>JARHVA010002364.1:1617500-2050000 GCA_037957365.1 Torreya grandis
ACCAATATATCATTTTGGTATCAACCAAGCTGATACTATTCTATATTAGTTGACTTCCCATTAAACTACATAGAGTTTGCCAATGCTATCAACTTAGTTTGAGTTTGAGTATTTGAACACTATATATACAATCATATTTCATTTGAAATCACATAGACATGTTATTTCACATTAATGTACTCTTATTTCACTCACACTTCTTACCTAATTCCATTTGGAAGAGTTATAGGTATAATTTTGTACCTAACCAAAATAGTAATAATAATTTCATTTTCTTTGTTAGGGCCAAATCTTGGTTTTCATTTTCTTATAAATATCCCTGCTTTTCCTAAGAACCATGGTCCTCCCACCAATGTTATTGTACAATCTCCATGATTTAAAATTTTGAACTAGAAAGAATCCTTTGACCATTGTAGATATTTTACTATATTATTTTTTTATTCATTTCCTATCCACCCATTATTTAAAAATATCTATATTTGGCATGGTTACCAAAACCTTACTTATTAGGTCATTATCCATTCTTGAGATGGAATGATTTACCACTTGTTCAAGGTGTTTCATTTGAAATCCATCTTATTACAAAATAATCTCTATAGAGAGGATGTTTTGGGGATGTTGAATTACCTTTTTCCCTTAAACTCTGTCCATCCACTTTTTTTGAAATTACATGCATCCATCATTTTCATTAGAGGGTTTGATATCTAAAAAATCAACTCTTTCATAATATTAATCCTTACCTTTAAAAATGTCTTCCAAATATTTATGTTATTACATCCTAGAGTTGTTAGAGAAAGTGGTATTTACTCTATTTTAGACCCAATCTCAAGGTACATAATATTTATATATTTCCTGTACAATTATTTTTACTTTCTATAACTTTATTTTCTATATATTATTTAATTTACAACTTTTTTATCACACCTTATAGTAAGACATTATTGTCTTTTAGGCTCTTTGGTATTATTTTATATTCTCCCTATTTTGGCATGATTTACAATTGTCCTAAGTTTTCATTCTAGATCTTCTGTAATACCTTCAAGTTTTATTTTTTTTAACATTTTAGTTTCACCCTTATTTTTGTATGATTAATAGCTAGGTTTAGTTTCCCTTGTGATCTTTGGTAGCACATTTGAGATTTTTTTTCAAATTTTTAGCTTCCCCCTCTATTATGATGATTTAGATTTGGCCTTAGTTTCCATTTTGGATCTTAGGTAGAACCTTCATGCTTATTTTTCATATTTTACAAAATATTTTAGTCATCCTTAATTTCTTTGTAATTCTTTGGTATGTTTTTACTTCCCCCTATTTTGGGATGATTTATCTTATCAATGTTTGTGATAGACCCTTTTTAGGTTAATATGACTTATTTAGTGACATGATTACCATATTTTATAGCATTTACATTATATGGGTTTTCATTTCCATGATTTGACTTACAAATCCCTCTTTTTTTGCAAACACATCTGCATAAAAATACCTACTTCATATGGTTAGATACTAGCATATAATCATTGCATTATCTTTTTCACATGTGAAAATATTCCATGATCCCCATATTTCCCTCTCCTTTCAATTTAGGCATGTTTGGATTTGTTTCAAATTTTCACTCTTTCCTATAGCTCAATTATAGGACTATTTAGGAAATATGGTCTTTAGGTTATCCTATTTAGTAGATAGATATAGTCTCCCTTGTGATAGTTATATTTAACACCCATATTTGGATTATTTGAATACATATGGATGAGAAAGGTATATAAAACCAAAATAACCATTATTTCATTAAATCTTGGCATATTCCCTTGAATATGGACTTATAGTTTTGCCATTTATAGTTTTAATTGATGTAGTTGGATTCCAATAGTTATATTATTAATTTTTTACTAGTTTGGTATTAGATTCAAATATTGATATTATTGGTTTTGAACTAGTGTGATATCATATTCAAATATCTCTATTATTGTTTCTAAGTAGTGTGATATCAGATTCTATATGTCTATTATTTGATCACATAATGCTATATAGTTGTCTTAGTACTACTTAATAGTTTTCTTAGTCACACCCTCATTTAAAAAAGTAAATTGACATAATAAATAAGGTACACAATTTAATAAAGTTTAATTTAACTTAAAAATACTTTAATAAAATTAAATTAGTTTTAAAATACTTTTCCCTAAAAATGTTTTATTAAGTAACCACTTATTAGGAGCATGTTCACAAAAATAAATATGAAGAACTACATTGTAAATTTAAAAAATATTTTTTAAAAATGTAGAATTATATAATTAAGAATTATTTACAAAGTGAAAATTTTAATAAGCTTTCAATAGGTGGTTACTCGGGACCCAAACAGGGTCAACCACCTAACTAACCAAACTAACATTTATTTAATGACATGTCTAATAGTACTAATACTATTACTAAAAATTCAAACATAAATTAAATGTGAAATTTGTATCAACCTACCCCAAAAAAACCCTTGATCCAAAAATGGGTATAAAATATGATCTAGAGTTATGACTATGAATTCATGCAAAGTATCTACCACACCTATAACTGCCACATAATACACCATGATACTGATCAACCGATGTTAATTCTAATAAGCCTTGTTGGGTTTTTTGATCCAATATCAAATTTAATTTATGTTTTATTATTATTAATAATGTTATTACTATTATTATTGTCAGTAAATAAATTTTAATTTTAGTTAGTTGGGTGGTTGAACCCATTAAGGTCTTGATTAACCACCTCATGAGAGATTATTAAAATATTTCACTTTATAGATAACTTTCCATAGTAAAATTTTACCTTTTGTGTAAATATTTATTCATATTTACCCATGTGTGCATAGTCTTAATATAGTGGTATCAGAGCCATGGTAAAGAAGGAGGGAGACAATACGTGTGAAAGCAAAGGGATATAAAATCATGTGAAAGAGGAGATAAGATATTTTTTAAAAATTTATTCATATCAAATATTTTTTTACATGCCTAAAATTTTATACAAATTTAATGTTTTCAATAAGCTTTCATGAGGTGGTTACTCAAGACCCCAATGGGTTCAACCACCTAACTAATCAAACTAAAATATACTTAGTAGCATTAATAATAGTAGTAAAATTAAAACATAAATTAAATATGACATTCAATAAACTACCCCCTTTCCCCCCTCCCAAACACATGATCAAAAATAGGTATATAAGATAATCCAAAGCTATAATTCTAAAGTCATCAAAACTACCTATCATACCTATAATTAGTACACTATACATTGTGGTACTGGTCAAGTGATGCACTTACAAGAATCACACTACCTTGTGAGTTGTGGTATGAATGATGAACACAATAAATGTATACTCATCCCATATAACTATTATATAACATACTATATTATAAAATTATCATGGATTGTTTAACCACATCAATACACATAAGGTTTCACATATAAACCTATCCAAGTGACTATTTAGTACTATTTATGGAACATCTGATTGATGCCCAAAAACACTTACATAAATTTGCTCAACACTATGGTTCTATCAACTCCAATGTCAATTCATACAATTAGTGATGACTATTTTAATTCCATGTAGTATCTCCCTTATTAGGATAGAGGTGAGAAGCCCTTGTAGTGAACAAAATCCAAACTACTATGTCTATTACTCATTATGAATATTAATAAATTGAAGAAAATAAAATTGAACTAAAAGTGACAAGAAACTAAAATAAGCACATTACTACTACCATAAATGATATTTAATAGTTTTACCCAAAATTTGAGTGAGTATCTAACTAGGAAAGGGAAACTATTTTCCATCCTCCAAGGGATCTTCCAATCTCTAGTTTGAATATTACACTTTATCAATAAAAAATATCCTAGTGGACTAATACTATATGACATGTTCCTTGATAGAAACAACATGATATGACATGATAAAAATTTACATTTTGAAGGTGTTAGTTTCACCAAAAAGTCACCTTATACACTAGTTTCAATGCATTTAATTTCAATATCATATAAAGAATATTAAAATCCTATAATTGACCTTTCCAATGTGTCCATAATGTATAAAAACCTATATATTGACTGGTCACATGGTCACCTTCATAAAAAATAATGAGTAGATGAAAAAGTTGTAAAATGTGTCGCAAGTGTCATAAAAATTACACCTTTAACTCCCTTCTTTATTGTAACCACTTCAAAAAGGAAAAATGGATTATTAAAAAGAATATTCCCAAAAGATATTTTTTAAAAATTTGATTAAGTAAATAAACATGTTTTAATGGATCATGTAACCATGAAAAGTATGAAATATAAACATTACAAACAAAGATTTTAAGATAGGAAACAAAATCCCCCAAAGTCAAGGACAACAAATAGGGAAAATTTGAACAAAATTCCCCCATATAACCACTATAAATTCATCAAACTTCTATCAAAAAATGAAATAAATAATAACTTTTGATAACAAGAAACAAATAGCCTAGTGTTCAAGAGAAGAATCCTCATAGTTTGTATAGTCCACGAGAGCAACAACCTTGATGTTCTCCTTTATTTTCTTGTTTTTTCCTTTGTTAGTTGTCCCCTAGTACACTTCATCATCCCTTCAAGATAATCTTCCACATTCTTATTCTTAATGGGGGTACTCTTAATCATATTCTCATCTTCCTTTTCATCTCCCTTTTCTTTTCAAGGGTAGTTCCTTCTTTGTTCTTTCTCTCTTTAACCTTACTTTTATTTTTCTTCTTATTGTTTTCATCCATTAAAACTACCTTTCTATCTCCAATTATTTTTTTATATTTTTGGTGTTATTGTTTAACCCTCCACCTCATTTTCTAGCCTCTTCATTCTTAAATTTTTCTAAGTCCTTCCTTAGATCCTAGTTTCAGCCTTCAACTCGTTCCAAATTTTTAACTATTTGGGAATTTTGAATTCGATATTTTAAATTTTCAAGTCAAATTCAAAAAACTTAGTACTACATACCATGCGAGACACCAAATTTTCCCCACCCTTCTCATCATCTTTAAGAATCTTCTTAGCCTTACCCTTCACACCTTTCATATAGGGATCAGTAATCTTGTTCCTACCTTCATATTCAAGTTTAAATTTTTTCACCTTAGACTAAACTTCAGTATCATTACCTTTGGATTTTTTATTCTCTTAAATAATGAATTTAATGAATCTAGTGATTTATAAGGATTCTTCTTTAGGTGTCCTCTTATAAGAATCCTCAATCAGGGTTTCAAGATTTTCCCCACTATCCTTCTAAGACTTCTCTAACTTCTCCCCATAGTCTTCCTGATTATCCTCCTCAACAATCTAAACATATTCCCCCATACAGCTTACCATTTCTTAAAAATAATTATAATGAGACCCTGATGAGTTATGTCACTAGTAGAAGCTACCTATAATGATGTTGAAATGTTATCAATGGATCTTAATAGGAGTATGGTAGGCTGATTTTGTTTCCCTTAAAATAATTCATTAATAAAAAGTGATGAAAATAAAGGATGTGAAACTTACCTTCTAAGGTTAGATATTTAATTTTTTGAAGATAAATAATGGGCCATGGCATGAGTAGGTCTATATGGAGGTTCCTTTTCTTCTTAGTCTTTATGTTTTCATCCATATTAAAAAATATTTTCATGAGTTCCTTCTTCCAATGACTGTACTTATATTCCTTCATGCCTGATACTTCCCCTATCACATCTTCAAAAAATACTAATACACATCCCTCTCATTTTCATAGTTATTTGATTCTAATTCATGAAAAATTGTTTTGAAACCACATTATCATATCCAATAACCTTTGGCATAAATTCTACCAAACCCCCTTTATTTAACTTCTACCATACTAATGGATCATCCATAACCTACACATAATAAATTGGTTCTATCATCTCCTAGTATCCACCATGTTTGAAAATCCTTCCTAATTCATATTATGTTTATAAATAGAATGGAAATTCACACTATCTTAAAATTTAAAAAATGCATCCATTTAGTGATTGAATTGATGTTCCCTATCTCCACACACTTCAAATAATCAATCCATGATTTAAAATGAATGAGACCATCATTGAAAGATATGACATTAAGATTTTAGACACTTCATTTCAATAAATTTTGTGTCTAAATTGAATCAAGAGTGACATTTTGAAATCACATGCAAATTTAACTAGAAATAACTAGTGGGCTTAATTTACATACACAACTACCATTTTAGCCAAAAATCACAATGATACATACCTTATTTGGGGTAATGTATTATATTTTATCATTAATCTTATCATTCACATCCTAAATCAAATCGACCCTTTATATATGTTATTACATTACAATTAAATGAATATTTGATTAACAAAAGAACATTACAAAGGTTTACATTATTCTAATTGATAATTAATCACCTTGATTAATTAGTCTAATCATCCATTTTTCCAAAATAAAAAGTGATTTATTAAATCACATTCATCATGTCACTCAAAGAAGTCAATGGGAAATAGAATGAGTGCAAGCAAGATCTTACACCTATCTTACATACTCTAAGATGAATAATGACTTCAATTTCCTTATAAATGACTTCCACACTCCAAAAAAATCTTAAATGACATATCTTACACACTCCATGTGTGTGATCATGAGTTTGAGAACTCATCCTCCACCATTGAGCTTTATCTTAGATTAATGGTTCACAAACATCCTAAAAGTATATAAATACAAGGTAATTTGGTCATTATAGACAATATTCTTCATGAAAACTTACTATGATGAATAATACAAATAGATTAAACCAATTATCATGCCAAACCAAGCCAAGAATCAAGTTTAGACAATGAGAGATGCTTCTTACATGTGGAATTAAGAATTACCAAATAATATATATCCTACAAGACAAGCTCAACCTCTTAAAATTAAATATTCTAAGGAGGTATATGCATAGTTATTTGTCTTCTAATTTTAATTTCTTTATTGTTTTCCATATAGCTCAATCTAGGGATTACGTTTGAGATGTTATTTCTTCAAGTTTGATTTTATTTCATTCACTAATGAATTGAATAACCTCTTTAAAAAATTTAATCTACATAATGGGACAACCGATGGAACCTAAAAAACCTCAAAATTTATTTTATACCATTAACATTCTTACAATTAAAATAATTAACCTAGTAACTAGTTTAATATAGCTTTTTTGTCAAAAAATTGTTAATCTTATTTTTAGGTCAAATTGGTAAATTTGACCTACTAATAAATGAATTAACCCTTTAAAATGATGAATTTGACCTGAAAAAAATTAATTTTACTTGTTAATCAGATAATTTTCCATTTCACACTTTCACATTTGAACTGCTAATCATCAAATTTGAACTGCTAATTGGTGAATTCAAACTTTCACACTTTTTGTTATGTTTTGTGTGTAGGTTATAGAATAAAAAAAATTGATATAAAATTAGTGAAATTTACATATATTTAATTAATTAATCCTAGAATTTGATAAATTTTTTCCTTTCATAAATTATGTGTACTAGTATTCAAAAAATTGATCCTACCTGTGTATCAATGAAATCACTTTTATGACAAAAAATTGAGACCTTAAAGAGACATTATTTTTACCTATATTAAAATCATAGTCATTTTTTTGTGGGAAATTTATCAAAAAATTGGTTTTAGATTCAAAGAAAAGCACATTTTTTTCTACACATCTTGATTTGGGCTTAAAATAAATTTACATTTTTGTTTGGGTTATAAGAAAAACTTATTTATTTTCTAGGTTATTTCCTTTAATACAATTTTTTTCTTCTTGTTTATTGAGTGTATTATGGGTTTATTTGAAATCATTCTCTCCCATTTTGGGTGACCCTAAAATTTAAAGTTCCTATTTTCCTTATACCCTCCTTTTATTTTGATCATGTGGGGTGGAGTTCATTGCCTACCTACAAATCCTATGGGTGAGTTAACTAGGAAGTCACATCCTAGAATTGTACCAAATAATTTTATAATAGGGTATACAAATCAAGGTTACATCAATGGTATATTACCTAAAAGGTCCATTAGAGATTGATTTTTTTGATAGCACTTTACTGAAATATTATGGCCAAAGTGGTAACAAAGGGACTAGGCACTTTGGTAAATGGCATATTAAATATTACATCTAATTAATAGATATGTTTATGACCATTTACTATAAGGTATATTAGTACCATATATAATTCCAATTAAAAGATTTTAAGACCTTATTTTGTTATGAAACATTCATTGACATAGGGGTGAAAAATTAACAACCATTGAAGATTGCCTTACTCATAAAAAACTTTTGAGATTAACAAGGGATTATAAAACACTGATAGTTGTAATAATTTATTCAAATAATATTAAATTTTATAAATAATCTCTGAAGATAAGTATATAAAATGTTCTAATTATGAATGTGATGCAAACTTGTTTCAGTTATTAGAATCATCTTGTAATCCTTATGTGTTATTGTTTGATTATTTTTTCAGAACCTCATTCATATTTTAAACCAAATAAAAGAAACCAAGTACAACTATAAACCTTTTTTATACATGAATAGTAAGATGTTACTATACCAAATTTATAGGTCAACAAAAGTGACATGTATAACTTGGTCCAAATACCTAACTTTATTTTCTAAATTATGTCATTAGGATACATAATTTGAACCAAAGTCTTATCCTAATCCAAATTGCCAACTTCAAACCAATTTAATACCAAAATGTAATTTCTTATCTAAATTATGAATTTATGTCATCATTATTATTCTACTTATAGTCAAATTATTTCAAGGTCAGTCATGGTCAACCATTCCAAGACAAATATGTTTCATCTTGAACCATATACCATGTCAAGAAAAGCTAAATTTGATTCATCTTGAACCATGTATCACACTCTTCCTGGAAAACTTAGGGTCATCTTGAACCATGTGATACAATAGTCAAATCCAAATCTAGTTCATCTTTAACCACATACCAAACTAATTTTGAAAGCACATGCCAATCCATACTAAATCGGATTTATCTCGAACCATATACCATGATAATCAAAGCCAAATCAAGCTCATTTTGAACCACATTACAATATAACTAGGTTCATCTTGAATTTTATTCCAATTTTAATTCCAATCAGGTCTATTTTTTCCAAATCTAATTATTTTAAATCTATAACATGCCAATTCAAACCACTCATTGTATTTCTATTCAATCTCTCTCACATGTTGGTTGGGAATGATAAATTCATATCATCCATATTTTCTTTCATTTGAACCAATCCAATCTAGACCACCCTCTTTGGCATCATTTATAATATAAGACCAAGACCACCCTTCTTTGGGCCCATTCCAATCTAGCTAATCTAACCTATATAGGGAAATTCCAATCTAGTTTATTTTACCCTATTTGGGGCCAAGCCAATTTCAATTATGACCAAGACCACCTTGTTTGGGCTCATTTCCTATTCAAATACCAAGCCTAACCTCTTTGGGGTCAATTTATTTTGATCCATTCCCTTGCTACTTTGGGGTCATTATTCCTAGGTTAATCTGAGTCATGGCATATCATGATCCTCAACATGTTCTAGCATGGCCAATCATACATCAATAAATGATAGATCAACTCACCCAACTTATCCAACAACTAGACCACTTTTATTTTAATTTGGATACTTCACCCATTGGTCCAAAAACTAATCCAGTCTTAGAACCATAACAAAATCAATAGTCTAGACCTATTCTACCATTCCCACTCTAAAGGATCTTATCTATTAATAAGCCAAGTGTGCCCAAGTTTGATAACTACATGATCAAGATATATCATGATGCCTTACCCAAATATGATCAAATACATCCACTTCCAAAGTAAGATCAAGATATTCATCCCATTTTTGAAAAAATCTAAACCATTGATGATCCATTTATATTTAAAAAGAACCTTTATTTGACATAGGACCCATATTTTATGCGCCCATGTTTGAAAAACTTATTGTTGACCAACTATCTATATTTATTCCATTTCCAAAAGTCCCCCATTTCTAAAAATCCCTTCATCCCATTGACTTTTTCCAAAATAAATATGAATAAGATACTTGTGGACAAGACAATTCAACAAGCCCTCTTTATGGCTACTTTAACATCATAATCAAGTTTCATTTCAAAACCAATATTATAGTTGAATTATATTATAGAACTAACATTAAATTTAACATCAAAAGTAGAATAAACATCAGGCTCAAATCAAATTTATATCCTCTTGAGTTTGAATCATATTCAAAATGAAAATATATAAATGGTTGTTATGACATTGGATACACACTTTTGGTAGATCTAATTGATAACTTTTGTGATCATTCCATAATTTTGTAGGAATTTTCATTTGACATTGAGACAAATTCTCCTAGTAAATTCTACAAGGATTATTCTATCTTTTACCCTTATATTTATATTACATATACCTTTAACATTAACTAGCCTAGCCATTGTATTCACATTACATGACCCATAACCATTGGTTGGGATTGATAAAATCACACACTATTGAAATTTATTCATAGAGACATATAAATGGTAGAATTTATAGGGAAATAATACAACATTTGGGTAGAAGAACAATATCCTAGTGAAACCTCATTTGAGGTGTAAGGGGATAATCAAAGTCTCAACTCAACATCTTCTAGTGAAACTTTATCTGACCTGATATACAATAATCATAATTAAAAATCATAATATCTTATTAAAACCTTGATCAAGGTGTTAAGGGATGACCAAAATGAATTATAAACATCCCTTAGTTAAACCTTATCCAAGGCACTATTAGAAAATCAAAATTAGAACAACCAAGAAGACTGTGTTGGTGAAAAATTCTTTGAGGTGATAATAACTAAGCCAATTAGTTCTTTGTTACTTTATGAGGACATTATTAAAGTTAGTATCATCCCCACCATAGCCAAAATCAAGTTAAATATACGAAGATGGCTGCGGTTCTGGGTTTTGTGTGCGCGAACCCAAATTTGAAATCAGGTGTAGTGTGCCGAGCGGACGGTGAGGCTGTGGACGCTGTTACAGAGGAGGGTCTTACTGCAAGTAAAGGGAAAGGGATTCCTGCTGTAGAAAATGAAACCACAGCTGTGTGTCCAGCCTTTAATCCTGGTTTAGGGCAAGGACCAGGGGGACGATCCTATGCGGATGTGGTAGCCTACGAAGTAGAAATTCATGATGCTCGGCCTCATACAACACCTGTATCTACCCATGTTTCACTTGTAAGTGCCTTAAAACCTATTAGGGTAACTCTAGACCCTGAATTAGCAGAATATATCTTCCAAGAAGAAAAATAGTTTTCCTCTTGTGCTGCCATTTTTCATTTCCATGGTTTCTGGCCTTCGTTTGTAGATCTACAGAATTGGATTGCTAAGAGTTGGCTGCACATTAAAGACGGTTAAATCCAGACCTACGCCTGGGGTTTTTTTATAGTAATATTTCAAAGTCCTGAAGATAGGCAGTCTATATTGTGCCACAATAATTTTTCTTGGTAGGGCAGATTTCCTCTTTTGGCCAAACCATGGCACAAGGATTTTAATCCTCTCTCGGAATCTTTTTACAAGATCCCTATATGGGTGTGGCTCCCCTATCTTTCGATACATTTGTGGCAAGAGGTAGTTTATAAAACCATTGGAAATGCTATAGGGGAGTTTCTATATGAAGAAGACAGCACGAAGAGCTCCCATTCGACTTGTGCATGATTCTTGGCTGTTCTGGATGTTTCAAAGGGCCTTCCTGAGGTGATTTGCATTGATTCCCCAAGGGGTTCCTGGACACAAATCTTGGATTATGAGGGGATTCCTTTCAGGTGTAGGAAGTGCTACTAGACGGGACATGTTGCTGCCCATTGTGGTGTTGGGAAAAACAAACCCAGATGTTCACCTTCTTGGTGGCCAAAGGATTTCTCTGAACATAGCATAGACAAACTACCTTTGGAGACAATAACAGATTCTGAGACCGAGAATGAGGAAAGGGTGCAATCTGAATCAGAAGATGTAGAGGATTCACTGGAGAATTAATCAAATGAAGCCTCTAAGGAGGCTATAGTTAATAATACAACTGAGCCTGAGGAGGAGATGGCGATCTCTTCCCCTGTTCTGGAGGATCTTTCAAAAAGCCAGACTATGTTAGACTGCCACAAGGAGTTTATGCCTTTTGGAGGCCAAAGATCTTTGTCTTCTGAGGCATGGGTTGCTGAGGCAGCTAAGGTTGAAGATGGCTGGACTGTAGTCAGAAGAAAGAAGGCTAAGCCTTTGGTCCCTCTTCTTGAAATGAATCTTCGGTCATGCAAAAAGAAAAATCTGAATTTAAAAGATTCATCCAAAATCCCTTTCTGCTGATTGGTTTTTGGGGGCAGTAAACCGGTCATTTTTTAGGTTTGCTGGTTACAGATCTGGAAGCTTTGGTTTTCTTTTAGATCAGTGTTTTGACAGCTAATTTTTCATGTTCTTATCTGTCGGTTACAGGTCCTTGTAAAACCTGGTTCTGGCTCTTTTTTGTTATCAGGTTCTTGTGTTAACCTGGGTGTGCTTTAATGTTTATCTTTCTCCTTGTTCAGGGTTTCGGGGTCCCTTCAAAACCTATTTTTACCTTAATCTAAAACAATAATATGTGTGACTAAAAGTCCCAATTTTAATTCATCCCTCAACCATTATATATTCCATTATCATCCTAAATTACAATATCCAATCAGACCATTTTCCCATTCCTACACTTCTTGGTAACACTCATTTTTATATAGGATATGAATACATCTTTTTTAGAGGTTTCAAGGAATTAGAATCACCAACCATTGAATATCATGATAGAAACAATCATCTCATTCATAATAGCAACATCCTAATAGAGTAACCATTTTGAGAAGATATTGGTTAGACATCAAAGTGTACACATTATGCATCTCATAATAATCCATTTAGTTTAGAATCTAAAATAATTAAAAATACAAAACAATAAAAAGAGATAAATAATTTGTCTAATGGTGAAAATCATGTTTTTGGCACCTTGGGAAAGTACCATGATGAAAAATAGGTTTTTGACATCATGTGTAAATAATTTGTTGTCTATAACTACCTTGACACTTGGGGGAATCCCTATATACATAATAGACCATAACATTCTTACTATTTTATCTATTTAATATTATCCAATCTGACCTATCTTATTATGACTATTAGTCTTCTCACATTTCCCTTGTTATGGAAGTGGAAGATATATTGAGACAAGTTTGGGAAGTATTTTGTCCTATTACCTAAATGACACTTTGAAAAATGGACACATTTGGCTCTCACATGATATGGTCATTGTATAATCCTATTCATTATGTTAATTATCATCCAAATTTTTTTATTAATTTTGCTTTGCCATTTTCTTACCTCAACCTATTTTTTATTAGTAATATCAATCACTGTAGGGTGAACTATAGTGGCTTGAGTTCCATTTAGTCTATGTAGGTAGAAATTAGTTTATTAGGTCATATCAACCATAATTATTCCAAACTCTCACTATTTTATGAGCATCTTAATTCATTCTCTTATTATTTTAAAAGCATTTTAATCCACACTCTCATCATTTTACAAGTAACCTAAGAGACACTCTCACCATTTTACAATCATTTTAAGCCACACTCTCACCATTTTGATAAAAATTTAAGACATACTCATGACATTTTATAAGTAATCAAAGCCACACTCTTACCATTTTGTGAATTAAAAAATTTTGCTTCTCATAATCCTCCATTGAGTTGAGATGCAAACCCAAAAACAGTAAAAAAACCCTAAAATTTATAAAATCCCAAAAATAACCTATAAATAAAAAAATTTCAAAAAGGGGATTAAAATATCCATGAAAGATATAAAGTCATAAAATATTTTCTTATTTTTTAATCCTATTCACCAATGGCCTTTGGTTATTTTCTAGATGACATGATTTATTGCATTTACCATGGAAGACCTATCCAACCATGATCATTTATAATTTAATATTGTCATTACTTCATTTAAACTACCATTTTTTGGAGAAATACATTTTTATTTATGTTAATTGGACTATGTAGGAATCATCCACTTACATAAGGCATTTTTAGACTTCTTAGCCACCCCTTCTTTTTTCTTTTATTCCTCCCTTCTATTTAGGTTATTGTCTTGACCTATCAGTTGCTCTCTAGAGCTTAGTGGTAGAATATACAAGATTAACACCTTACTTTCACTCATGTAATTGATTCAATAATTTATAATTTTATGGTGTGTTTGTGTGTTGGTCAATGATGATTACTTTTATTATTATTGGTGCATTTCTTTGATTTTTTTGGTTGAGCAACATGATGCTTTATGTTTCTTTTCTTTTCAGTTTGTTTTTTCTTGTTTACTTCCTTTTTATGTTATCACCTTAACTTAGTATATTATGCTTATAGATTCATCATCATGATGCTTCATGACATTTAGTTGTACTCAATTCCATCCATTAGCATACTTCAACATTAAAATCATGGTTTTTATCATTAGGGCATTGTTTTTAAATGCATATTGGATCAAGGGTTGGTCCTTAGGTGTATTACAGCCTCACCATCATGGTCTTTTATATTATGGTGCATACCATTAGGTTATACATCAAAAAAAAGTGTTATAAGTCTCACATGCAATGTTTTAGCAAAATATCTCCTTACCTACTATCATACAACTAGATCACTAAATCCCATGACTAATTTATATGATACTCATGATAATATACACAAATGAGCATATAAAAAAATTCATAAGCATTTATCTATCATGATAAAATATCCATATCACATAACCATGAGTATAACATTTATAATACATAGAATCATACCTTTACATTATATTATTCCGTGGAGGCCCATTTATGGCTCCCACGACTATTTTTCATCCCATTTTCTTCAACATTCCCTTTTTTATCAACCTATTTTCCCTATGTATAGTATTTTTTAATCATTTCAAGGGTCCATTCATTTACAATTCTTCCTCAACCATTCCCTCATGGGGGCATCTAGGGATAATAAAACACCCTTTGGAATCTAGGTTTATTGACTCATAAATCTAAAAAGAGAAGATTGAAAACATAATTCTTCAAGCATTATCAATTTTTTCTTAAAACTTTTTCATTACTTTAAAAGACATTAATTATTGTGCCTAATGTCTTGTAACACCTTCTCAAATAGGGGGAAAATGTACACACTTCATGTTAATCACTTCCATGTCTAAATTGGAATCAAGAGTTACTTTTTCATAATTATGTGAAAATTTAACTAAAAATCACCAATGGACCTAATTTACTTGAAAATTATCATTTTAACCCAAAATCACAATGACACATCCCTAATTGGGTAAATGTATCATATTACATAATTAATGTTATTTATCACATCTTGAATCAAATTGAGCCTTTTTAATTATTATTATAATATAATTAAATTAATATTTAATTTAAAAAGGAACATTGCAAAGGTTTTCATTATTATACTTACTAATTAATCACCTTAATTAATTATTCTAATCATTCCTGTAATGGAAAATTATATTAATTTAGAATTATATATTTTCCTAAAATCAAAATGATTTATTACTTCACATTTGTCATGTCACTCAAGGAAGTCAATGGGAAAGAGGAGTAAAATCAATCTCTTACACCCTTTATACATCCCTCTTACACCTCTCTTACACACTATAAGAGGACTCATGAATATAATTTCCTTTTAAAATCCTTCCACACTCCAAAAAATATCTTAAATTACATATCTTGTGCACTCCATGTGTGTGATCATGAGTTTGAGGATTCATCCTCCACCATTGATCTTGATCTCAGATCAATGGGTCACAAACATCCAAAATTTTTATAAATACAAGGGCCTTTGGCCATTATAGACAAGATTATTCATGAAAAATTTATTTAATTATACAAGGAGATTCAACCAAATCTCATTCCAAGCCAAGCTAAGAATCAAGTGTATATAAGGAGATGTGCTTCCCACACATGGAATCCAACATTGCCAAAGACTCATAGCCTACAAGTCAATCTCAACCTCTTCAAACTAATTCTCAATAAAATATTATAAGGAGGTATAAGTGTAGTTATTTATCTTATAATTTATATTTCTTTCTTGTTTTCCATATAGCTCAACCTAGGGATTAGGATTGAGATGTTAGTTCTTCAAATTTGTTTTGATTTTGTTCACTAATGAATTAACTAAAATATTTTAGATTTTTAATCTACAAAGATAAAATCTTAACATTAATAAATATCCATCATTTGGACAAACCCCCTCCTAGGGCTTAGATATTTAGACATATCATTAATTATTTATTGCAAAATTTGGCTAGGTAATTTTTCATTCCTTTTCCAATTGATATAATTTGATTTATTAACACCAAGGTTTGCCAACCCATCTGCCACCCTATTTTACACTCTCTACATATGGGAAAAATAAAATTCTTTCATATGTTTTAATAAACCTTTAGAATCCTAAATATATTTTTAATGGACCAATATAATTTACATTTCCTTGAGATATAATGCAAGATGTTTAAAGAGTCCCCTTCCATACTCAATCTATTGATTTTAAACTTCATTGTCAACTAAATTCTCTAGAGAGAATATTTGGACACCACCACATTATTGGCACGTAACCCATAAGACCTACATAAAAATCCATGAATACACCCTCAGAGTCTATAATAACTCCTCCTCCACTTGTACTTCCAAGGTTTTCTTTGGCATCCCTGTCAAAGTTCAATTGTATCCATGGAATTAATGTTTTAGACCATATAACTTGGTTTTTATCATTTTCATGAAAATATCTTTCACATCTATTTTAATCCTCTAGTTGTTGAATATGGACAAGATAACTTCATAAATATAATGTTTCTCTTTTGGATAAAAGTCCCTCTAGTTTTCCCTGATGGAAATGAAAACCCTACAAATTATAGCTCTCTTGACAATCCTTTTATCCTCAAAAATACAATCATTCCTAGCCTTCCATTTCCCCAAAAGAAGCATGGAAGATTTAACTATCATAGAAAAACCAAGGAAGGAAACTTTCATGGTGGATTCCATTCCTTTATTAAGTCCAAGATTGAGTTAGGTTTGACCCATTCTATATAAAATTTTTGAAGGAGATGATCCATCACCTTGGATGAAAAAGTATAGTATACCATTATATGGCTTATCATTTCCTCACTACATTTACACAAAACACATCTATTAGGTATGACCATCCCTCTCTTAACTAGATTATTTATAGTTATAATTTTATTCTAGAATACAAGCCAAAATAAGATATTGAATTTAGGGGTGAGGTTCCTTATCTAGAAGTATTTATAGTAAGTATCATCTTCTTTTATGTCTAATTCAACCAATTATCCAAATTTAATAGACAATTCACCAATATCATTTGTTGTCCACATTAGAATATATATTTTGTAAGATATCAATATGTTTTTTCTATAATTTTAAGTTTAACATCTATAATTATTGAATAATGACATTGCTTACCTATTATATATTTTAAAACTTTCCACATTTTGTTACCTTAAGAGTTTTTCCAATAATATTTGAACTTAATTCTATGAATATTTTTGAAGACATTGTTGAGTTCTAAACAAGGTGCTTTGGAATCAAGGGAAAATTGAAAAATCCAAGGATCATCCCAAAAGTCAACTTTTTCCCCATCACCTACCTACCATATACTACCTCTCCTAAAAAATCTCTTACTATGTGAAATAATTATCTATAAAGTTGAACCATTTATAGGACCTTCCTAAAAAATAAGACTATCTTGTTTATTGCCTTCCAAATAATTAGTTTTAATAATTCTTGTCCATTTATTGTATTCTTTGATTGTTTTCATCTCTTGTTTTTAAATAAGTGATTGATTTGTATTTTTTACTCACCTAATCCCAATACCCCCAATCACCTTAGGAAGATGATATTTTTCCAAAGACACTAAAGGAAATTTAAATATATCCTCATAACTTATCCAAAGAAAACTTCTCTGAATTTCTTCTAATATATCAACAACTTTAAAATAAATGAAGAATAAGGACATCAAGGATACTAGGATGCTTTGGATTGATTTTTTAAGAAGTTGGAGTTTCATAGCTTGAGAAAGTAAATGATATTTCCAATCAAATAGTTTCTTTTGATGTACATCCAACATTGGGTTCCAAATATCAAAATGCATTCTTCCACTAAAAAAGGCATTCCTAGATAGGTAGAATACAAGTTGATAATTTCTCAATCCAAAAATTATTTTGACCTAAAAATGTTTAACTAAAAGGATAACTTGTTGGGGTTTTGAACATGATACCTCTCCTTGGCAAGTGGCTTACAAAAAATCTTGATCAACTCCTCTACCAACACTTACAAGATATGAAATGAAGATATAGCTTTTAAACTATATTTTTTGTGATTTTTCACAAATATAAAAATATTGGTACACGTAAAATCCATTCACCAAAAAATCACTTGTGATTTTATTGTAAAGTTAAATTTGTTTTTCAATACATGTGAGAATGGTTTTTTTAGTGGCAAATCTTTTCTAATTCATGAATATTCTATTTTTCATATTTGACATTTTGTGAGTTTATGGGGTAGCTGACAATATAGAATCACCTAATTTTTATGGGTGATATTTAATTTTGAGGGCTGGCCTACCTACTTTTTAAAATGAATTTCCTATTATAAATGTATGTCAAAAATAAATGCAAGCACATTTTCCATTATATATAATATAGGAAAATGAAAGTCAGACAAATGGTTGCATTATGTTGATGCACATAACAATAAATCAACTAATCGATAGCAAAATAAATGCACAACAAGATACAACATAACTAGTGAAGGATAACACAATTAGCATTAAATAACATTATTTACAAATGACAACATGATGGTGAGTGATAACAATGTTGTCTCTTGGTAGCATAGTTATTATCTGATAGTAGTGTTACCAGATGACTATACTATCGAATGGAAATAATACTATCACTCAATAACAAAGATGCCATATTATAGCATTACTATTAAATGAAAACTATGATGTCATTCAATAGCATTGATACTAGATGATAGTTATATTATCACTTGATAGCATTACTATCGAATGTTAGATAAGCATTTACTCAACAACATTATTATTGAATAGTAGCATAGCTGTTGTTTGACAACATTTAATATCAAATGAGATTATATCTATTAGGTGAGAGTAATGTTGTCACTCAATATAAAATGTTGTAAAATTATATCTATGATATTATTTGGCATCATAGTGATCATTCAACAATAATGCTTTTGAATGAAAGCATGACTATCATCTGATGGTAATGTTGTTGAATAAAAATTATGCTTCCAAGTGGTAACATTATTATCACTTGCCAACATGTGCATCTACATTTGTATATACATGATTTATCACATTCCACTAAATGATTCACTTTCATAATTATACACCTTCTAAATTTAGTTACCACTATTTCAAAATTGATTTAATTGAAATCTTCCAAAGTTTTAGATTATGGTAAAAGTAGGTTTTGAAGGGGCCCTGAAACCCTATTACAGAATTAAGAAAGATCAGGCATTAACAAGCACCAGGAAAGACATTCCTGAAACCTACTAAAAGTAGCAACATCCTTCAGTAATTTAGAGATTACATCTATGTTCATTATACATTCAGCCCCCTAATTTCCAATTAATGATTGATAATAATTTTTTAGGGGTAAAATCCAAAATTGTTGCCTGCCTTTGATCAGTTATATTCTGCTTGCTTTCTAGCTCTCTAATTTTCCTTATGGGTCTTCTTTCGGGCTTATCCGGACAGCCAACATCCGGTTTTGCTTTTGAAATCTGCCCATCTCTTTTTCCAGGTTTATCCATTATAGAAACAAGGTGTTTCGCCTTCATTTGCTGCTGTTTTTTGTTGCTTCTGGTTTCTATTCCCTTAGTGTTTATCTTCTTTTCAGCCCTTTTCCTTTGGTTTGGAAGATGTTTTAAATTTTCTCCATTAACAATCACAGGAACCTCTTCCAAAGGTGATTCATTATCAGCCTGAATCTCCATTGGCTGAGAAAGAAGAGGATCTCTCTCCTCTATTTTATTTCTAGTTTCAATCAAGATTTCTCCTTCCTCTAGCACTACTTTGCCTTCTTCCTCTCTCCATCGATCCTATACCCTTTGGTATAGGATGATTTGTTTTGATAAATCTGTCAAATCTTCTTTGCTTTGTGTGGGTAATATGGTTTCTGCTTGCCTTCCATTTCCTTCTATCTCAAAATTTTCTTTCTCAAGAGAGATCTTTGTATCTACCTCAGGAATTAGGCCTTTAGGATCTTCAAAAGACACCTCTTTACCCTCTTTAGCATTTAAATCTTTAGTTTCTTCATTATCCATTTGTTCTTGTCCCAGATCCTCTTTGGGTTTCCAAACTTTCTTTAGCTAGACCATGGGCTTTTTCCCAACCAAAACACCATTAAGATGAGTTTTGCTTCTATTTGGACAGTTTTTAACCCAATGCCCCTGTTTCTTACAGGCATAGCAAGAGTTGGGTAAATCTTCATAAAAAATTCCTTGAGATTTTTTACCAAGCTTGGAGATTAGATCTACTTTTTTTGGGAGCTTATTTAAATCTGCCACTTTAACATACATCCTAGCAGCTTGAAGTTTGGTTCTAGTAGTCGTTGCCTTGTCCAAAGCCACAAGTTCCCCAAAAGAACTGGCTATTCCTTTGAAAATTTCTTCATGCCAGAACTCTAAAGGGAGTCCAGGGTGTCTAACCCAAATGGGAGTTGTTAAGAAAAAAGAGTCTGAGAAATCCATATTCAACTCCTATTTTTTGATAGTAAGAGAGCATTTTCCAAACGTCCATGGTCCTCCACACAAAACCATATTCATGTCTTCTTTATAGTTGAAGGTAAAGGAATAGAAACCATTTAGCATAGGTGCAATAACTATCTCTCCTCGAATGACCCATTTCCTTTTAACCATTTTTGTAAGAGTATCTAGATCTGGTCTTGCTCCTAAAAATTTACCTACTAAGGTGGAATCCATGGAGGACACAGATAAATCAATTAAAGTATCTAGAATAAAAACTTCATACTCACCTTTCTCCCAGCAAGTATTTGCAGTCACCGACGGGAAAGGGGATTTTCTAGTGAGTTTCTTGCCAAGCAGCGATGACCACGTCCTTTGTTCAGAGTACCCTACCTTCAACCCTTCTGAGGGTTTTTCATTTTTAAAGTTGCCTTTGTTTTTCTCTTACTCAATCCCCTGCCCCAGTTGGGATCCACTAGATCCACCAAAAGGGTCATTTCCGCAAAAAGAATTTCCATTTTTTGCATCAATCAAAAATTTTGATCCAGTATTATTCTCAATCCCTCCTCCATTCCCTCCAGGGTCTGTCCCTCTTGTCTGCTTTTCCACCTCCAAAACAGCTATTTCCAAGTCTGGAATAGCAGCCTGCATACCTGCAGAAACAAACTTTGGGGACGCGCCCAGCACACCCACTAGGGACATGCCCAGTGCTCCCACTGGGGGTGTGCCCTGCGCGCCCATTAACGTTCAAAATTTTTAGCCCGCGCAGTAGACCGTTCAAATTTCCAGCCTGCCCATGTTTTTTCTTAAGTTAGGTATTAGTTAGAAAATAAGTTAAAACTGGAATCTTCCAAAGTTTTTTTATAAGATACTAAAATTTTCCCTACTTATGGAGCCCAATATAATATGACAGTTTTGGAAAGAATAAAATTATTAAATCCTCAATGCATCATAAAAATAAATGTAATTCCCTATATTTTTTACTATTACATATTTATGCTAAATTAATGCACATAAATATGTTGAAACTACTTACAAACTTCTATGATTTCCATAAAAATGGATATTTCAAAGGTTTAATTCTACAAAATTCAATTTAAAAATAAATTGAATGCTTGGAAACTAATTTTCATGTTAATTTTTTAATATAAGTCTATGCAATGGTTGTTTGGATGGTTTGGAATTCATACAATTCAATGTTTAGGCCATATAAAATAGTAAAACAAAGATTGAATATAACTTGAAATCATACAAATCAAAAGTTACTACATTAACATGTTATCACATCATCTACATGAGTTTTGGTGGCTATAAAAAGTAAATATGGTTCATAATATTATTAAAAATATATTTTGAAGCCACACAAAGGGTCATAGAAGGATTTTTTTAGTTTTAGAATACCAAATGTTGTATGAATTAACTTATTTGGTGGTTCATACAATAATGAGAGCTTTAAAATGAATATTAAGGCATATAAAAAATATTTGATCTCCATACCTTTAAAAAAATGTTCTCTCTCCATCCACTTTCACATGTATTGTCCCTCTCTTCCATTACCAGCTCTAATATGGATATCAGGATCATGAACATAGGTAAATATGAATAACTACATTGTAAATTTAACAAAGTTTCCATAAAATTTAAAATTATATTATTTATAATTATTTACAAAGTGAATTATTTTAATAAGTTTTCATGAGGTGTTTACTCAATATCCCTATAGGTTCAACCCCATAACTAACAAAACTAACATCAATAATACTAACACTATTAATAACACTAAAACATAAAGCAAATATGACTATGGATCAACCAACCTAACAAGTTTTAAAACACTTTATCCTCCAAAATTGGAGCAATAAGTATCCATCCTTAGAGTAATATCTTTCACAACCATTATATTGAGAGAACCCTAAAATTTTCCCAAATCCATAAGGATTAATCACATAAAAGTCAACCTAGGATTTTTAGGCTCTTTTCATCACAAACAAGGATTGGAGGATGTCTGGAGGCATCATAGTTTTAGTGCATATCTATTTTAAAATTATGCATTTTTTGTTTTAATATTATTTTTTAGGTTCATACACCATGCACAATGAGAATAAAATATTTATATCAATATTAAGTCAAGTAGAGATAAATTCATCCACCATGTTCTAGACCTATAATTTTTTGCTTTTATATTTTTAATAATATTTTGTGGGTTAAGAAAAAATTTATCAAAATAATTCTAAAAATAGTCATCTTCCATCCTATATATCTTTAATGTACATTAAAATTTAAACATTATGAGACTTATGTGAATGTCGCTTGATGGCTTGAGAACTATTCAATGTGTTCTTAACAAAACTATGGTTTACTTATCAAACTTTTTAACCTTTCCCCTGCACCCTATTTTATAATAAAATACAATAATATAATATTAAAAAATCCTCCAAACTAGTTTGAATAAGTTTTTTCATCTTAAGGTTTGAACCAAACCAAACCTTCTCCACATATGGCCAACCCAATAACTATGGAATAAATCCATGTAAATTTTGTGACACTCCATGAATGTGAGATAAAAAAATAAAAAAATGTAATAATGACAAATAATTTTATGAAATAAATATTGTATCTTCCATTCATATTAAATAATAGTATATTGATTATAAGGTCTTATTAGAGTGTGATTTGTAATAAAACCACATCTCAAGCCAAGATGATAGTACATATTAATTTATTATCTTCAATAGTTTCACCAAGTAACTTAACATTCATTACCCTATTCAATTACTTCAAGGTATAATTTAATGGCCTCATGTCTTTTATCATGTAAATTGATCAATCTACATTTCTAGGTTTTATTTAGTGTCCATTCCAAGATGATACTATCCACATCAATATTTCATTTAATTTCATATTATTTGATCCATGTTTTATTTGGCCTTAAATAATTTTGATAGAAAATTTCAGCTTATGCTTTCCCTGCAAGTTTACAATATTGAATCCTCTTTTTTTTTGCCACATTCACACCTTATTTAAGGTAAATATCCACATCTACCCTTCCCATCCATATATTTTAATTTTCATTTATTGTTTGTACTAAAACATTTATCACAAATACATATCCATAAATGGATTTAATTCTTATTTAGGTATTTCAAAAATATGCCCAACATAAATATCATTAATGCATGGGATATTTTGATTAATGTAGTATTTTCTATGAAAATTTATAGATCCAATTAATCTTTTGTCATAAATGTATTTTTATTGGACTATTTGTGGTAAAAAATAAGCATTTGACATCATCCTACAATTTAAAATTAATCTATCAAACTCACATAAAATGTTTTCCCAATATGATGTCTTTAGAAGCTAATATTCTCTACCTCTTCCCTATGTTCTTTTCCCCCAATGTTAAACATATAATTTTAATCCCTTATTAATATCTTCCATCTCTTTGAGTTATTTGAAAGGGTATAAATGAAATTTCCATTATGGCAAGTCTATCTCACCATTATATTGTGTATGTCAAATTGGGATGGGATGAGACCATTATAGATCCTTTATTATTATTTTATATTACATCAATAATATGCCATCAACAACATGGAACCTAAAAATCTTAAGTTTGATAATACCCACTATATTTTAGTTTCCATCTAATAAATCTAACTCCATAAAGTCCTTGAAGTCAAACATATAATAAATAAGGTAAAGAGTGAATATATTTTATCCCTATTAGCATGTTATATAGGTGTCCATGATATACAAAAAGTAAAATGTGTCTAATTTCCATAATAATGTTGTTAATATTCCAAAATTCCCATCACAGGGAAGATTCATCTTCATGAGTTTATCCCACTCGAAGGAATATTGAATACACAATGATGAATACCCTTCTTGTTGTCATTAAGGATGCAAATAGGTTATGATTCTTATTGTCACTTAAAACATTATCTAGTTTCAAGTAAAAGATTGGTGGTTGTTTTTTGAATGAAATATTTTTACTAGAAACATTAATTACATTATAATGGAACAAATTATCTTTCTACCTTTTTCATTTTTCATGCACTTCATTTTGTAATAGTGCATCATGAAATGGACTTTTAACAATCCACTATTATTTTAAAATAAATCCCCATATTCATCAGTGATCAGTTCTTTGAGATTTTTGAGACACAAATTCAATGATGGGACTATATCATTTATTATAAGTTCAATAAATGTGTAATGAAATTATTTAGATGATTCACAATAATATAATTATATATCATAGAATTAAGAGAATGATAAATATATCCACAACAACAATTACCAAAAGAGCATAATTTTAGAATATTTTTACTAAGCCACTACAAGGGGGAAACCTCCATAACAGTGCAATAAAAATAGAATTAAAAATATGATAAAAAAATATTAAACACTACCTCCTATATATACTCTAATTATCCAAGGTTATTTTATACGCTGACCATACTAAGAACATAGAGAAATATTATAATATAATATGAATGTGTGTAAGCCACAAGTTAGCCACACATATCCCTAGACACACTATAGGTTAAGTGTGTATCATTCCCTTCCCCTTTAAAATAATGGTATCCTAAATTTTGAATCAAACTAGGAGGTTGTTATAGGAATCCTTCATCTTCCAATGTTGTATTTTAAGAATGCAGGTTCTTTCATTTGATCAAATAATCCTTAATGTCTCTAGTTCATAGTTTATTAATGTGTATTGGAAGGATATCTTTAGGATATAAAATGAATCAACCTTATTCATCCAATTCATGTAACTCAATTTGAGTGGAAACTCTATGTCTAATTTCCTTCTTCAGGAAAGAAACATGGAATACCAAATTTATGTGAGTGGATTGAGGTAATTCTAGTTTGTAAGCCACACTACTAATTTTATAAAAGATATGATATGGGACATAATAGTTAGGTGATAGCTTTCTATACTTTTTATATTACTTTATAGACATTTTATTATATGTCTACAAATAAAAAAAAGACCAAATCACCTATGACAAAATGCTTCTTACTATAGTGTTGATCTTCTTGTTGCTTTATTTTATTTTGTGCCATTCTTAAATTCTCCTAAAAACTGACTAGCACCTCATGTTGATGGTGAATGTTTTACTCAATAGCTAAAAACTTAGGATGTAGTGATGGGTGAGGGTGATAGACATACAAGGCCAAAATATGAGACCTCTTGGAAGAATCATTAAAAGAAATGGTATACCATTGTTGAACAAGTGGTAGCCAATGAGCCCATTTATCTTGTTTGTCAAAATTAAAATAATGAAGATACCCTTCTAAACATTTTTAACTACCTATGTTTGTACATCAGATTGAGGATGATAATATGAGATATGAGCCAACTACATGCCAAAACATGCAAATAATTTAGTCAAAAAATTACTAGTAGATATAAAATCTCAGTCACTTACAAGGATTTTTGGAGTACCATGTAATTCCTGAATTGTAATGAGAAAATCAAAATATGCTTGTAATAAACTAAAAATTACACTTGAGTGTTAAGAGTGATAATTAAGACCACCTATCCATAACTTTGACCTAAAAATATCTTAGGGCTTATTTTTACACTTATCCAAACTTTGTGTAGGCCACATTCATCCCATGTCATCTCTAAAGTAGTCTCATGCCCTCATTCTTACATCCTAGCCCTTCATGACTTAGGTCTTACTACCTGGACACTATCACCATAATTAGGATAGTATCCCCTACATGGTGCTATTGTCCCATTCTTTTTATCTATTATCCTTTCCCTCCTTTTTCCACAAATGAATATCTTTTCAAGTCTTAGACCTCCTAGGGTCAGCCTATACCTCTTTTATCACCCACACAAGCACCAAAATAGTATATATACATGACCTTTTATACCTCTAACCACTATAAGGAAATACGATGCAAATTACAGATACAAACCAGAACAATTTGTGCACAATTAAGGTTATCAATACATATTCTACCCTACTTCTTCATACTACCATCTAAAACATTCCTAAGCTTAGATTACTTATATTTATAGTATCAAGTACATTCAAAACACTCAGGTCTATAATCATACTAGATTCACTGTAATTGTACTAGCACTTAGTTGGGTAAAACTACATTAAGATTGATCCCTCTTTGGAGTATTGGTATGTATGAAAGTCTCATCATAACAAGGTGTTAAGGATGTCCATCCTACCCCACTAGCAAACATACTTTATTGCTTGTATCAACTAGATTCCCTAGTAACATTTAGGATTAGGTTTTGCTCATAAAATCAATCAAAATAAGTCATCTACAGAGTTTTAGATATTGTGCATGTAGGAATATGCTTGACAAACCAAAACACAATTGTGCCCAAAAGTTCAAAATAGTTTTTCATAAAGGACACTAACACCAAAATAGGGACACTATCACCACATGGTGCTACTATCTAATGAAGGTACTACTATCTAGAAGGGGTTTAGATACCTATATCCTATTTGTGACATTCAAAATAGACTCTACCCTATTTTTTAGACTCCAAATCATTCATCTCAATAATTTTCTAGATAAGTTGTCATTTACATTATTTATTTCTATTTTTAGAAAAGTCAAATTTAGTCAATTCTTTAAGAAAACATTGGTTGTATTTATTGCATATTTCTATCCTGATTTACTATACTTATCCCTTTAACAACATAGGATTTACACACATATAAGTCCTAAAAGGCTAATGATTTAGATGTAGTATTTATTGTTTACATAGCATTATTCATGATTGTTATATTTATTCATGGTGATCTTTAGCTAAGTGGATTAGCTATAAACTTATTGGTTAACTAATAAATGCAGTTAGTTAAATATCACTAATTAGATTTATCATGGTGAAATCTATAAGATGAATATGTGAAATTAATTTTTAAAAATACTATATTCTAATAAAACCCAATTGGGTTGTTACATTGTGGTATCAGAGATGAGGCTCAAACTCTAGGACTTAATGTCTCTGCTAATGTAAACTTATTCTCATGATAATTAGGGAGAATAATGGTGCACACTAAACTAGGAGGTGAGGGTTAATATGGAAATTCTATGGTTTTAGTTTACTACAACTAAGCACAAGCATGGGATTCTCCCTTTGCATTCAAAATTTTAATGGTCAATTATGTCGACATTAATTCACATAAGGCACAAGCCTTATACACTCACTTGAAGTGAAATTAAGAATGAAATAGGGACCACATTGGATTATTTGTGCCATAACATGTATCTTACCTAAGGGGACTTAAGTAATTCATCAAAAAGTTAAATTAACGCAGATCCATGGGTGTAAGCCTTTCTTAGATTAAGATTGGGGTCTTATAGGTGCTTAAAGGATCATAAGATTTATTTTACTCATACTAAATAGATGAAAATTAAATATGGATTACTTTACTATCATATATCTATACTAATCCTCCATACAATATGATGATGATGCCACAAAAATTACAAGGATTCTATTAAAGTAGCAAAATGTATGAACTAGTAAAATAAACGAACATCAATTCACATAACTGAATCAAAAGTGTGGCATCAAAACTCTTCACATAAAATTCATATTAATATAGGATATGAAAAGCAAACACACAACACATTTAATGTGACATAATTTGTTACTATTTAAAGTGTATAGCAGAGTGTATATTCATATCATAATACTTAGTAACCCAGAGGCTCACAAATGAGCTTGGGCACATAACATTAGAGCCAAAGTGGTCTCCATAATATTTCTAAGATTTAATGGTTGTTGAAGTAATTTTTATAGAGTAAGGCCTCACATTCATTCCACTAGAGCTTCGTTGTAGTTCATCCTCTCTTCCATCTTTTAGTTCAAGTTCCTTATATAAGTTTTTAAGAGCATCATTTGCTAGTGTAGAGGTTGCACACTGAGTGTTGAGTTATAAATTTGTCATTATAACCAAAAAAATCCTTGAATATATGATCCTCATGATGCACTTGTCATGTTTTTACAAATCTATGATGATGCCCTAAAAATCTAGGAGATGGTTAGTCACCTACCAGCTGGTGCAAGATTTGTGTTGTAACCTCTAGTTGGCTATAAAAACCCTTAGACTAACCACTTGACAAAATTATCTTCTCACACTAAGGTGAATGTAAAGTTGGAATGAGTATTATAATAATGGAGTAAAGGCCCAATATTACCCCATACAAAAACTCTAGTTCACCCTCAGACTAAGCTATCAAACATTTGGGTGCATATAACTTAGGCACATTCTCTTGGAGTTTAGCACTGAAGTCCTCAAATCCCTTTATGGACAACATGATTTATTGTGTAATATTATCAATCTCAAAGGATGCAATAGTGAGTGTAAGTATATTTATCTTATCTATCTTTTTATGGATGTCTTCTATGTTGGCTTTCACCTTTTCCATATTTCCATTTAAGATCCTCCCTTACTCATAGGCCTTAATCTGTAGATCATAGAAGAGTTCTTCTAAGGTCCACTCTTGGTCCTTTATTTGATTACTTAGTGCATTCAAGATACCCATGATTTGTGACCATTCTACCCTACTTGTAGAGTATACTTGAGATATCATCTGCTCCTCATCCTTCACTTGATTTAAATGTACATCTATTAATGAGGCTTAGTTAGAGAAGTTAAATAAAATGGAATCTAATATTTATATTCCCTCCTTCAACTTCATGAAGAGATCCTTTACCTCTTGTGTATTTTTGGATAAATCCTTTTTTAGTTTAATGTTGGGGTATTCTTCTTATTTTTCTTCCTACATTGGCTCGATATTTAATCTTGCAAGCATCTACTCCACCAATACAAAAATATTATTGACCTCTAAAAGGTCTAAAGTGTTGATGCTAACCAAAAAATATGGTTTGGATGCCTCAACATGCTCATAAATTTATTCCAACTTGAACCTATTAGCCTACACCTCATCTCTCACTTCCTTAAGGAGCTCCTTCCACTTCCTCACCTTGACATCATTGATGATGTTTTGATGCATTACTTCTTTGGCCATCCTTATTAGTGCATTCCTAGATTATACTAAGTTTATGGATTGTAGGCCAATAAGAAGGGATTATTACCCTTCTTCAAGATCTTCCAAGATTAAGGTATATATTTTAGGCACCTAAAATTAGGGCTCATCCATATAATGGTCTAACATAAAAGATATATACTTGTGCATCCTTATTGTGGTGGCTTGGTGGGTATAGTTTTATACATGTATATATTCCTCCCCCTAATTCTTATACACCATCTCCTTTATGTTAAGATCTTTATCATTCTTATTAATGATATCCTTCTCTATGTGTACTTATTCCTCTTCACTCACACCATTTCTCTCTTCAACATGCTCTTTTGAGGATTCACTTGTTTGGTCTTTGGGGATTTATTCATCATACTTCTCCCCCTCACCCACTCCTTCATATTAGGGATTTTCAATACTTACCTCCAAGGTTATCCCTTTGATGCCATTGTCACCTTGTTATTAATTTTTCTCCTTAATTAACTTTATTTATTACTCTAAGGTACCAATATATCCTTATTTCTATTCAAACACCCCTTCACTACTTAGTCATACCTCTTATGCATCTTTTTATGCTTGTTTGATGGGATCACTTATCAATTGTTTGACAACTTCTAGTACTAGTCCTATGCTTAAGGGAAATTTTGGAGCCCTTTTCTCTAACCTATCCTTCTTCTATTCCTTTTCAAGCTTTTGATTCTCTTTAAGTGCCAAAGTCTAGTTCATATCTTCATCATTTAGTCCCATCTTCATCTAGGCCACTCTTTTATCCTCAATAGTTTGAGGGGCCACTACGGAGGTCTTATCCCTAAGTGATGGTGCCAATTTCCTTGGTGGGATTGTTAATGAGGTGGTCCTATATGTGAGGCTTACCATTTCATCTATTACTTGTATCATGGTGGCCACACTACTTTACAGGGCTTCCTACACATTTTTGGCACTAAGCTCCTCTTCTCCTTCCCTTATTTGTAGGATATAGGTCCCTGATCTATCTTCTTTAGTCTCCTCCTCTATTATGGGTATGAGGGTCACCTCTCTCTCCATATTTACAATGGTTATGATAGGGAACTCTCTAGGTCCCTTGGTCTTTTTCTTTGGCTTCTTGCTGTAAGAAATACCCTCTTGTATGAATGTCACATGCTTCTTTGGAGTGAGGGGTGTAATTTATTCTTTGAAGTATATTTTTAATTATATGAACTTCATGATCTCTTGTTATTTCTCACCCCATTTACCTTGGAATATATTCACCTACAGCTTTGATGCATCCCTCCCTTCATCACCAAATAGGAGGGGGTGATCATCATCCTTTCAAGGATCTCTACCCTTTTTACATGGCTTCATTTCATAAAATAGGTTGAAAATATTCCCATTTATTATTACCCTTTAGAGGGGATGGATATCAAGACTATCCATATCATTCTCCTTATCCCTAGTGACCTTACATCTAAGGTGAAAAAATTCATACCTCATCATTATTCTATCATGATCCATAGCCTTGGCCAAGTGTTTCACTAAATTTCAGCTTATATTTCAAGAAAAGCAGAAGAAGAAACTAAATACAAGTATGGTTAAGAAACCTATTTGGTTGTGTGCATATTGAATTAGATGATTGTGAATAACTCCTCTTTGGCTTAGGAGGATGACCTATAAATAAGATAACATTAAAGCAAATAGTTGGTTAGATAGATAGTTGGGTGGATTGCTTAGCATTATCTAGATCCCAGAAGCAAGAGCTTCCTTGAGGGCTATAAATCCACACAATTTAAATAATTAAGTTTATAAATAGAAGATAAAGTACTCACATAAATAATCAAGAGGTATTAAAATTAAACATAATAAAATGATTATTAAATAAATAGGCTAGAAATGACTAATATAGCAATAAGCAAGTTGATACTAATGCTAAATGGATCAAGTGTGTCTCAAAAAATAAGATAGGGGTTTATGAATAGGCAAGGATAGAAATTTAGATTTAGCTTAGGGTAAAAGGGTGAAAATAAATTTATATTATTTTCTACCATAGTGACCATCAATGGTTGATGTGACCATTAGTGATTGATGTAACCATCGATAGTTAAATAGACCATTGACAAACAAGATGACTGTCAGTAATTACTATGTGTAAGCTTAGACTGATAAATATATTGATGGATATGATCACAAATTTGGATTCTAGGAGGTTGGCTTATGATGGGATGATTGTGAAATGCAAATAAAATAATTGAATAATGAAAAATAAATACTTAACTTATAGAAGATTGATTGAATGAGTGGTTGAGGTGGTTGGCTCATTAATAGAGTCTAGCATGATTCCAATAGAGTAATGGTACTTGGATGTTGACCAAAGGGTAGTGGTAAATTGACTCTATATTGTGATGGTTGGATCATTAATTTTTTGTAAGAACACATACAAAAGAAAGTTTTGGATGTAAAGGGAGGAGAGTTGCAATAATATGTTAAATGGGCTATCTAATTATAACTCACACATATAATAGCTCACATGTGGATTTAGATGAGGTATTTTTAGAAAAATCAAGGTAGATGTTTACATGTTAGTTTTTGGAATGGTGGACCCTAATTGTCAACAATCGAGGGCCAAGGTAGAAAGTGGGTTAAAGGGTGGGTTTAGTTAGTTGGTCAAACTAACCATGGTTAGGCTCACTTAGGGGTGAAAGAGTCAAATTGGTTCTAAGGGGGTCTACGGGTGTTTCAACATTTAGAATTATAGTGTGTGTATTTTTGGTGTCTACATTTTTCCCTTTTTTGTTATGAAATTTTGAATAAACAAAATACAAAACAAAAATTGATTAGAGATCAAAGGTCAAGTTTCCTTGAGTATGGGAAGAGGTGTTCCCCCTCAAACTAAGAGTTGATGACATAACATAAAACAAGGTGTAGGTTTGATGAGCGGGTAGTCAATGATAAAATGGGTGAATGATAGGTTATGCACTTATGTCACAAATTCACACACAAAGTGTGATAAGAAGTATGATAGCCAAGATCATGCATTGACTAGGTTTCTATAACTAGTAAAAGTAAAGGTCAGTGTTAGAAGGATAAGTGGACCATGTGACCACATTTAGGGGTGGAAACTAGATACACTCGTAAATGTAAGTCTCATAGAAAATGTATGTGTGTTGGTGGGTATTCAACATAGGAAGTGTTCTCGATGAAAACACAAACTGGTCAAGTTTCATGGGTATCTAAGGTAGGAAGTTATCCTTAGAAAACACCAAGTGGGTCTATTATGCATTAGGTGGTGTTAGTTCAAAAATTGGTCAACATGGTAATGTTGTCACTATGGTCAAAGGACTAGGTAAATTGGTCACAAAATGCATGCTAGTTGGGTTAAAATGGACCAATGATGAGGTGATGAGGTGGTCAAGTTGGGTGGAGAAGGTAGTCTCCATGGGTGGGTGTTGTGATTTGGTTATACTTTAAAAGGCTACTAACTAGAAGCATAATGGAAAAAGTTTAATACCTTGACTATCAACTTTTAGGGGTCTAAAGAGTGACTATTAATAGTCACTCTGAATATTGACAGTTAGGGTGTAAACCTTAAAAGGTTTGGTAGTCAAAATTGGATATGATTATCATTTTACTTTAGTTTAACCTGTTAATTTGGAGATCTAGATTTTGGTGTCTTGTGATTGATAATAGTGTTAATGGTGATTTTTAAGAGATGAGAGATTGCTGAGTTGGTCTAAGTGTACTGAGTGCTCAAGAGTAATTAAGCCAAGATGCAACATGAATGTGGACATGGCTAAGTAAGGTGTCCCAAGATTCATCCTCAATGATGGTTGACAAATGAGGTATGGGCTATACTTAATTAGTAGATTATTTTGGTTTTACATATGTTGTTGCAATTGATTTGTTAGTTGTTCTACTAGGTTGGGGTTTAGATTTTTACCCTAGGTAGGTTTCATGGATTTTGGGTGAATTGTGCTAGTTAATTTTTAAATTGATAGGGTGGGGTAAGTGAGCTAGGGTAGGTGAAGGTATAAGGTTATAATTTATAAGAAATTATAGTTTTTTAATGATTTATTAGGTATTTAGGGTTTTAGGTGTTCCACTATCAGAATATTTGTAGTGACCATTGAAGATCAGGACTGATCATCAACATTTGACATCTATAAGAAGATAGATGCCTAACCATCAATGGTCACCATGACCCCTAGTGGTCACCTAGTGTAAAAAGGGTATTTTGAAATTAATTATGGTATGGGAAAATTAAAGTGATTAAGGTATGGTTAAATGACTATTATGTTTGTGGTTAAGTAAAAAGGAATGTGGTAAAATGGCCTATAAAGGGCTTTATCCATAATTTCAATAGTTAGGTTTGGTAGATTAGATAAGGGTTAGTTATGAAAGGGGACATGGTTCATATAGGTGAAATAGTCATTACTATGTAAGGTGAGGTGGGAAGGTATAGTTCATAGGAAAAGTGTGGTAGTGAACTATGTTTTGGTTGTTACCAAAAGTTTACAGGCCTAGGAGTAGATACAAGTACCACACATCTTTATAGAGATTCACTAGGGAATGACCCCAACTGATTGAGCACACATAGAGGGGGTGGGCCTAAGATCAATGTGACAATACCAACATATGCCATGTGATGTGTCCATAATTTTGGCCCTAATCAAGATATGGGATCCAACCATGAACACCTTCTTGCTACCAACTAATGAAACTATGATCCTACCAGAGGACATCCATAAGATCACTTAGTTACCTCTATAGGGTGATCTAATTTACCACATTGAGTGGGAGGAGTGATATGATGACTAGTACCATGTTAGTTGGCACATTGGGGGTTTTAGGTACTCTACACTCTATCAAAGGGTGAAGGGTGAGAGGAGACTAATGATAATGATGATGATGGTAGTTTAATTATGTACCTTTCTTGACTCGAGTAGTGGGGGATTCCATACTTATTATTGGGGGTGTTGGTTGAGATGCTACTAGAGTAGACAGTATATGGATGGGTACTAGTATTACTTATGAAAATATACAAGGAGTTATGGGGTTTTAAGGCCCATAAGAAATATGGCATCAGTTTCAGTCTAGTTCTACATTATTGGGCTTACGATCACATTCAAGTGTTGAGGCCAATGGGGCTACCATGGGTGGTCTACACTCAAATAGATTTCTCAGTGGGTTACATGAGGTGGAGAGCTAACTTTTACACCTTAGGTATAAGAGGAGGAACCCATGATATTGATTAGTTTATGGATACACTAGGTGCATTGGTGATTAGTGATGTTATTTAGAGGCCATATATTGGGTTCCTATAGTGGGTTAGATATAAGAGATAGACTTCTTAATTATAGAGTTTTAGGTGGATATTTAATTGGAGGGATGGAGAGGTAGAGATCATCCCATATGATAGGGTTTAGAGTAAATTTGTCTTGATATAAGGTAATCTAGGTGCATTTCTCAAGTATAAATGTGAGGATACAAAGATCCTATTACCAGAGCCACATCTAGTGTAGACATTGCTTGACTATGAGGAGATACTAGCTAGGCCATAAATAAATTATGTAGGTTTTCTTGATGGGTACCCTACATTGTATCAGGCTCTATATGTAGTATAAGATATTGGTGGAGACAATGGTGGTTAGAGGTAGATGGGTGTGGACCCAATTGAGATATGGTGTTAGAGGGAACGGGTATAGGGAGGTGTCATAGATAAATAAGTAAGAGTAGAATTAGCCATGGCATAGGCATAATTCATATCACTATAGGGTCATGTGGCTACACTCATAAGTGATAGGGACCATACTACAACTTTACTAGCCTTGGTTATATAGGAAAGGGACTCCTTGAGGTAGAGAGATGGAGGATTTGTGGCATCTACAGGATCACCAAAGACCATCCCCATGGCATGATACATGGCCACCATGGAGGAGTTATGGTACTATGAGGCTATAGTCTTGAGGTAGTGTCTTAATGAGCCCCAATGGGGTAAGTACAAAGCAATTTTGGTAGGTGATGCTAGCATGGTGACATCAGGTCAGTGGGTTGCATATGTAGGTGGACCAATAGGTACTATAAGGGGATAGGCATCAGGACACAATGTTTCTCCAAGATAAAGTGGTTCCCTTTAGGCCTAGCTCTAACATGGTTTATGACATACTATAGATTGTTGTATATCATTTTGATTTTAGCCTATGAGCTGATGTGATGAGATGTATATTTTGAGAGAGAGACATGTATATTTATTGTATACATTATGATGTTAGACTCATGATTTATATATGATCCTTATTTATTTCTCATAACTCATTATTTTATGATGTGACATTTATATTGATCATTGATGATGCTATATTGATTATACTTATATTATGGCTATTAGATATTGATGTAGACTTACCTAGTTAGGCATGTGATGGATTTTATTTATGGTTATGCTTTATGATATGTATGTTTATGACATGATAAATTTTAGTGAGTATATGATTCATTATATAGATTTAGACATGTGGTGAAAATGGTTGTTTGCTTTATTATTCATAGATGATGTGATGTTATTATGTTGATGGATATGTTAATGATATATGTTGTTACTTATGATACATGTTGATGTGTTGTGATTATGATTGTGGTTATTTTTTCTTTTCTTGAGGTAGATCACATAAAGTAAGTTAATTAACAACACTAGATGTGATAACAAATAATATAATCAAGAGACAAACATCATAGTGAATATATAAACTAGTCATCATAGGATAGGAATAGGGCATGATGCTTTTTCTTTGACAAGGAATAAAATAAAAACCAAAGTTGGATTGGATTAAGGAACATAATCCCTTAAAATGCTTTTCATTAGCATTCGTTAGTTGGTTAAAAAGGTGTCTTGATCACATAATGTTAAGTAAGCTCAAAATCCATTATTTATAGTGTATAAAGGGGATATGGATGATAATGGAACCTTCTTGTGAGACTATCATGCTTCTTCTATAGGTTTCTCAAGAGTTAATATAAACAATTCTATGTCATAAAAGGTATAGACTAATTGATGTGAGAAGTATATTATGAGAGCCGATTGTGACTTTCAAAATGAATTTTCTTATGAGAGATGATTTTGGATTTCAAAATTAGTTTGCTTATGAGAGCTAGTTGCATCTTTTAAAATTAGTTTTCTTATGAGAGCCGATTGTGGATTTAAAAATTATTTTGATTATGAGAGCCAATTGTGAACTTAAAAATTATTTTGATTTTTCTATTTCTTGATAATGGGTCTTTTTATTTTTGTTGTTGCTTGGGGGTTGGGGAAGCTGATCAATGCAAGAAGCTTCCAAGAAATTGCTAGTTTTGACAATTGTTTTATTTAGCCATATTTTGAGGGAGTGGTCTAAGTTTATATGTTTTATTTAATTATTTTGATAGATATCCTTTAAGTGAGCATTCCACATTACATTGATCAATTTCAATTATTTTTCCAACATTTGCCCTTCAAGGGAGTAATTTGTGAATGCTAAGAATGACCCATGATTGCTATTAGTAGGGATCTTGCTTTTTTTTCATTTGTTTGATATTGCTTGACATAGACATGATTATATTGACTTAAGTATTAACCTTTGTGAAGGCAAAATAAAAATAACAAGAAGGTTGATTAGGTGTAAAGGGGTTAAGGTGACAATGATCATAGGAATGCATCCTAGAAAAAGGGGTAGAAAGTACTATGAGAATCATGCCATGGGTAAAGCCATGGTACCCATTATTAAATATTAGGCTATGATTATGATGGATAATCACTTTTTTCAATTTTAATCAGTTTCCCCTAAACTAAGGAGATGAATGTGGTTTTTAATCAAGGAATGAGCTTAAGTTAAACAAAAGGTAAATCTTGATTCTTCTTAACAAAAGAATGGATGCATATGCGAAGCATTGAGGGGCTCAGGTTATAGGTTGCCTTGAAGAGATTATATCCAATAAGATCTTGATCCATACTTGTGTGTTATGATATAAGGTCCAAGCCAATTAAAATCAAACTTTCCCTACTTATTTTTATCCATAGTGGTGACATGTTGATTATCCTTAAGGATGATGTCTCTGATGTTGAATTCTTACATTTTAAGGTGTTTTTTATAGTCAAATTTGACACACTCTTGATAGACATGAATATGCATAAGGGCATATAAGTGATTCTCATCAAGTAGCTCAATGTAGGATAAATGGTGTTGATGATAATCATCCTCAGTAATTAGATCTTGCAAAAATATGTGAAGAGAAGGAATTTGGACCTCAAGAGGCAAGAAGTCTTCCACTCCAAACACAAGAGAAAAGGAGTATATCCTATAGGAGTTTGAATGCTAGTGTGATATTCCCTTAAGGTGAAGGGGATGTGAAAATGCCAACCCTAACTAGATGCATTGACCATTTTAGTGAGCATGCTATTAAGAGTTTTGTTAGAGGCTTTTGCCTATCTATTTGCTTGAGGGTAATAGGGCAAGGAAAAACTTAAATTAATGCCAAATTCATCACAAAGACCTTGGAATTTCTTATGTTAAAAATATGTACCATTATCAATGATAATTTTGTGAGGGACACTAAAATGAGAGATGATGTGATGGTCGATACTAAAGGAATAACCTCTACCCATTTGGTAAAATATTGGGTCAAAATGATGATAGAATGTTATCACTATGAAGAATGAGTATTAATTACACCAATAAGGTCTAGAACCCATTATGAGAAAGGTCATAAGTCATTAAAAATGTGAAGGCTATGGCTAGGTGTGTTATGTAGGTTGGCATGTTGTTGACACTTAACACACTTTTTCACATAATCACAATAGTCTTGGTTAAGGGTAGGCTAGTACTAGCCAAGGAAAAAGATGATTTTAGCTAAAATGAGGCCACTGAAGTGTCCCCCATAGGTCCCATCATGCATTTTTTTGATAGCATGAGAAGCCTCATGACTGCATAGCCAACAAAAGAGGAGACCATCAAAGCTATGTTTATAAATAGTTCCTCCCATAATGGTGTAACATGAGGTACTCTGGATAAATTCTCTTTGAGCATTCCTGAAATTTTTATAAGGAATGATGGAATGGTTGAGATATTTAAAGGTCTACTAATACCAAAGGTTAGGTTGGGTCTCTTCCACATTCAAGATTGTGAGAGAATCTAGTTTGACATAAGAAGCTTGGGTAAGTCTATGGATAATGATAGATAGTTTGGAGTCAGAGGGTGTAAATGGAATATAAGAGGCAAGAGAAGCTATGGTGTCATCAAACTTGTTAATATATCATGGGGTTTACTGGATGTAGTAGTGTTTAAATGATGCTAAGAGTTTGTTAACTAGTTATTTGTAATATTACAAAACATCATTCTTACACTAGTAAGAGTCATTGATTTGATTGACCATAATTTGGGAGTCACTAAAGATATTAATTATTTTGACTCCTAGGGATAATGCATTCTAAAGGCCTTTCACTAGGGATTCATACTCAACCATATTGTTGGTACATTCAAAGTCAAGCTTAAAGGATAAAGGAAGAGGCTCACCATCAAAGGGAATAAGGATGATACCAACTCCCCCACCATGTTTACATTTTTATCCATCAAAGAACATGGTGACTTGATAGGTGAAGTCCACTTGAGAGAGGGTCATAATGGACTCATTTGAGAACTCAAGAGGAGGATGTTTGTTAGCTACTAATGATGCTTTAACAAATTAGTCAGTAATGACATTTCTTTTAATTAAATTTTTCTAAAGGAACTCAAGGTCAAACTCAAGGTCAAACATTGGTTTTGGTATGGCTTAGATTGCATGCTCATGAGTGGGTCAACATTGGTTATGACATAGGTTTTGTGTTTAATAAGGTAGTGGAAAAGTTTGGTTGCCATGAAGAATAAATCTAATTAAAGTTTCTTGGTATGGGTATACAGAGTCTCATAATCTACATATGTGTGACTAATGTAGTAGATAACTTGCTCTTGGTGTTGTTAATCCTGATGAGCAAGCATTACCCCTAGGGAGTGGTTAGTGGTAGAGATATAAAGGTAGTAAGGATGGTTATTTTTGGGAGGGGTGAGGATAAGTGGAGAGAAAATGTACTTTTGGAGTGAATCAAAGGCCTTTTGAGAGTCGTTATTACACTTAAAAGAAACATCCTTCTTTATAATGTGGTGGAAGCGTTGGAATCAGTCTAAGATATAGGAGATAAAGAGATGGATGGAATGGACCTTCCCTATAAACTAAAAATTTGCTTAAGTTTGAGTGGAATAAGCATGTCAAGGATTACTTTGATTTTGATAAGATCTAATTCAATCCCACAAAGGGAAACAATAAAGCCAAGGAGATTTCCTAATAAGACCCTAAAAATGTACTTCTTATGGTTAAGACAGATGTGGTAATAGATGAGGTACTCAAAGATAATATTTAGAATGGCTAGATGGTCCTTTAAGTATTTGGATTTTTGAAGAATGCCATCCACATAGTATCCAACAATTTTGTGGATAAGGTCATGGAAGATGTAAGACATGACATGTTGGTAGGTTACACTAGTGTTCTTTAGTCCAAAAGGCATGACCCAATAACAAAAGGTTACCCATGGGCTAATAAAGGTAGTTTTTTTCTAATCTTTGGGGGAAATTAGGATCTGATTATAACCCAAGAATTCATCCATGAGATATAACATCTTTTGGTTGGCTTTAAGATCAACTAGCTAGTCAATGCTTGGTAGAGGAAAGTCATCTTTTGGGCAAGCAAGGTTGAGGTCATGAAAGTCCACATAAATGCATAGTCCCCCTATGGCTTTAATGATAAGCATGGAATTTAATACCCATTGGGGATAGTCAATCTGTTAAATGAAATTGACATATAGGAGATGTTAAATCTCTTCTTTGATGAGAAAGGCTATGTGAGGGTGCATGCATCAAAGTTTTTTCTTGATGGGTTTGGCATCATGGTTGGTGACTATGTTGTGGGTGGAAATTATGGGATCAATTCCTAGCATGTCACTATAAGACCAAGAAAATGCTATGCTATGGTCTTGGAGGAAAGAGGGGAAGTCCTATAGTTCCTCAAAATTTAATGATTAGCCAATTTTGAAAATATGAGGGTTGTTTAGAGTGCCCAAGTTGATATCCATGGTGGATTTATTCAACATGATTAAAGTCTTAAGAGGAATGGATTTATGGATGGAAGAATTTGAGGCACTAAGGTAGGTGAAAATAGAATCATCATCCTGACACTGAATAGTGTTAATGGTAGGATAGTCATCTCTTATCATCTCAGGATGGGTCAAAGGGATGGTTATGGTTTCCCCCTCCTTTTGATAAGTTAGGTCTTTAAGGTTGATCATGTTGATGAAAATAAATTTAGGGGGATGATGTCCTCATCCTCACACATATGTGGAGTAGAAGTTGGTGAGGGAGGGATATCTTCCTCAATAATGGTGATGGTAGGTGGTTTAGATTTTCTCTTGGTGGGTAGAATGAAATCAAGGAAATGTTTCTCATGAGGTTTTTTGGAATAAATAAAAAATAAAATCTTGTGGTTCATGCTCATATCATCCCAGACTAAATCCTTTCCAAGAAAACTTGTGGAGGTATATCTTGGTGAAACTTAGTTTGTCTAGATAGGATAAGTCAGAGGTGAATGGTCAAGGTGAAAAGGAGGTGGTAAAAGGGTCAAGTGGCTTGTCAAGTCCCCCATAGATGAAATGGGTTTAATGGTATGAATTTCTAAAGGGAATAATGGCTTTAACATTAGGGTCATATCTAGGTTAGTCGTCAAGTTTCCCATACTCTTGGAGAGTAGGGAAAACATCAAGGGTGAGGAGGAAATATTCCCCTAATGAAATATGTTAGAATGTGGATTTAAATTGGTCAGAGTTGGGAATTTGATTAGAGGGGATATATGAGCTAGTTGATGCCTCATTGGTAGAAGAAGGTATGAATCCCTCTTTCATGGTTGAGGTATTATCTTTGATAGAGGAGGGTGTGCTAGATGGAAGTAAGAGGGGGTCATTGGGTTGATAAGTCATGTTGTATGATGAAAAGGGACTTGGGTATTCTTGTATAGTGATAACCTGACCTTCATGCTCAAATTTAATGTAATGATGAAGGGTAGAGGTGATATAAACCATGGAATGGATCCAAGGTCATCATAGTAAAACATTATATTAGAATTCATGTTCCACTAAATAGAAGAGTTTGGGGAGGGTATGGGGTCCTAAATGGATATGAATGATAACAGTTCCCAGGGTAGTGGCCATGGTGTCATTGAAGGATCAGAGGATGGTTGAGGTTTTGAACATGACATTGTTCAATAGGTTGAGTTGCTTATATGAATGGGAGGAGATGATATTAATACTATCTCCCCCATCAATCATGAATAGTTTGATGTGGGTTTTATTGATATAGGTAGTGATAAAGAGAGGGGTATCTAGGTCATTAGGATGGATAAAAGGTATTTTTGAATCCTTGAAGGTGACAAGGTTAGAAATTTGGAGGGCACTAATAAAGGCTACCAGAGGTTGACGGTCTTCAAGTTGGACCTCTACTAACTGTAATGATTCGATCATTACTTGGTAATGATGAGGTGAAGTAGTAATCAAATCATATAAGCTCATGTTCGGTAGGGTCTAGTGAAGTTGTTTGAGCACCACTCTCCTAATGGATTCAAAAGGGTTGGATTGGGAGGTACCCAAGATAGATATCTTGGGTTTTGTTGAAGGTGAAGGTGTTTGATTTTGGTTTGGCTGGGAAGTGGAAGATGGGTATGTCCACAAAATGGTTACTTTGGCCTTTTGCTTGTCCTTCTTCTGAGCATGTGATCATGTGAACACATAGATAGTATGGATAGAGGGAAGAGTTGGGTTAGGAGATGGGTTTGGTTCCTCATCACTCTAAGGTGAGAGTGGGGGAATAGATAGGTGTTAGGTAGTGGTTATTGTTGGTTGAATTGGTAGTAGGATCATAGGAGGTTCTTTTATTAATAGATCATCTACATCATAGAGCTGATGGATAATGGTTTGGAGAGATTTAAATTTCTCTATGTCATGGCCTAGTATCTTATTATAGGAGCACACTTGGTGGTCATTATACCAGATTTTTTTTGGACCAAGAGGGTCAAATAGCTTGATAGGGGGTAAGGTCAAGAAAGAAGCATGTAATAACCTTTGGAAAATATTCAAGTATGATTCAGCTAAAGGTGGAGAGATTTTAGAGGATTTGATCTTGGTTGGTGAGATGGAAGTCCATTTGGTAGTGGGATTCATGGTAGGAGTTTTGGGAAAGATAGTCTTCTTGGTTGATGGTTTTTCTTTTGGTAAGGTGTAGGTTCATAATTTGGAGGTAAGAGGTTTTAGGGTAGGTAGTCTAGTTATTTATGGCAAAGTGAAGATAGGTGTGTCTGAAAGCAAGTGTGTTGGTATAACCAATAGTATTGGTTGGGTTTTGGTTAAGACAATCAAATTCCTAATCAAAGTGGAGGGATGAGGCCCCAAGATATAGGGAAAGGTTGAGGGAGGTAGGATTTTATCCTTGTGGCCTTTTTGTGGCTTTACTTCCTTAGTTTATTTGGTTTTGTGTTTAGTTGTTGGGTTTGGTGAGGTAAGCTCTACTTTCATAGATGGGTGATTAAGGCTCTATGTAGGAAAACCGCCAAGGTTTTTAGTTGGTTTGGTTGGAGAGGTTGGTTTGGTTATTTCAATTTTAGGTGCATTCAATGATTGAGAAATTATTGGGTTGGTAGAGGTCTTTATTAGTTTTGTTGATAAGATAGGGGTTTGGATAACAAGAGTGGTGGGTTGGTTTACTAAAGGTGTGGTTGGAAGTTCTTGCTTGGTGATGTAAGGGAGCTCCAATTCCTACCAAAAGGTGGCTTGATCCATGTTAGGGTTAGAGATAAATGCCAATTTCTACATTAACCTATAGAATGGTTTGTAGACTAGTTTTATTCCATAGATAGTGGAATTCCAAGATAAGCCCATAGGTTGAGAAAGGAGAATGATGACCTCATCCTTTTCCTCAATCAAAGGATGCAAGGTTTGGATGGGTGACTCTTCTATGGGGGTTGTAGATGGTGGATTATTCTTAGGGAATGATCTCTAAAGGGATAGTAAATTACTTGGTAATTGAGGGATAAGGTAAAATGGGTGCTTTTTCTAATATGTCAGTTAAAGGAGGGATTGATGGCTCCACTACCTCAATAAGTAGAGGAGGAAAAAGGGTTACTTCCTTGATTTGGGTCTCCAAAAGAGGAGAAGGTAACTCCACTACCTCAATACGTAGATGGGGTGAAGAACTAATAGATTAGGTAGTAGGTTCTTCAACAATGAGTACATTAAGAACCATATTGAGAGTATGGGCATCATGAGAACACTCAACCTTATTGATCTCATTTTTGGTAGGTGCATGACTAAGAAAAGGTTACTTGAAAATGTCAAGGGCTTGGTTTTGAGGTGCATTGGGGTTATCCAACACAAGATCTCCTTTGTTAATGAGAGATTGGATAATGCTCTTGAAGGTATTACACATACTAACATCATGCCCAACTACTTAATGGAAAGTGCATCGGTCATTTTCATTATACCAACTAGGGGTAGGATGAGAAGAATCAAATTGTTAAGTTGGTTTGAAATGAAGAATTTATATGATGTTGGCCTTCAATAACTTCTCCAAAATTGAATGATAAGATTATCCAAGTGGATTAAATTACTTCTAGTTGTTCTAGTTTTGGTTTCTCATGTTTTACCTTGAAGAAATAGAGGAATTTGGTTAGTTGACAGATGGTGGAGGAATAGTTTTAAGGACAATCACATTTGTAGTTCCCTTTATATTGACATTGGTATTGGTTTGGTTACTCATTTTAGAGGAAGAGGCCTCATTGGTCTTGTAAGTAGAGTTATTATTTTTCAACTTTAACTTTCCTTTGTCAATGGCTCTATTTTCTAGTTTACATGCCATGGTAAAATATTTGTCAAAAGTTTTGAAGCTTTGGAAATACACTATAGAAGAGATGTGCTTGGAACATGCTTTAGTAAAAAGTTATATCAGTTCAGTTTGGGGTGAGGAGAAGGAAATATGATTGATTAGGCTCCTCCAATGAGATATAAAATTAGAAATAGATTCATCATCAAATTTTTGGATAGAGTAAAGGTCGGTGATGGAAACCTACTTAGAGATATTTATCAGAAAGTGATCTAAAAAGGTTTGGGCCAGTTGGGTAAAGGATAAGAAATATTTTTGGTTATGGTACTATACCAATCTAAGGTTGGACCAAATAGGGATGTAGGAAAGGTAAAAATAAGGAGGGAATCATCATAGACAATCAAATAACATGCATGCCTAAATGCCCTAAGTTGTTGTTATGGATCCTCCTTACTCTAAAACTTAGAGAACTTGGGGAACTACCACTAATGAGGATATGGTATGATATGGATAGATGGGTGGATGGGTTCATTATAGATCGAATCATATAATAATATGTTGTGAGCTCTATAAATGGATGACTTTAAGATGGGCATTTTATCTATAAGCATTTTCATTATATCTACTTGGGGTTATGCACCTAAAGCGTTGTAAGGTGAATATTATTGTGGTGGTTGGGTTACATAATAATAACTAGTAGGAGGTTGAAGAGTGGCCACATATTGGTATGGGGACACTGATGGTTGGGTGCATTATATGTAGGGGTAGGTGGATGTAGGTGTTTAGGTAGTAAGTAGAGTTATATGCCATTGTGGGTTATGGAGGTAACTTTATTTTACTACAATGGGCATTTATTGGGTAGGATTAGTGGTTAGGTTAGTGATAAAAGTAAGGGTAGTGACATTTGTGTTGATGGGTGGTAAGGTATAAGGTATTGGCACCACAAGATTTTGAAGTGGGGTAATAGTTAGTGGATTGGGGGTAGCCGATGGAAGGTTGGTAATGCTAGTAGTAGGTATCCCTATGGTGAGGGGAGTATAGGTGGCCAATGGTTGGTTTGTTCCTAGGGTAGAAGATTTGTTAGTTGGGGTGGAAGGTATAAGGGTGTTTATAGGTTAGGCAGGTTAGTTTTTAACAATATTATCAAAGGGATTGTTGGTAGATGAGGAAGCTTGGGTAGTCAATGGTTGGGTGGTGACTATGGAAATAGAAGTGTTTCCCATATGGTGGGAAGGCATGCTATAAGGTTGGTCCATAGGTGGAACCAAAATAGGGGAATGATGAGGCATAGTGTTAAGATAATGTTAAAGAGCCACAAGGTTGTTATCTAAGAAGGTGAAAAAGTTTGTATCTCCTTGGGGAACTTCTCAATGGAAATAAAGACTTCTTGAAAGATAAGGAGAGTGTTTTGGTTTAGAAACATACTCTATAGATGAGGAGGTAGAAGAGGTTGATTGGCTTGGTGATGGGTTTTTTCTACTAGATTCTTTTATTGCTAGTGAGTTAGAAATCCAAGGTAAGGGAGATAGAGTACACAAACAATCTCACTACTTCGACAAAAACAAGACAAAAAATGAACAAGGAAATTAAACACACAGTAAAAAGTATGTTAAATCCTAAAGTTTCTTTTTAATCTCTCTTTTGGATTATGCCTAAAGCTTTCAAGAAATTGTGTGATTAAAATTGGCTTGTAGATCAGGTACTAGAAAAGAAGTCTATGGTTGGTTTTAGGTTGTTTAGGCTCTCAAAAATAATCTATATTGGTAATCAATATGTGGATTGGTATTAGGGCCTACCCCCTCAATTCACACACCACAATGATAAGGGTGTCAGGGGTTTATCTAGTATATACTGCTTTCCATAGTTTATACTAAACTAGAGAGCTAAGGTGGTTCTCCCCTTGGTAATGACCTCAAAGTAGGATTGCCAAGAAAGGGTAAAGTGACTAATAGGTGATGAAATCCTATTCGGGCCTTGTTTCAAGTTTTTTTGATGTTTTATTGATGAAGGTGGTTTGGTTTAGTGTGTACAACAAGAGTGATGCTATGATTGAATTACTTTGTTTTAATTTAGACTATGTGAGCTAAACTTTCAAGAAATCAATATATACAGTTGATTTTAAGCTCAAAAGACATTTTAGTTTCATTTATGAGCATAGAATAGGGAGAAGGACATATAAATGCAAACAATATAAAACCTAAGTAAAGACTCAAGGTCTCACTAGGCATGCTAAAATGTTTTAGTGAAATTTAGCTTATATTTTGAGAAAGGAATAAGAATAAAATAAATAGGGTATGGTTGAAAAAATTGTTTAGTTGTGCACATGTTGAATCAAATGATTATGAAGAGATTTTCTTTAGATTGGGAGGAAGACCTATAAATAAGACAACACTAAAAAAATGGTTGATTAGATAGATAGCTAGGTGGATTTACCAACACTAGCTAGATCTTGGAAGTAAGAGCTTCCTCAAGGGATTTCAATCCACACATTTTAAACAACTAAGTTTATAAATAGAAAACAAAGTAATCACATAAATAATCAAAAGATATTGAAATTGAATACAAGAAAATGCTTAATAAAGAAATAGGATAGAAATGACTAATATAACAATAAGCAAGCCAATACCAATGCTAAATGGATCAAGTGTGTCTCAAAAAATAAGATAGGGGTCTATGAATAGGTAGGGACATAGAAATATGGATTTGGTTGAGGGTAAGAGGGTGAAAATAACTTGCTATTATTTTATACCATAGTGACCATTAATGGTTGATGTGACCATCAACAGTTGATGCAACCATCGGTAGTTGAGGAAACCATTGATAGTCAAGTTGACTATTGGTGGTTACTATGTGTAGGCTTGGGCTGATAAATAAAATGATGGTTAGGATCAAAAAGTTGGATTTTGGGATATTCGTTTGTGTTGGAATGATTTTGAAATGCAAATATGTAAATTGAATACTAGAAAACAAATACGTATCTTGTAGAATATTGATTGAATGAGTGGCTTAGGTGGTTGGCTCATTGATAGAGTCTAGCATGATTCTAATAGAGTACCGATACTTGGTTATCGATTGAGGGGTAGTTTAAAGTTGAATCTCTATCATTATGGTTAGATCACTAGATTATTGGAAGAAAACCTACAAAATAAAGCTCTAGATGCAAAGGATCTTAATAGTTTTGGATCCATTTTCAGCTCTTAATCCTTTCTTCTTATAAGCAAGGGAGAAGAGGTGCAACAAGATGTTAACTAGTATTTCTAATTATAACTTACACATGCAATGGCTTGCACATGAATTTAGATGAGTTATTTTTAGAAAATCAAGGTGGATCTTTATGTGTTAGTTTTTGGGATGGTGGACCTTGACCATCGATGATCAAGGTGACCATCCATGGTCATCTTAACCATCAGTGGTTGATGGCCAAGGTAGAAAGTGGGTTAAAATGTGGGTTTAGCTAGTTGGTATAATTGACCATGATTACGCATGGTTAGGGGTGAAAGGGTTAAATTAGTTCCAAGGGAGTTGAGGGATGCTTTGATGTTTAGAATTTTGGTGTGCAAATTTCTGATGTCTACACCAAGATCTCATTTTTTTGTGGGTTGGGGATGTTCCTTAGTACACCCATTAAGTATTTGGCTGAGAATTCATAAGGAAACTAGAGCCACCCTGATAGATTTCCATCTATGAGTACTAAGTGCACTACATAGAAGTGTTTCATTATGGAAAAGGTTACCATTCCCACTAGATATTGGGGGAATTCTTATGGGATGCACCACTCCCTCCTAAAGGCCTCTGCATACCTTTCAAATCACCCTTACTATCTATTCTTATATTTTTAATAGAAGATGAGGCAAAGATGAAGTCCAAATACTTCATCTTAGGGGACTTATGGCTTAGTGGGAACACCCATAGGTGGTCATCATTGCCATCCAGCACACCTATCCTCCATCACTATTAGGATCAACATGTATCCCCACTAGAAGGTCTCATGTTACCAATGGCATTCTTGTGCATTCTTGATGATATCCTCTATGATGAACTTAGAGACATTGAATCTCACTCCCTACACCATGTGGTGAAATATTCATAGAAATGTTTACTTATGTCATACCACTAGTTGATAGGGAAAATTTTGGTACTTATAAGGTGCATTTCTTCCCTTATGCCTAGGTCTTGGATGTCCTTGACAAGGAAATCAAATCCTAAATTATAGTATACCAAGAACTTTGTGACCCTTTCTACCTCCACATCATCCTCAATCATCTCTTGTATGTCTACTCCTATACTAGGTAACCTTATGATTCTACTAAAAAGGCTTGAAAAATCCTCATGCACCATCTAGAAAACTAGAACTAGTCTCCATGTACCCGCAATAGGATGAAATGTACCAAGTCTTCTAACTTGATGAAGCATGGTAGTTCAAATATTTATGTAGAACCAATGGTTTATAGTTTGTCTCTAATGGAGGCATCAAAGAGTGTGTTACCTACCTTAGTCTTCTTGCTTGTATCTATCATCTAGTCCTTACTCAACTCCTACATGTTGCTACCTATCCTATGGTTATAGTCCTTAAGATTAAAACATGCACAAAGGACACCCACTTATCCCCCACCATGAGATCTGGTAGGTATTCCATCTCTTTTTAGCTGATCTTGGCATTCATGTTTGGTTCAATACCTATAACACTCAACCCCTCCACCATTTGTGCCTCAAATTTTGTGGTGTATACTTCCCTTACCACCCATGCTTTCTTTGCATCATTTTATTCTTGTGGTATACATATGATTATTTGTTTCTTTCACATTTTGAACCTACTACTATTGAAATGGGGCTAATTTATTCTACCAAAGCCCAAAATTTTACCTATTTTACTTTACATTGATGGGAAATGTGACTATGTGTTTGGTTGTTGAGCTTCTAACTTCACTAATGGAAAATTAGTTATCCTTTGGTAATCCTTCTCTTCTATTTTGATTTCAAATTCTCTCCACTTTCTTCATTTTCTCTTTTAGGTAAATGTAATCTTCTTCATGTTCTTTCATTCTTACTTAGGGAGGTTGTGGGTGACTTGTTTCCTTTTTGGTAGAATTTTTTAGTTTAATGGATTCAACTTCTAGATATGTTATAATCCATTAAAAATGATATTAACCTTCCTAACTCTTCCACCAACTAATCTTTTAATGTGTATCTTTGTTCTTTCACCACTATAGCATTAACTCTATTAATGGTTTGTTCAGTGAAGTGATTAATGATTCAAATGGTCACTTCTTGCTGACTATTAGGTGGGTTTTAGCTATCAAAATAGTCATTATCTTGTGCTTTGTTCATCTTGGCACAAAATTCACCATCCTTATGGTTACTTGGGCATAACAGTTCACATGCACATGATTTGCCTCCTAGATTCCATCTCTCCATGGTGTTGTACTTCCTTTCAAGTACACCTAACTTTCTTAGTCAATATATCTACAATTTATTATCTCTTTCTTCAAGATCCCTTACCCCTTAAAAATATTAATACTAGTTAGCCAGTACCTTATTATCTCTTCTCAATCTCTTGCACATGAACACCTTGTGCGCTTTTACTCATAAATACCTAATTATAATTTTCTATCCTTGGAATACTTCACACGTGCCTAGAGACATAGGTGTCTAGCCTTAGGCACTTAAAAAGTAACTGGGCTTGATTCACTCAACTACATTTATGTAGGTGTAAGTGCTAAAAAAGTTCCACTATGGTCCTGAAAGTGCCATGCTTATTCAAACAATACAAAAAAATAAACATAATAAAAATATTTAGCTTGTGCCAAATTTTATTATAATCGTAAGAAAAATTGACCAACTTTTGATCAAAAAGTTAGTGTTAGATGGAACAAACACCATCCTAATGATGGTATAATTTCAACCTATTATCATTGAAATACTTAGGGAGCATTTCACTAGTCAACATGTATAGTTTGTATGCACTAGTCTCAAATATGTTGTGGATGATATAAGGTCCCATTCACCTAGTATGTAACTTGCCTAGGTGCCTGAGGTACTTAGAGTCATATATCAAGACCAATGCACCTTATAAACACCTTATGCTTGATGTGCTTATCATGTCATACCTTTTAATGGGTCTTCTTTATATGCTAGATCCATCATCTTGGGTACATGTCTCATACAACCTTTTAAAATATTCTTGACATGCACTTAAATACTCTTGGTCATCCAATCGACAAATATGATCGATGCACAAGGAGGGAACTAAGAAATCCATAGGTAAAATTACCTCTATGCCAAAAACCATTTAGAATGGTGTAGCCTTGTTCAGGCACTTGCATTTTATGTGATAGGCCCATAAAACTACTAATAAATGGTCATCCCAATCCTTGCAACCAATAGCACATATTTTTGTGAGGTATGTACGTAATATTTTATTGAATGCTTCTATGGTTCCATTAAATTGGGGGTGGTAGAGTGTAATTTTATGGTGCACCACCATTTATTTAGATATTAGGATCTTAATTATTTCATTGATGAATTTCATGCCATGGTCTCTAGTCAATCTAAGTGGGCATCCATACCTACTGATAATTTTTTCCCAAAGGAATCTTATTGATGTGGTGGATATATAGTCTTTGGTTGGCACTACTTTGGCCCACTTGGTGAAGTAATCTATGAAAGATAAAATTTACCTTACACCTATTCACCTCATAGTGGGAGTAATAGGTCTAATAAAATCAATAGCCCATTATTTAAATAGTGCCTAGGAAAGGATGGGGATGATGGGCATCTCATATTGATGGTTTGATTTTCCTATACACTAGGAGACATCACACATTTTGGCATATTATTTTTCATCATTTCATGTTGTGGCATCCCTAGCACAATGGTCTCTAGAAATCCCCTCATGTGCCTCTTATAGTATCCAATTATTTGAAAAGGGCTAGTGTAAACCATGAGTTACTTATTCTCTTTAGTTGTCATGGTCTAAGGCACAGATCTGGAGGTCAGAAATGTGGTGATCTCTACCAAGTCTTCCAAGATGCATTAGACCCTATAAATTTACATGTTAGGCATATCATCTTCAATTTATATTGATTCGTCACTAGAGTTGATGCAATAAATATGGTCTAGGCCTAATTTTTGTTTTCTTGGCTTCACAATAATAGAAAATTCAAATTCTTGAAACAAAACAATCTATTGGAAAATGCACCCATGTAAAACTGGTTTATTCACCATGTAATTTAAAACCTCATGATTAGTGAATAAGATAAAGGGGATTGCTAATAAATAATGTCTAAACTTTCACAGGGTGTAGATTGTGGAAAATGCTTTATGCTTAATCATGGTGTAATTTTGTTATTCCTTGGTTAATTTATTGATTGTAAAATAAATAAGATAATCTATTTTCCATTTGCCTGGTTGTGTGAGAATGACACTAATTATAGTACCAAAGGCATTGACATGGACATGAAAGGGAGTTTCCCAGTCAAGAAATTGTAATATCAATGCACTTTCTAGTTTGAGCTTCAGGGTCTCAAAAGCATCTTCCTATGTTGCATTTCAATAAAAGGGGTGATCTTTCTATAAGAGTTCTTCTAGTAGTGTAGTAATCTAGGAATAATTCCTTATGAACTTCTTGTAGTACCTATAATGCCTAAAAAAGTCATAGAAGTCTTTTTGCATTGATGGTGTTTGAAGTTAAAGGATGATTACAATCTTGGTTAGATCAATGAGCTGACCATCCTTGCAGATGATATGCCTAAGAAATGTGCCAAACAACATTATGAAAACACACTTCTTGAGATTTAAAGATATTTTTAACTGCCTACACTTGTCAAATATTAGGTGTAAATTGTCGTAGCAATCCTTCACTAACCCATACATTGTCCAATCATCTAAGTATACTTGGAGGAATTTGTGAATGAAGTCTTTGAATGTGGTGATCACCACTTCAGAGAAACTAGTTGGTGAATTATTTATCCTAGAGGGCATCATGTTCTGTGTAAAATAATACCATTCAATATAAAAGGTGGCTTTCAGATTATCTTCCTCCTCAATTTGGATTTGATGGTATGCTAAAAATCCATTAGTAAAGGTATATATCTCATAATCGGTGATGCCATCCAATACTTTGTCAGTGAATGGAGTTGAGAAGGGGCCGATCATGTAGGCAGCATTCAATAGTCTGTAATTAACATAAATCTAGATACAACCATCATTTTTGATGATGATGACCATGGGGTTGACCCATTTAGATTTCTATACAAGTTAAATAACTCCTATGTTTAGCATGCCATCAATCTCAATTTTGACCTTGGTATGAAGATTGGGGTTCACCATATAAGTCTTCTTCTTGATGAGTATCACATTGTCAACTAGATTTATGCTCATGTTACCAAGGAATGGGTATGCATATTTCATATCTTTATAGTTCTATGGGAATATGTCTTGGAATTATTTTAAGATATCATCAATATGCACTAATAGGTATTAGACCAATAGATGCTCAGAGTGGTAATTTTGGGTTCCCCCTCTAAAATAATATCTACCTTGGTAGTTTTTAATGACACTAAATAGGGTTCATTAGTCTCTTGGTGTGAATCCTTGACATGTCTACTTCCCTTTATTTTTTCTACTCAAAGATGGGTAGGGTCTTCTTCTTCTAGGGCACTATCCTCAACCGAGTGCACTTCCTTTTCCCTATCAAAATTTTCTAGTTGCATGCCTTCCATGTGTCATCATCTTCATCACTAGAGTCACTATTTAGAATTTTCTCTTCAAATAAGGTTGGGAGTGTTAACCCCTTTTTTTTAACTTGTCCTTTAGGCACTCTTATAATATAGCAATGTCCTCAAATACTGACATTCAAACTACCTATAATGGCTTAATCAGTTTAAGATTTTGTGAAGAAAAGGATAAGGTATGAATAAACCTCTCTTTAAGGGTATCCTAGTCAGTTGTCTCATGGTGCATCTCATTCAATACATACCATACCCATACCCAAGTCTTTAAGGTTCTATATAAGATGTGCACAAATATATTTCTTGGTAAATTTTCAATACAAATATTCCATGTTTCTTTATAAAGATGAGCATGTGCTATGGGGTTAGAATAGCTAGAGTAGGCTAAAATGTCTAGGTCTTCATTAATTTTTATAAACCTAGTAAAAATAAATACCTTTATATCCTAATAAGGTGGAAAATTGGGATTTTTTACTACCCACCAACAAGTGTTAGTGCTCTTTAATGTGTATACTAATTCACTCATTCTATCCACCTCCTTTGGGATGCATAGCTCAATGCCATGGACATAGTCATATATAGGGTTACTTCCTTCATATCTTAGGAGCACATAAAGTTTTACCTTACTAAGATAAAAAACTCTTTTCCCCCTTTTCTTGGTGTAAGGGACCCATCTTTTAGGAGTGTAATCAATCTGTATCTAACCTATGTTTACTAGTTTTAGTGCATTTACATGCACTAATTAGCACCATCGACTAGTGGCCTCATATGTTCCTTGACCCATTGATCATAAGTAACATCTATATCATATGAGAATGAATTTCCATCCTCCCAAGATAGGATTCCTTAATCATTTGGATTTATTCTCTTAGTTCCTTACACTGTGATGCTATAGATGTGGTTGACTTCATCCTCAATGTCTATTATTTCTATATAAGGGGGTCTTTGGTCATTTGAAAGAGGTATAAATACCCTCTCCTTTCAATTTTCAAAGGTCATTTAGTACCTTTTGAAGTGTATATTTGCATTGCTTTAATAACACCATGGTCTTCCCAAAAGCATTAGGTAGTTGTCCTGCTTTGCTAGCTCTATTACTTCAAAGTCAACATGGAATTTAGTGCCCATGATATCTATAATGGTGTTGTTCAGAATTATAATAGGCTATGCATGGGTATTATTATCCATGAAGAGAACATGAGAGGAAGGTATTAAATATGGGATAACCATCTTCTCCCAAGTATTATTTATCAAGATATTGACCTCTGCACCTATCTCTATAGGAACCTCACAAAAAGACCATCCATCAATAATGGTATCCACCAAGAGTTCTTGGCCATATTCATTATTTTTTATATGTTAGACTTCTCATGCCCTTTCCAGTCATGGTGTGGTAGCCTCAACTTGATTTTGAACTGAATGATCTAGGATCAAGTTCTATAATAGGGACAACATTCCTTTTATTTATAATAATCACAAGATCTTAGTTAATTCCTATACTTTAGCTTCTTAGCTATCCTATTTCTTATGAGAGGAAACAACCTATGCTTCTAGGTCTCATGCTAATTGGATCTCACCTTGCAGGTTTTGGATTACACTCATAGCCTATTAGAATACATCTTTATATCACATTTTGTTTGGGTACAATTTAGCTTTTGGTTCAAGCCACATTATGCACTCATTTTGAATCTTATCCTCATACTTGAGGCATAACTCAAGTACTAGCACAATTAACAGTTGAGTGGTGAATCTAATATGATTAGTTTCCAACACCTTGACTACCTATGTGTGTGTATGATTCAACTTTGGGGTCCAGTTTTCTATCTTCTACTTGTGTCTGATCATTCATGTACCTTTTTATGTGTTAGGCTTGAATTAGGTCAAATTTTTGTAAAGGTTAGGGCATTCTTCAACCTTATGGGGACCTTGAAAATACCCACATGTGGGATGTGTAGGGAATTCATGTTGATAATTTTTAATTGATCCACACTTATAACATGAGTGTGGTGGGAACCTTCCTCCATTGTGTCCTCCACCTCACCCTCTTATACCTAGCTAATCTCAAAGACTATATTCTATTGGTTGTAGTCATCATTCCATTGATTTGTGTTGACCATTTTGAATACAAGTAAAAATGGGTCAACCCCCTATAGTCAAAAATTTGAATAGGGGTCTATTATAATGTCATGGGGTGTTTCATAGTCTATTTGATGTCATTTCATATATTTTTTAGCCTTGGTCATTACTCAAATTAGTCCTTAGGTCGTTTTGGGTCATATATGAAAGTGGATTCATTTTTAAGGTGTCTAAGTGTTTTAGTATTCCTTCCAATATCTAATGTGTTAGCATACCTATCAAGAACGTCAGTCCATATAAAACTTGTAGGTTCTCTAACTGATTTTCAAGAAAGCAACTAAAAATGACTTTGGCCCTCGTATGACTTATGGAAGAGTATGACACATGTGGAAAACTTTTGGGATGACTCTTAAAATTCCCCTAGACTCATCTCAAAATTTTATTAGCCTTGGAAGTGCTAAAAATGGTCAAAAACCATTCTTCTCCTTCATTGTGCTTTTATACATACAAAACCAATCAACAGGTTTGTGTTTAGTATGGCTAAGAAAAGATGTTTTAGGTAAAAAACCTTTTTTGGGTGATATTAAACTTAGTGAACTTAATTTCCATAAAAATATTTCAAATATTTGTTACTTTTGATTTATGAATCATCTATTACAAGTTGACTATGTTTCTATGCTTGTTAAGCCCCATACCCTATAGGTTTCCTTATTATATGGATAGGTCCATACAATCCAATTATTGAGATTTATTCAAAAGGATGTTAATAACTCATTTAATGTTTCCCATGATTTTTTTCATGCATGAAAATGATTTCATGGATCAAAAAACTCAAGTTGTAGGAAGGTGTCACAATGTGAGGTCTCAGTTAAGTTTCACTTTGTAGAAAGTTTGGTTTTATACAAGGGTCTCATGTGGATGTAATATAATTTTATCCATTTTTTCATGCCATAATATTCATATTATCTCCATTTTTTACCTTAAAACATTATACCTTGATCAAACACTCAGTCATACTAAGCTCACAATCAACCTTCTGCTTACTCTCAGCTATATTCATGATGTTTTGAGCTCTGATCATGTTTATAGAGGATCAATGGAGATTCCAAAATGTGTTTTACATGTTATTATTTTATTATAAGTTATATTTGATAATCCAAATAGCACAAAAATATCTATGGTGGTAGTCATATGCAACATGTACAGTTAATCAACAATGAATGTGCACCCATAGGTTTCATGGAAAGGTCACATTGAAAACCAAGATAATTGATATTATTTTATGTCTTATAATGTTTTGGATTCCATTTTTGGATGTTTTTAAAATAGGATTTTTTAAAATTTCCATACATTATACTCATATTTCATATTTCTTTACTTTCATTGCCTAGCCTATAGTTTCCATCAATACCTACAGGGGATTGAAAACATTGAGTTAAATTTTTGGAAATTACCTCAAAACTTTTAAGGTTGGAAGGATAAATTAAGATTATTTGAGATTATCCAAACCTAATTTAACTAGTATCATGCATACTACCAACTAGTTCAACCTCAGTACCCTGCAACCTATAAAGTCCAACTACAAGTGATACTGGCAGAAAGTTGAAAATGTTGATCAAGGTGTGTTTTCATGATTTTAAGGTCTTGATGAAGTATTAAAATGTTTAATTATATCATGGTAGACATATGTCACCTTCAAGAAATGTTTTTTTATTTATCATAGGTCATTCTAAGTACATATATAGTCTATTGGCCAGTGTGGAAGTGGATAACTTCCCTCCCATACCAGGCTGATAGCTAGACAATTCCTTATTTTGAAATACTTATATGAGAGATGATTAAAGAGTGAGTAAATTTATATTATATAGTAATGAATGTGTCTTATAGTGTTTATTTTTAAAGTATAAGGATTAAAACATTTGGTTCATCACTTCCTTTTTATATGCTTTTAAGAATTATTGTCAATCTCTCTCCCTTTTCCAAGAAAGAGTTAGATTATGTCTAGATTAGGTGATAGATACAAAAGTAATCCATACTTATTTTTAGGTATAAACAAAGATTATGTGACCTATATCCTATGGTTGATCCCATGTTGGACTAGGTTTGAGCAAGAGGACTTGAACAATTCTCTTCTTAGCTAGGGTGCAACCTAAGATGCCAAAAATCACTTTAGGATATGAAAACCAAACACACACAAAATTTAATGTGAAATATTTTTTTACTATTAAAATTCCATATTAGAGTTTATATTCATATTTTAATACTTAAAAACCTAGAAGCTCACACATGAGCTTGGGCGCATACAATTGGATCCATAGTGGCCTCCATACTTTTTATATGCTTTAATGGCCACCAAAGCAATGTTTACATAGCAAGGCTTTAAACTCATTTTTATAGAGATTTATTGTAGTTCATCCTCTCTTCTATCTTCTAGTTCAATTTCCTTATATAAGTATTTAGGAGCATATTTTGCTAGTGTGGAGGATGCAAGCTAAGTGTTGAGATAGAACTCTATCATTATAATTATTGGATCTATGACTCTATGATCCCCATACTATACTTATTGCATTTATACAAATCTATGATGATGCCTTAAAAATATATGATATGGTTAGCCACCTACCAACTAGTGCAAGATTTGTGTCATAACCTCTAGTTGGCTAAAAAACCCCTTAAGCTAACCACTTGCCAAAATTATCTTCTCACACTAAGGTGGATGTCAAGTTGGCATAAATATTATACTAATGGGTTAGGGTCCCAACAAGGTTACTTTTAATACCAAACCCCCTATTTATCTAAATCATTTTATCATTGAGCAAGTGACAAAGTTAGAATAAATCCCTGCAACCATGCAAGAGACTAGGGACCAAATCATAGCCCTAAAATAGTAAGTGCATGGACATGAAGAGGATAATGATCAAGAGGAACCTAAAGAGCATCCTAATGATTAGGAACATCTTCAAGATTAAAGGCATGACAAAGTGACATAGGATGCAAGAGCTTGAGTACTTGCAAAGTTATAATGGGATATGAAAAAGGTAAATACACCCAAGTTAAATAGAACTGTATTGGGAGATGGATTTGAAGTGTGGATGATAGAAATGGAGAAATATTTTTAGATTCAAAATTATTCTAAAGTCACAAAATTAGTCTAGTAAGCATATCATTTTTATAGTAAAGCAACAACTTGGTGGGCAAAAAATAAGCTCAAGATGAACCTTAACTCAACCACCACCACTTGGGAATAGTTTATGATGTTTTTAAGGTCATGATAAATTCCACATCTATACTTTGATCAAACACTTATAATATTTAGAATCTTAAGCAAGGGGATTTATCAATGAATGAATATTAGGAGTAATTCACCAAGTTCCTTAAGTAAATACCTCAGTATAAGGTGTATGAGAGGTTTATAATCAATAAATTCATCATCAAATTAAAACCCCAAATTGTATGTGAAGTAGATGTGCATGGTCCATCTACCATGGATCGAAAGAACAAAAAATGAAATATCTTACCAAATTCAAGGATAAATTCAAAAATGAGTTTTGAATTTCTAAACCAAATTTTGTCTGGGTTCTTCATTTGACACATTTGCCCATATGGGGACACCTTATACATAGTTTTGATTAATATATTACAAATTTCTAAACTCTATGTCACATATTTAGCATTTTTATATCTTGATATTGATCATTCTACACTTACTAATATTTTTTAATAGATGGATCAAATTCCAATTATTACTTTATCTTGATTATATTTATAAAATTTCCATCTATTTATTCATTTAATCTTGGTTTGGAGCAATTAGATTTATGATTTAAGTTCATTTTTGAATGGTTTATTCAGCTATTTGCATTTAGTCCTAATGGATTTATATCTTACCTAGGTATTTTTATGTTTTGAGTAGATTTAGATTAATTTCATAATTTAATCCATATTACTCAAAATTTATATTAATTATATGGGATCAATCATTTTTTTTTATCTTTCTTTCACTTAGTCACCTCATCCCCTATCTAGTCTAACCTCATCCTACCTTATCCTAGTTGGCTCTTTAGGTCACATACATGTCCAAACCATCCCCATCTAATTTACATTATCCCTCATAATTTCATCATCACCTATATATACTTGTCCTTATTCTAATCCCATTATCCTCTCACCTTCATTACATAATCCTATCCCATCCCATCTTGAGCAAATAAGCCTAAGGATTAAGTTAGCCCTGTTGTCCTTTTATATCATCCTATTCCACTATCATGCATCATTTTTTCATATCTCATACCTAATTAGTATCCTTCTATAATCTTATCAATTTATCATTTTTAATCTAGTAATCCAATCATTATGAATCTTGTATTTATCATCTATTCATCTTGCCTACTCATAACTAATACCCATTAAAACATCATGTTTCTAGTTTGAATCTAGGCTCCCATCAAATACATAATCCTTTTTGATATCTTGAAAACTAAGCATTATTGATAGATCACTATCCTTTATTGTACTATCAGTCTAAAATTTGATCCTAGTCTTACAACATCTCAATAATATTTCATCCATCTCATCCTTATCATCACCTATCATAAAAGTTTGGACATGTAGACCTACTTTATTCAAAAAACCATATTTAATCCTTATTCTACCTCTGCATCAACCCCCTTCATCATCCATCCCCATGGATTTGGACCTATTTCTCGTAGACTAATACATCTTAGCCAATAAAGACAATGTCCTTTTACATGCACTAGAAATTGGTGCTCTCCTACCTTCTGACCTTACTCCTATTTAGCCAAAACCAACATCTCACATCCTTCTCCATCCATAATACCCTATCTCATTAGGGTAAAACTCATCATTTATTAATATGGATTCCCTAATCAATAAACACATCTTGGATAATAAATATGAATTCATATTATGTTTATTGAAGATGGGTGCCCACCTTCTCAATCATTCTGACCCCATAATCTTGAAATCACCTCTCGAGAAAGTCCCCCATCAACCCTCATCCCCATCCCATTCCTTTCTACCATCCACTAGTTCTTATCCTATTCATGGCCTTGTTAGTTCACAAATTTCCTTATTTAATAAGTATCTTGATGAAAACCCATAGGTAGTCTTCTTGCATCTCCTTCAGTTGGGTGTCTAATTTCCAAAAGACCTTGACCCCCCATCAACTCAACTTACCCCTAGTTCATATCTTCCCATAATCAAACCCTCTATCCACTAGTAATATTCCATCACAAACCCCTTTCTCTACTATCAAAGGGAATCCTATGATATCCACCTCATCTACTACCAGTCCATCCACCTAGTCATGTCAATAATTATCTAGTATAAATTTCAATGCTTCCACATCTATGTCACAAAGTGAAGTGGGTCCTTATACACCTCTTACTATATCTTTTAAATCCTTCTTCCATTAATTTGGTAGCTTCTACCATGATGGTTTATCCACCCATACAACATATTGATCCCATTAACCCTAATCCCTCTTGGTATAAATATAATCAATAGTATATGTATTACTAAACCTAGGGGCATACCATTAATCAATGTTGTAATTTACAAGACTATTCAAAGACCTCATCAACTATGGTGACAAAAATCAAGGCCTAACCAAATGATTTTATATCTTGGGTGAATAACAAGAGGAATGCAAATATTCCATTCCTGATCATGATCAATCCCTTCCCCTTTAAAGCCTAGGTCAAGACACCACATCCATCTTCCATAGTCCCCCCATCTTTGACAAAAATTCCATCATAAATGAGTCTATTTCTCATACACCCAATTCTCCCATATCTCATGAGACCTTCCATGGTCCTATTTTTTCCAAAACCATTATCCTTTTATCATCTTGCCCTCACCCATCATATTATAAACACCACATTGGAAGTTCACATATGGACAATCACCCTTCTACTAGTCGTATGATGTCATGTACACCAAAGTTAGCATCAAAGATAATAGAATTTTTATTTACATCAAGATCATGTTCATCACTAATATATAAATTAGATTCTCATCAAAAATGTCATCCCTTATAGATATTATGGAAGATGATGATAATGCCTATCTTCTTGGGGATACCTCTAATCCATATACCTTTAATACATCATCATTCATACCTTTAGATCCCAATTAGGATGATAAAGTTATAACAAAATTATTGATAGCTTTATCTATTAAATACTATCAGAGTGAATTTGATCCTACTTTAGATGTGTATCCTATATAAAGTCTTAGTGGTCCTTTTGATATTCTTGGGGAAACTTTCTCTAATGTCAAGGATAGGTATCCATATGACCTTTATGATGACTATGCTTCCCATTATCCTTTTAATACCTTACATAGAATTAATCATCTATCTCACCTCCATATTCCCTATATCTCAATACATGGAATAAATGAACAAGAACATGCATTTTTGGATTCCCCTCTACATTTAACATCATGTGTGACAAATACCAAGGTCCAAGAATATATTCCAAAAATCATAAATCATGATCAAATCATCTTTTATCCCATAAGTCAAATTAAAGAAAATTAAAATCATCGGCCTAATAAAAAAAATTCTTCTCTTAGTGAATCCCAAAATCAGGCACTAGGGGACTATCAAAATCAAAATAATAATCATTTATCAAGTCAAAAATCACTTTTCTCTAGTGAATCCAAGAATCAAAAACTAGGAGGCAGTCAAAATCAAATTCCATTAGCAAATAAAAATAACATTAAAAGTAATAATCATATGGCCTATCATCATATTAATGTTTGGATATAAGAATAAATAAATCAAAAGGTTTTGGATCCCTTAATCTCATGGCACCAATCTAACAAATCTCCTCCATGATATCTAATGATGTATGCAACTATTGAACCCCATTTCCACTCCCCATCCTATCATATCATCCATCATGATCATATACCTCCCTCACATCCTATATCCCATCATCATAATCATGACATACTCCCATCTATACTATATCTCAAATCCTTGGGTAGTTTATCACTTGTAGGGGTTACAAATACACCTAGTTAAAATGTCTAAAGGATGTTCAATCAAGAGAAATAAAGCCCACCAAGCCTTTAATACATTTAGCAACAATGACATGATCTTATCATCACATATCTATAGGATAGATGTCAATTTAAAATATAGAAAGTATCATCATTCTTGCATCTTTCCCTTATACAATAAATTGAGATGCCCAAAAATTCAAAAAATTCAAAAAAATTAAAAAATAAAAAAAATTAAAAAAAACAAAAGTCAAAAGAAATATAAATAAATAAAAATAAAAAATCATTTGTCCAATGGTGAAAACTAGTCTTTTGGCTCCTTAAAAAAGTACTAGAATGAAACCAGACTCTATCATCTTGGTAAAATAATCTATTATCCACATTGTACCTCAATACTTGGGGGCAAATCCATTAATTGCCCTTGTAAATTCCCTCCATGTCATCCCTATCTATTTTATCCCTTGGTCCATTATACTTACCCATAATCTACCATCATATTATGCATCTTATCTATCTTTCTTTCCCATCTTGACCTTTATAAATGAATGGAAGATTCCTTGAGAAATTTTCTAGAATCATCTTGGCATATCCTCCAATGGACATTTAGGTAACTAAACATTTGGTTCCTTCATGATGTGGTCATTGGCAATCCCTTGTCCATTGTTCCTTGGTCCTCATCCCATTTTTAGCATCATCCTCATCTTTTTGTCATCCCATCCATCCTTCATTTTTGTTTCTAGGATTGGCATTCCCTTTTCTGTCAACCCAATTTGTATATTGTATATACATATCCTCAAAATACCTAAAAATCATAAAACTTGAAAAATCCAAAAATAGTCTATAGTGTCTTATCTTATGCATTTTCTACTAGCTTCATCCATCTCCACACCTTTTTATAATCACATCCTAACATTCACCTTACCATCTTGAACCACATTTCATACCAATCCCATATATCCTATTCATCCTCCTTAGATACTATATTATGTCTAGGAACCAAATCTTAGTGGTCACCCATCTATATATTCATCATCAATCCTTTTGACAAGGTATTATTGACCCACATAACCTTATCAAAAAATTTAATCTAGTGCACATCACTTTCCTATCATTTCCTCTTCATATCTAGCACCCATCTTATCACTATTTTGCTAGTGTGAAAGGCATTTAATCCCATCATTTCCTACTCTTCTTGCTATATTGGCCTCTTAAAAGGTTATATCTTTTAGTAATCCTTGGTCATATTAATCCTTAAATTTAAATTCACCTCCTTTGACAACTATTATATTTGATTCTTAGACCAAATTATAAGTTAAAACCTCATCATCACTCATCACACCTCATCACTTTTTCAACTCCTTATCCTAAATCCAACTCCAGAACCTCCATCCACATCCATATCCTTACCTATGTCCTAATCCTAACCACAAATATATTACACATCCAAGTATATAATCACATCATCATAGTCATCTTAGTCTATTCCATCACCCAATCACTCATCCCATAATTAGATAAAACATTATGACATTGCATGTAGATACTTGTGTGTGTTGCTTGTTTATTATTTGACTTGTTTTTTATCATGTATATATCTTCTTGTTTGATATTTGTCTATGTCTTACATCTTGTCTCTTTTTTACTATTGGAAAATGAATGAGGATGTTATGAGGACACCAAAGCTACAATACTACTTATAAGTGCCCTCAAGGATGAAAATTTAGCTATTTGCCCATGCACTTTGGCACAAGGTCCAATTGGTCATATTTATATCATGGTGTATACTGCCAGGTGTTATATTTATTGGATTACTTAGACTATGATGAGACTTATGATAAATATGATAGCTTGATCTTATACACCCTCATTATTTATCTAATATTTCTTATTTATCATCACTAATTTTATCCTCTCATCTAAAATTTTATCCTCATAATCCTCATCTCATCATCTGAGTCACATGCTATAATCACTAACCTCATATTCTAATCATTAATTGTCATCATCACCATCATATTTTACTCCATAAATTATCATTTATTCCTAAGTTAGAACTACATTAGCTTGAGGTCTTTTCAAACTATGTAAGTAGCACTTGGCCATGTTTTAGTGCCCAAGGATAGCTTGGCCACTATCTCTTCTTTCCTCCTCATCCTCTAGTCTTACATTAGTCAAATAATTGAGCTATAATATCAATCAACCAATCATCCAAAAACCATATTCTCCTTAACCTTTTATTTAATCACCCACACCTATCAATTGGGATTGATAAGTCACAAATTCCATATTTTTTTCCATCAATCATTGATTGGTTAATTTATAATCTATCATTACCTTGCATGTTTCCTTACTAGGGGAATCATCACCACATTATGGCTCATTTATTTGAATTATAGTCTAATTCTTTTCCTTTATCTTTTGGTCACTTGATCCTATCGTTTTTTCTATTTCATTTCCTTCATCTTATCATTCAACTTTAGCTTTGAGCTACACCCATACTTAATCTTATCAAATCATCATCTTATCCTAGCCTATAGCTCTCCCTTTTATGCATCATTTATTGGGATACATCAAAATATTTCATCCTTTTAATCCTATCATCATCATGTTATGGTTAATTCCCCCTTGAGATGTGTTGATAATCATGATAAAGTCATCTTTACTCCCTATGCATGTGTCTTTTTCCAGGGGCATCATCAATCTATAGTTCATTACTAAAAGTCAAACTCATCTTTTTAATATTTTGTCTCAACATTTGACATCCCATCCACTTATATATCCATCTCATCCTACCCATCATTTCTTCTTTAGAGTGGCCATCCATCTCATTCTTCCTTACATATCCCGTTGAGGGGCATCATAGTCACTAGTATCATATCCACTAACATCATCTATTAAAATTCATCCATGACATGGTTATTATTTGAAATACCATTAATTATTCCACTTCACTTCACTCATAATTCCATTTCAAATAGGGGTAAAATGTATGCATTTAAATCTATTCACTTCATTTAACATCACTAATACTATTATTAGGTGAAACTAATTCCTCTTATCTAATTTATCCCCTCTAATTTCATTCTAATATCACCCCTTTCTAATCATTTATCTAACATCCCCTTCATTAATCTTATTTATTAACCTTAGTCATATCTCATTTCTTCATTAATCCTCTTAAATCTCCATTATCTTTTCCTAATCTATCTTATCCATTATTTAAGAATTTTTAAATTCCCATGACCCACCTACTAATCATATTCCTAGGCTCTCCTATACCCCTAGTCCCTAATCACACACCTAACCCATATCTAATCTCATACTTAATCCTAATTAACCCCTAAGAGGATTATAGAATTCTCCAAATCTAAAATCCTCCTTATTCTCACCCTTCCTCTATAGAAGCCTCTAAATATAGAGGCTTCCAAGGAATTTTAAATTCCTTAGATAATCCTCCACCATATATCTCCATAATATAACTTTGAATTTTAGCCATTGATCCTTCCCTCCACATTCTATTTAAACAACCCATTCCTCCATTGAAACTAACTATAATCCAATTTAAATTTTCATGCCATATCCATGTTAAAGGAGTAATCAAAAGAGGAATCTATAACATCTCTATGCCAATCCAATCCCTGAATCCATCATCAACATCCATGATCATGCCTACCTAAAGTCTAAATTATGAGTCTAAGGTAATCTCAATCCAATCCTCTTGTTTTTGATCTATTTAATCTTGGTTTGGAGTAATTAGCTTTAGAATTAGAGTGATAGTTTGAATTATGCATTCATATAGTTTAATTTTGATTCTAATGGATCTAGATCTTACTTAGGTTGTTTTATGTTTGAGTATATGTATATTAATTGCATGATCTCAAATCTATTATGCTCAAATTTTCATCTACATTTTGGAAACCATAGCGGGAGACATTTTTCCCAATTTTAATCATTGTGCTTGTTAGAAGTGTTTTTTCTAGTCTATAGGATCAACTGGTAGAAGAAAAGGGGTGGATTTTTGAATTTTTGCACACATAGGTGACATTTACAACCTTGCACTAGTATTCACAACTTTGAAATCATGGTTTTGCCCTAAAATTCATGACTTTGAATTTAACACTTGACTTGACCACTAACCATTCTCTTTGAACATGACAAGTTTGTACCCTTAGACGATATCATGACTCATGAATCCTGACTCTACCTTGATGGTTGTGATTTTGCATATCTAGTCACATTTTTTCTTAAAATATGATAGTTTTCATTTTGGTAGGTTATAATGCTAATGCAATACCACAATTTTACAAATCACATTATTACATTGGTAATAATGATCTTGCATACTGATTCATGATTTTAATTAACTACTAATGGCCTAGTTCTTGTAGGTTTCTAGGTTTAAGAAATATCATTATTCATAGAATCATGATATTGTTAAGGCAATTACAATTTTACATTTAATAATCATGGTTTTGTAGGTCTTAGAGGCAAAGCATAAAATCACTTATTTTATCCATTGATTATCATTTTGTCTAACCCCTATGTATTCATCTTGTATGTTTTGTAATTGAAAATGAAGGTTTTAATCCTATGTGTGCAAGACTCAGGAAGAAAATGCAATCAAGAAGGAATCCAGTCAATAAACCCTAAGTTGCAAAATCATTATTCCTAGAGTCATGGTATTGAACTTATAACTATGATTTTGTGATGAAAGTCATGATCTTGTGATTTTGATAAAATTTACTAATAATAATCTATTGTCTTCTGATCTACATGTTTATCTTGAAATGTTGTGTCTTGTAGGGGACCCATCATCACCGAGTCTAGCATATAACACCTTTTGTCTTTGTATTTTTATCCAAGGGGATTTTTATCTAAATGTATATTTATTGACTAACCATATCATGTAAGAGTTTTATGATATCTATGTGATTGTTAGGGTCAAAATAAGGTAAAAGGTAGGGAGTTCATCCTAGTTCAAGACAAAACGCAACCTTTTACCCCTTTATCCTATCTTCTACAAAACTGTAACTTATGAAGTCACGATTTTGCTTTGTAAATCATGGTTTTGTAGTAACATTAGTGATTTTGAAAATTTTCCATTTTTGAATCTTATTCTATTTTTTGGTTGTCATATTTAGATCCAATAGGGAAGATTTAGGATAATTAATACTTGTTCATGGGAATGTCTAGAGTTTTATCCATTTTTAATAAATATCTTAATATCCATTTATAAAATTTTGATGCATCATAATCCATATTTTAATATATTATAATTGTCTATAAATAAGTATTTCTAGGCATCTAAGTGAGTTATCATAACTACTTAAGCATTTGTTTTTTTTCAAAAGATCAAATTTTGAAATTTTTATGTTGTAGCACAAAATTGCTAATCTCTAAATTTTAGAAATTGTGATTTTTCCATTTTAGTCAAGATATTTCACTAACAATCATGGTTTTGTAGGCTGACCATCATGGTTAACTATTTGTGGTAAAATCAAAAATCATGAATTATGATATTACACTGGTATTTGTGATTTTGCACTCAACTTTCCTTCAAAATTATCTTTTTTATTGCATTTTTTAGAGTTATTTTTGGTGAATTTTGAGTCATTTTAGGCTACCACCCATAGACCCATGCATTATGGCCCACTCACCCAAAGAATTTATAAAGCTAAATCATGATTTTTTAGGGTGCTTAAGGTGTATTAGACTGATAATTTATTTCTTACATGGATGAATTTAGTGAATAACTAACATCTTTTACAGGGGATATGTTGGTCTAATATCTTGTCTTGTAGGTTTCCCCTCAAGATTATCAATTAAAATACTAATTATTTATATTACAAGTTGCCTTTTAAAAAAAAGTGCCAATCAAACTACTAATCATTTTCTTGTAGGTCATTTGTCAAAGACTCATTTTGGCACTTTAAAAATCATTTTAATCATTTCCATCATCTTATATATATATATATATATATATATATATATATATATATATATATATATATATATATATATATATATATATATATATATATCCTTGATCATTTTGTCTTGTATATTCTTTCTTTTAAATATCTCACACTTAATCTTAATCAATTAATTAATCTCCTTTTATCTATATGTTTATATCCTAAGGGATACGATGGTGTATGGTTTCCTCACATCTTTGTGGTGATTCTTGAAGGATAAAAAATTACTTATAACCCTCCCCATTTTTTTATAGGGGTTGATGATGTGGATTTCATCACCACACACTAGACCAAACTCCATGTTCTAATGGATTATAGATATCAGGAGAGCTATCATTAGGTGCCTAAGTGGAATTCCACATAAAAAGGTCCATGGAGTGAAGGGAATTTAAATTCAAATACATAAGGTAGTTAGATAGGATCTTATATTGACTTTAGCCCCATAATACCTTCACGTATAATGCGGATACACCTAGAAACCTTGTACAAACCTAGTCGAGGACCTTTCAGCCATAACAAATGATCCACTATTGGAGTCAGTATCTTTTCCCAAGTGATCATCATGTAAATATGGGTTTAAGAGGGTTTATTAGATTATATAATGAGTCATTGGCATATAGCCTCACTCAAAAAGCCATTATATGGTGTGATCATTAGGTTACACACCCTTGAGTTTACTAATCATAAGTTTGTGGCTTGCTTGATTTGGTGAGTGTCATGTTTGACCCATGCTATTTATGATCTAAATCAACCTCATACCCAAACCTATACACACCTATCTAGGTCTTCTGCATGTATCATCTTATATATCCTTACCTCATCATTATATCATCTTTTACATCTTTGTCATCTTCCCATTAAACATAGTATATTTTGTATATACTTTTACATGTCTCATACTATCTCCCATTAACACCTTGTCTTAATACCCTCCTATCCTAACCATAGCCACCCATCATTGGTCATACCCCCATCACCTACATATACAAATCACACCTTATCATCCACATCTTGTTTTTAGTTCACTCTTTCCATAATCAGTCATTTATCTTGACCTTGCCTTCACCAAGTCACCTCATCCCCAATCTAGACTAGCCACATTCTATCTTATCCTAGTTGGCTCTTTAGGTCAAACACATGTCCAAACTATCCTCATCTCATTTACATTACCCCTATCAATTCATCATCACCTATATATTTGTCTTCTTTTAATCCCATCACATAAACCTATCCCATCACATCTTGAGCAAATTAGTCTAAGGATTGAGCTAGCCCTTTTGTCCTTTCATATCATCATAGTCCATTATCATTCCTTAGTTGGTTAGATCTCATACCTAGTCAGTATCCTATTATCATCTTATCAATTTAACATTTTAAATCTAGTAATCCAATCATATTGCCTACTCATAATTATCAACCATCTAAACATCATCTTTCTAGTTTGAATCTATGCATCCATCAAATTCCTAATCCTTTTTTCTAGATTGAAAACTAAGCATTGTTGATATATCACTAGCACTTATCATACTATCAGTCTAAAATTTGATCCTAGTTTTACATCATCTCCATATTATACTCATCATCACCTATAATACTAGCTTAGACATTTGGACCTACTTTGTTCAATAAAACATATCTAATCCTTAGTCTACCTCCACATTGACCCCTTTCATCATCCATATGTTATCATCCATCCATATGGCTTTAGATCTAGTTCTCATAAACCAATTTATCTTAGCCAATAAGGATGAAGTCCTTTTGAGATCTCTATAAATGGGTACTCACCTAATTTTTGACTTTTCTCTCATTCATCTCAAACCAACATCCTACATCCTTCATCATATGCAATCCCCTAGCTCATCAGGGTTGATCTCATCATTTAGTAATATGGTTGCCCTACTCAATAAATACATCTTAGATAATAAAAATGAATTCCTCTTATAACTAATAAATATGGGTTTTTACCTTTATAATTATTTTGAACCCATAATCCTAAATTCACCTCCCAAGGAAATCCCCCATAAACCCTCATCCCCATCCCATTCCATTCCACCATCCATTAATCCTCATCTTAGTCATGCCCTTCTCATTTCATAAATTTCTTTGTTTAATAAGTATCTAGATGAAAACCCATAGGTATTATTCTTTCATCTTCTTGAGTTAGGTGTTAATTTTCCCAAATGCCTTGACCCCATTTAATTTACCTTACCCATAGTCTAAACCCATCCATGTAAATTTCCTTCCAATCTCCCATCCACTAGTCATAACCAATCACCTATCCCTTCCTATACAAGAAAAGGGAATCCTATCCTAGCCACCTCATCTACTAATAGTCCTTTCACCTAGTCACATCAATAACCATCTAATCTAAGGTCCAATGATTCTACATCTAGGTCACAAAGTGAAGAGGGTCCTTATACTCCCCTTCTTATGTCCTTGGAAACCCTTTTTCAATAATTTGTCACCACCTACATGGTGGTTTATCCACCCATATGACATCTTGATCCTACTAATCCTAATCCATATGGGTATAAAATTAATCAATACTATGTATATCATCTAACCTATGGGTATACCATTAATCGATGTCATGATTTCCAATACTATCTCCAAGACCTCATCGACTGTGGTGAAATAGAAATTGAGGATGAACTAGATGAGTCTATATCCCTAGGTGAAAAATAAGAGGTATACCAAGATTTTACTCCAATCATGATCAAGACCTTCCCCTTCCAAGCCAAGGTCAAAACATCCCATCCATATTCCATGATCCATCTATCTTTGGTAAATCATCCATAAAAAATGAGTATATTTCCCATACACCAAGTCCTCCCATATCTCATGAGACCTTCAATGGGCCTATTTTTTCCAAATATATTGTTCCTTTATCATCTCCTCCTCACCCATCATATCAAACACCCCACATTGAGAGGTCACTTATGGATAATCACTCTTCTATTAGTAGCATGACATCATGTACATCAAAATTGGAATTGGAGATAATACAAGTTTTATCTACACCAAGATCATGTTTAGCACTAGTATATAAATAAAATTCCTCATCAGAAATGTCATCCCTGATCAATACTTTAGTAGATATTAATAATGACTATCTTTCTTAAGATACGTCTAATCCAGATACCTTCAATACATCACTAGACATACCTTTGGATCCCAATCAAGATGATGAAGTTATAATAGAATTATTCCAAGATTTATCTATTGAAGATTGTTAGAGTGAGTTTTATCATAATTTGGATGTGTATCCTATCAAAAGTCTTAGTGATCCTTTTAATATTCTTGAGGATACTATTTATAGTAACCTTGATGAGGACTATGATACCAATTATCTCCTTAATCCATCACACACCATTAATCATCCACCTCACCTCCATACTCCCTATATCCCACTCCATGCAAGGAATGAATGAGACCATGTATCATTGGTTTCCCCTCTACATTCAACATCATGTGCCCCAAATATAAAGTTATAATACCATATTACAAAAGTAATAAATCATGATAAAATCATCTTTAATCCCATCATTCAAAGTTTAGATAAGTCAAATGATTGGCCTAATCAAAAAATATTTTCTCATAATGAAGTCTAGAATCAGGCACTAGGGGAATGTCAACATCAAAATAATCATCAACTATGATCCATAAACCCCTTTCAAACCCTTCAATTTCACTTTTAGTTTATAATGGATACTAAATAATGGATTTAAATAATTGAACAAAACTAATTTAAATTGTTTAAAAATTGGATTAAAATTGAATATGAATATCTATGTATTCATTCCTTCTAATCACACCTTCGAATGATTGTTAGCCATTAATTGATTTATATTAAGTGTTGTGTTTGATTAAAAATTGAATCCAAATTTTAATAATTTAATCAAATCTATGGAAAGAATAGAATTGTAAACAATTAAAACACAAACACTAGAATTGTTAATAGAGTTCACCAGATCTGGGTTACATCTCTGGGTCCTGCTTAAAGGTAGAACCCATTGATTATTAATGAAAAATTTATTTATACATCACCTTATCCCTAATAGGGTTTATCTATCTATACATAAATGTTTTGATGTCACTAGCTATATCTCTAGTAACTACTTCTAGATTTGGCTCTTAGTTCTTAGCTTTTACTCTAGCTCTCAACTCTTAGCTCTTGGCTCTCAACTCTTAGATCTAGCTCTTGGTTCTTGGCTCTTAGCTCTTGGATTTGGCTCTAGCTCTTAGATCTTATCTCTCATCTCTTAGATCTTGGATCACATCTATGGAAATGAGATATTTAAAACTTTTGAATAAATTTAAATGAACCTATGACCCCTTTATATACTTATGGGTCCACTTTTTTTTACTGGGATGATTATCCTCAATCTTATTTTAATAAATTTCATAATTATCCCATACCCAATTTTTATGGGATTTTAAATTTTCCATCACATTTTAAAAATATGGGGTGATAATTATTCACCAATATATGATGGAATGTGTTTATCCCCAAATTACTAAAGACTTGGGTCGAATCATATTGCCATGTCACTTTATTACCATGTCATCATTTTGACCATAACTTTGATTGGTCATAAATTTCACATATGGACTCCTTTTTTCTATCCATAAAATGTGGTAGAGAGCTTACGATGATATCTACATAATGAAACTAATTTGTAAACATTCTATGATGGTTAATTTTTGTATTTTGACTAGTTTTGACCACCTATTGACTAGAACTTTGACCAACTACACAAGGAACATATGAGCTTTATTTTTGAAGTTCCACATACCATCAAAAATCTCTTGATGGGATATTTGTAATGGTGCAAGATTAGGTCTGATATAGGACATTTTATAAATTGACCTCTAGATTAATCTTCCCTAGTAAGTGGGATTTTGGTCCACCAAAAGCTAGTACCCAACTTGATCCTCTAAAATGCTAGTTGATTCTAAATAATTATAATGGGTCTTTATCAGTCTACTTAGGTTCTACAACTACACCCACAACACTTAGAACAATTGATTAATCACACCTTCTACAAATCCTCTATTACTATGTAGACATCAATAGCCTCTACATAGAATTAAGATTTAGAATGCAATGACTTATTTTGTTGCATGGCTTCTCAAGAGCCTCTACATATATAAGCCTAGTGATATTTTATGTTGCATGACATTGATCTGCTAAGGTAATGTTTTACAATTATGAAAATTTAATTTATATTTTCCCTATTTTTTTCAACATTATCACAAGGACATAAAACTATGTTGCATGTAATAAGCGATATCATATCATCACTTTTACAAGTTTCCCTTCATGGGTTCTTACAATGCAACATATAACTTACAAACAGTGCCCTTCTCAGGGTCTTTTACAAATGTGGATACTATGATTACACATATATTGAAAACACGTATTTAAATGAAAATGGATATCAAATTTAATATAAAACAACAATGTATAACTGAGTGCTACTTACCTTGGAAGCACTCACATGTTGATTCATGCCTACTTGTCTTCCTTTTGAAAGAAACTCTTCGGCTATGTGTAACATGTCTTTCCATTGTTGTTATACCCCAAATTTAATTTAGAGATTTTTTTTTCAATGTTCACTCTCAATAGAGCCTCTTTACCATCTTGTCAAATTTGACAACAAAATATAATCCCAAATATGCTAATCTAAATGTGAGAACATAAAATAATAAATGATATAACCGCTAACAATGGGTTGTTCACAATATGCTTCTCATCTGGATTGCTACTCCATTTTTCACTCTAAAAGAGTGATCTACCTCCATACTTGCTCAAACAAATGAGGTTAGTTCCTTTCATGCTTATTTAACAATGGAAACCAAATAAATTTCTTTGAAGGTGACTTTAAGCATGCTAAATAAGACTTAGATTTTCAAAAATTCTATCCATTTATTAATGATCCAATTTAATGGATGATCCACTTTAGGATTATCCTTATTGATGGAATCTTATTTGGATAGGTGAGATTCTTCATGGGTTGCTTCTTGGACTATTGTTACTTTACCAACTCTTTCATCTGCTACTTCTTTCTTCATGGGTGCATGTACAACTTTCTTCTTGTATCTGAATGAAGTTCTGGATGAAGCTTCCAACACTTGTCAACCCAATGACAACTCATATTAAAATGAGTGTAGTAATTCTTATCCATTTTCTTGTAAAATAAATCCCTCTTGTCATTCTCCATTTTTTGTCTTGGAGAGTGGTCTTTATAACTTGTCTCCTTCTTAAGGGACATAACCTTTATTTATAAAGATTTTATCTTCCAACACATGGTCATACAATGGTTAATTAATCCACAAAATGTACATGAAATATTTATACCACAAATTTTGTGTACTAAGACCATTCTTCTCATAATCAAAGAAGACATTGGAATATTTATGCTTGCCATACCTTTTAGTGTTATCCTATTTTCAAGTATGACAAGGATAAATAATTTTACCTTCTCCGTTGGGATGTTCATCTCTTAATGGAGATGAATTGCATTTATTCTAGATGTATTTTCCATAACTGATTGGTTTTTACTTTTTAGATTTTAGCTTATAAACTTCTCCATCTCTTTGAATGGCTTGAATCAATAGTGGCTTAGGCTCATCTCTTACTTCAGCTATTTTGGATCATTCTCAAATTTCTCTATTACCACTAACAATCCCAAACCTACATATTGAGGTATTTACTCAACTTGTATGGGATTAGTAATTCTTTGGTCATTGATGCCAAGGCCCTTTCCATCAAAACCCATCTTGATTAACAACATAGAGCCAATACCATGAGTATGCTTCTCAAATTCCACAAAAGAGAAATATTGATAGGAAGAAAGGGAATAACATGGTGAATTACTTACAATACAAATGTTTGTTTGGGTTTGTGTATCTATTGTAGAGGATGGTCTTATAGACTTTACTTTCTCTTCTATTTCTTCACCATTTTGTGACTATGCCAATAACTTGTCCCTGGCTTGCAACTCAAGTTACAACTCCTAGATGATCCCTGAGAGAAACACTCCATGAGATAGTAGTCTATCTTATAGCTCTTGATTTTCATCTTCTAAGGACTTCAACAGCCTTCTCAGCTTAGATTTTTCCATCTAAATATGATGGTTGATGCCTTCAAGCTCCTCTAATATTTCTCTGTTCAGATCTTTGCCCATGGTTTCTTGCTCCTACAAATAACTTATATCTCTAACAACTATACACTTCACTAGAATATTAAATAAGTCCAAATTTTTACACAAACTAAATGAAACCAACTAAAATTAAAATCAAAATTTTACATAATTAGAAGCTAATCCCTACATTCTAACTATTCTAATACCAAAATTGATCCATAAACCCCTTTCAAACCCTTCAAGTTCACTTTTGGTTTATAATGGATACTAAATAATGGATTTAAATAAATGATCAAAACTGATTTAAAGTGTTTAAAAATTGGATTAAAATTAAATATGAATATATATGTATTCATTCCTTCCAATTACACCTTTAAAATGATCATTAGCCATTTAATTGATTTGTGTTAAGTGTTGTGTTTGATTGAAACTTACATCCATATGTGAATAATTACATAAAATCTATGGAAAGAACAAAATTGCAAATAATTGAAACATAAACACTACAATTGTTAATGGAGTTCACCCAATCTAGGCTATCTTTGGGTCCTGCTCAAAGGTGAAACAAATAGATTATTGATGCAAAATTTCTTTATACATCACCTTATCCATAGTAGGGGTTCTCAATCTATAAATAAATTTTTTGTTGTCATTGGCCTTGGCTCTATATTTGGCTCTATCTCTCAACTCTTAGCTTTGACTCTACCTCTTAGCTCTTGGCTCTCAGGTCTTGGCTCTAACTCTAGCTCTTGGCTCTTGGCATTAGCTCTAGCTCATGGATCTTAGCTCTTGGATATTAGTTCTCAACTATGGAAATGATATCTTTGAAAAATTTTAATGAATTTAAATGAACCTTTGACCCCCTTATATACTTGTTATGGGTCCACTTTTTCTGATTGAGATGATTATCCTCAATCTTATTTTAATAAATTTCATAATTATCCCATACCTAATTTTTATGGGATTTTAAATTATCCATCACATTTTAAAAACATGGGCTGATAATTATTCCCCAATATATGATGGAATATGTTTATCCCCAAATATTAAATACTTGGGTCAAATCATATTGCCATGTCACTTTATTCCCATGTCATCATTTTGACCATAACTTTAACTAGTCATAACTTTCACATATGGACTCCATTTTTTGAACCATAAAATGTGGTGGAGAGATTAGGATGAGATATACACCATGAAACTAATTTTTAAACATTCCATGATGGTTTATCTTTTTATTTTGACCAGTTTTGACCACTTGTTGACTAACTTTGACTAGAACTTTAAGCAGCTATATAAGGAGCATATGAGCTATATTTTTGAAGTTCCACATATCATCAAAAAGATCTTGATAGGATCTTCATAATGGTATAAGATTTAGTCTAATATAAGACCTTTTAAAAATTAACTTTTGGATTAATCTATCAAGTCAAAAATCAATTTCCTCTAATGAAGCCCAAAATTTGGCACCAGGGGGCAATCAAAGTCAAACCCAATCAACAAATCACAAGAATTCCAAAGTAATGATCATATGTCCCACCATCCTCTTAATGTTTTGATCAAAGAATCAACAAATCAAAAGGTCTTGGATCCCTTAATCTCAAGGCACCAATATAAATAATCCCCTTTACCATATCCAATGGTGTATATGACTATCAAACATCATTTCCTCTCCCCATCTCATCATATCATTTATCATTCTTATATCCCTCATCCACATCCTATATCCCATCATCATAATCATGAAATAATCCCATCCATACCATATCTCAAATCCCTAGGTGGCATTATCCATTGTAAGGGTTATAAATACACCTAGTTAAAACATCTGTAGGATGTTAATTCAAGATTTAATAAAAGCCACTAGGACATCCTAGAATCTAGCACCTATCACATGGCCTTAACATCACATATCTCTAGAATAGGTGTTGGCTAAAAATTTAGCTACTTATATAATTCTTGCATCTCATACCCATATCTCATAAATGAAGATGCCCAAAATTTAAATAAGTCAAAAAAAAAAACCATTTGTCTAATGGTGAAAACCAGTCTTCTAGTGCCTAGGGCAAACACCATGATGAAAAAAAGTTTTTAAAAACATGGTAAAATAATCTATTATTCACATTGTACCTCACCAATTGGGGGAAACATCCATCCATTTATGTCCTTTATCAATTCATCCATACTTGTATCATCCCTCATCAAACTTATCTATATCACCCATCCACATCCATCTTATCCCTTAGTCCAACCCATCATCTACCAACTTTCCTTTCCATTTTGACCTTCATAAAGGAGTGGAATCTACTTTGAGAAATGTGTTGGAATAATCTTGGCATATCCTCTAATGGACATTTAGGTAACTAAACATTTGGTTCCTTTAAGATGCGGTCATTGGCAATCCTTATTCCATTCTTCCTTGGTCCTCATCCCATTTTTAGCATCATATTCATCCTCTTTCAATCCCATCAATCATCCCATCCATCCTTTTATTGGTTTTTAGGCATGGTATTCCATTTTCTAGTAACCCCATTTGTATAGTGTATGTACATATTCCAAAAATCCCTAAAAATTGAAATATTTAAAAAACCTTAAAAATCATAAAATTTGGAAAATCCAAAAATAACCCATGGTGTCTTGTCTTATGATTTTTCCCTACTTATATCCATCTTATATCTTCCATATTCTATTTCACTATCTTAAACAACTACTAATATCTATCTCATATTCATTATCCTTGGATACTACATTTTGTCTTGAAACCAAATCTTAGTGATCACCCATCCCTCCATATCTTCATTATCATCCTTTTGATTAGGTTTTATCAACATTCATAACCTTATATAATAATTTATTCTATCACCCATCACTTCCCCATCATTGCCTCTTTATACCTAACACCCATCCCATCACTATTTTACTAGTGTGAAAGGTATTTGATCCCTTCATTTCCTACTCCTCTTGTTATATTTTACTCTTATAAGGTTTTATTTTTTGGTAATTCTTGGTCATCTTAATCTTCACATCTCTTTAAACCTAGGAACACCACCTTTCTAAATCACCTTCTTTGATCACTCTTAGATTTGATCTCTAGACCCAAATTAGGATCCAAAACCTCATCATCACTCATCTCTCACCATCATGTTGTCCATCCTCCTATTCTAATTTAGGGGAAACTCTAGTATATATCGAGCCTTCAACCTAATCCTCATCGAAGTCCCTTGTCTAGTTCAAAATCCACATCTACATCCATATCCTTATCTAATTACCTATCCTCATATAAGTCACTATTATTATCCAAGTACATACCTTGTATAATTTCTTATCCTAATCCAATTCCACATATCCAAATCTTCATCTAAGTCCTTAAACTAATCCTACTCTACATCCACATCCAAATCCTTACCTAAGTCCTAATTTTAATCATCATCATTAGTCTATTTCAAATCCAAGTTTATCCTAAGTCCATAATCTCATCATGATAATCCTAGTCCAATCCATAATCTAATCACTCATCCCATCATTAGACTATACATGGTGACATTTCATGTAGATACTTGTGTGTGCTACTTTTATGCTTTGTGTTGTTTGATTTGTTTGTGTCATGTATATATATTTTTTATAATATGTTTTAAATCATGTCTCTTTTTATCTATTTGGAAATTAATGATGATGTCATGAAGTCCCAAAATTATTTTGATTTCCCTTGATGATGTAGATCTCACTATTTGCCCATGCACTTTGGCACAATGACCTCTTGGTCATGCTTATATCTTGAGGTAAACTACCAAGTATTACATTTATTAGATTACCTATAATATGATGATCCTTATGATAATTTTAATGCATTAATCATCTAAACCCTCATCATTCATCTAATCATCTTTATTTCTCATCACTAATCTCATCCTCTTGACACATTTGACTAACATCTAATCTTTTTTCCTCATAATCTTAATCTCATTCTCTGATTCATATCTTCTAAACACTAAAATCATCCTCTAATCACTAATAATAATCCTCATCATAATCTTATAATCCATCAATTATCATTTATCCTCAAGTTATAACTACATTGGCCTATGGTATTTTGAGAATATGGCCTATTTTAAGTGCCCAAGGATAGCTCGGCCACTCTCATCTCTTTCCTTGTCATCTTTAATCACATATCTCATATCATTTTTTATTAAATCCATAAAAATATTTAATCCATAATCTTAATAATTAATCAATTAGTCTATTGATCAATCACCATGATCACCTCTTTAATTGTTTTGTTAAGTACTCATACTAATCGATTGGGATTGACAAACTCACAACATTCATCTTTTCTTCCATCAACAACTAATTGGTAAATTAATTATCACTCCCTTTAATTTTTACTTACTAGTTTCATCATCATTAATCACATTATGGTTCATTGATTTGATGCAATGCAGTCCTATCTTTTGGTCACTCAATCATATCATTTCTTCTTTATACATCATATGGATTGATTTAGCTTTGATCTACACCCATAATCAATCTTATCAAATCATAATCTTATCCTAGACAATGGATCTCCATTTAATATTTATTTTCTTGTGATACATTTAAAATTTGTGAAATTTTTAATATTATCATCATCATATTACGATTAATTTTCCCTTAGGATGTGTCGATAACCATAACTTAGTCATTGTTACTCCCTGTGCATGTGTCTTTACCAAGGGAATCATCATCAATCTATATCTCATTAATCAAAATCAAATTCATCTTTTTAATCTTATATCTCAAATTTGACATCCCATCTCCTTGCATATCCATATCATCCCACACATCATTTCTTATTTGAGTGGCCATCCATCTCATTCTTCCCTGCATGTCCCCTCAAGGGGACATCATATCTACTAACATTCATTCATGACATGGTTTTTATTTTAAATACCATTAATCCATCCAATTTTATCCACATTCAATTCCCTTTAAAATAGGGGGAAAATGTATTCACCTAAATTTGCTTACTTCTTCCATAGGCACTAATATTTATATTAGTCAATACTAATTTCATTTATCCATATAATCTAATTTATCCCCTTAATTCCATCCTAATATTTCCCCTTGTTACTCATTTATCTAACATTCTCCTTCATTCCTATTCATTTACTAACTTTATTCATATCCCACTTCATTAATTCCCTAATAATCTCTTAATCATTATTAGGGAATTTTTAATTCCCAAAGCCCAACTACCTACTTATTCCTAGGCTTTCCTACAATCCTTCTAATCATCATTAACCCCTCTTAATGGATTATATAATTCTCAAATTATATAGTTCTCTCTACTCTTACCCTTCCTCTCTAGAAGCCTCTAAATCTAGAGGCTTACAAAGAATTTTAAATTCCTTGGATAATCCTCAACCCTAGATCTCTATAATCTAACCTTAAATTTCAACCATTGATCCTTCCCTCCATTTTATTTATAACCAAGCTACTCCTTCATGGCCAATATATATATATATATATATATATATATAATCTAAACTTAAATTTCAACCATTGATCCTTCCCTCTATTTTATTTATAACCAAGCTACTCCTTCATGGCATATATATATATATATATATATATATATATATATATATATATATATATATATATATATATATATATATATATATATATATATATTCATGAAGTCTCCATGCCAAACAAATCCATCATCAACAATCCATGATCATGCAAACCTAATGTAAAAAATCTGAGTCTAAAGTAATCTCAATCCCATTCTCTTATTTTTCATCTATTTAATCTTGGTTTTGAGCATTTAGATTTAGGATTTAAGTGAAAGATTGAATGTTTTATTCATGTATTTACATTTAGTCCTAATGGTTCTAGATCTTACCTAGGTAGTTTTATTTTTTTAGTAGATTTAGATTAATTTCATAGTATAATCCATATTGCTCAAAATTTTGACTACAATTACTACTTTAGAATCAAAATATTTACCTCTTGGATCTCACATAGATTTTTATTACATGTTCATGCATACTTTCATTTTTATCTTTCCTTGTTTAGAATTGATTATATCTCTATGCTTCTTCTATTTAAGGGCATTTGAATATGCCATTTCTCTTTATCTCTATGCCACCTATTTTCATACTATTTATGCTCTAAACATGTGTTGATGTCCTTTTGTGTGATTTAACGATTGTTTATGTGGACATTTGGACATGTCCTTCTATGTGGCTCTAAGCCAAATTGCTTGTTATTTATGTGTGGGCATTTGAACATGTCTTCGTATGTCTTTCTTTCTCAGATTTAGTGACATGTGCCCATGTCCCTTATATTGTGACCCATTGGGCTACTTTGCATTCCTCATGTGCTATGTGTGTGTGTGTGTGTGTGTGTGTGTGTGTGTGTGTGTGTGTGTGTGTGTGTGTGTGTGTGTGTGTGTGTGTGTGTGTGTGTGTGTGTGTGTGTGAGAGAGAGAGAGAGAGAGAGAGAGAGAGAGAGAGAGAGAGAGAGAGAGAGAGAGAGAGAGAGAGAGAGAGATGGTCATGACAATTATCTATTGCTTATTACACACTCTATTTTATATGCCTTAAGAGACCTCATGCATCTCCCCTTCTTAATTAGGTGACAAGATGGACATCATGCCCCATCCCCTTAGGTAGCTACTTTGTTATTACTAAAAAAAAATTCTACATAGATTGCTATATCTATTTTGATAGCCTTATGAATTCTAGACATAACATACATCACACATTACAAACTTAAGATCAGATTATATTACATTTTGATGTTATGTATGCACATTATATTAGTTTGTTATGTATATATCAGATATGTTCCAGTTAACACATATTTTTAGATATTTTTATTTTAAGGATTATTATTGCATAGGTAAAACAACTCCCCTCAAAAGAGGTGGAATTCATATGGGTTTGTCACAGAGATCAAGCTATCGTAATTCACTCATAATATAATTTTAGCACGCAGGCTCAAATTATATAAATCAAACTCAGGTAAACACATTAGGAAATAGTGACACATAGATCAATTATAGTTGCATAGAAATTAAATTAGTCAAACATTATTTCCCAAATTAGGACAATAGTAACACATGGTGCTAATGTTTAAGATATGGTGCTATTATGCCATACATTACAAATCTAGTTCCATGATGTAGATCTTGTCATAAACTTTTTGACACATTTTGAACAGACCAAATTTGAGTCATATGCAGAAGTTATGACCAGTCAAACTTGTGGTCAAACATGATAAAATTGATGATGTGGAAACATGGACCAATTAAATTATGGCATGTGAAAAAATTATCATGAAACATGTCAGAAAATTTATAGTTGACACATGTGGCTAAGGCAAATTATAAAGGTAAAGAAAGACATTTTTAAGCATGTCTAAAATAATTTCTATGTGGGATAAAATCCCACAACATAGGCCAAATAATGACTAATGATCATTTGAATGTGTAATTAGAATGAATGAATACATGGATATTCATTTTCAGTTTTAATCTAATTTTCAAACACTTTAAATCAATTTTTGATCATTTATTTAAATCCATTATTTAGTATCCATTATAAACTAAAAGTGAACTTGAAGGGTTTGAAAGGGGTTTACGGATCAACTTTAATTTTAGAAAAATATATATTGGCCATAAAAGTATAGTAGGTATAGTCTAGGTTTACACAGGTTTAATTATAGATTTACCAATTTACTTAGATTATGGGTATCATAAATTACATGACCATTCCCATTTTTAGTTCAAATATTCAAATATAAATTATTAAAAATTAGTTTAGAATCCATATGCTTAGATATAATATTTTTTGCATGATACGTTGATTTTGTATACTCACATACACACTGATTGATCAGATGGAATGTTAAAATCCATTTCATTCTCTATGTTGTATACATAAAATACCATATTACATATTGCACACTAGATTCAGGCCTTAGTCCATCTAAAATGGTTGGAATTCTCAAGTGGCCCAGAGCCACTTAATATACGTAAGTGGCAACAAAGTTGATATCTCTAATTAGACATCTCCAGTTAGACATTTCTAGTTACATCATGAAGTTTATATTCTAATTGATTTATTGAGCCATGTACATGAGAGGGTTAGACACACCATTAGTGCAATCTAAGTTATTCACAAGTCATGATCCATTAAGAAGGGGTGGGAAATGATGGATTCAAAACTGGATTGAGTTCTTTAGCCACCCACACATGAGGATTGCATAATATGTAAACTTAGTATAAACTATTCATTAATTGATCACTATCTACATGTACACACATAGAGGTTATCACTAGGTTTATACATTGGTTTGTATACCTAGTAAGATGTCCTCATTCATTTCCTCTTTCTTTACTCAATTTTATCTTTACTTTTGATATCTCTTTAGTAAATATTAACTTATGCACATTTCAATTTTAAGACACATAATGGAGCATGTTTCAAATACTTAGATCTTGATTCATTGATTTTTCATCTTAGGTAAGTCTAGGTACACTTCCTTTTCCTTTATCCTAGTCATTTCACATTGCCTTTATAGAATAAAGTGGGGGGTGGGGGTGGTGGTGGGCAGTGGAGCAGGGGGGAGAATTTAATCACTTAAAAAATAAATTTGAGTTCTAAGAGTGTTACTTGAGACCACCTATACCTAGCTTAGCCCTAAATCTATCTCAGGTCCTATTTTTACACTTATCCAACCTTCATGTGGGCTGTAGGCATCCCTAGTCATCCCTAATGTAGTCTTAGACCCTCATTCTTGCATCTTGGCCCTTCACACCTTAGGTCCTACCACTTGGACACTATCTCCATAATAAGGATAGTAGCTCCACATGATGTTATTGTCCCACTTTTGGCACTACTATCCTTTCCCTCCTTTTTCCATAAATGGATATCGATTCAAATATTAGACCTCTTAGGGTCATTCTACACCTTGTTTTACACCCATATAAGCATCAAAATAATATATATACATGACTTAACCACTAAATGAAAATAATATTCAAATTACACATACAAACTTAGAACAAGTTGTGAATAATTAAGGTTATCAATCCCTATTCTACCCTAATTATACATATTACCATCTAAAACATTCCTGAGCTCAGATTACTTAGATTTTTAGTCTCAAGTTCATTCAAAGCATCGAAATCTACAATTATACTAGATTCACTTACACTTGGACTAAAACTTAGGTGGGGATAACTACATTATGATTGATCCCTTTTTGGAGTATTTTTATGTAGGCAACTCTCATCATATTAGGGTGTTAAGGATGTTCAACCTACCACACTAAAAAACACACTTTATTATTTGTATCAACTTTATACCCTAGACACATAGAGGATTAGGCTTTTCTCATAAAATTAGTCAAAACATGTCATCTATAGGGTTTCAAAACTCTTGCATATAGTAATAGTCTTGATAGACCCAAACATGTGCAATAGTGATCTTTTGAGAGCTTGCTTGTACCAAGTGTGATTAGCTTAGATGACATATTTCAATAGTTAGTGCCACTCTCAAGGTTTTTTTATAGACTTATTGATTGAATCTATACATTTTATATATGTTGACTCTGATAATCCATTCCCTTGTAGGTATTACTTAGACAATAATCTTAAAGTAACTATGTGCTCATAAGCCCACTCAATAAACTATATGGATTGAAATGTGGGGCTATTATCATAAATTATGGAGACTATTGTGCCAAACCAGTGGTTATACTCTTACAAAAACTTGATCACCTTTTTTGATATGCTATTATTTTTTACCATTGCTTTGATCTACCTCATGCTATAATCAATGGATATGAGTATGAAATTGTGGCCCGCTGAGGAGTTTGGATTGATAAATCCTAAAAAATTGAGTAAATCTTGGTTAAATGGTCTTTCTTAAATAGTAGGTTATAAATAAATTTAGTTTAAACCTCTCATTTAGTAAAGTTTTACATTGGTGACACAATTTCACATGGGAATTGGTACCCCTAATTATAGAGGGCCAATAATATACAATTTTTAGGATTTTATGTATAGTTTCATTCCCATAAGGATAGCCACTACCTAATTTTTCATAAAAATTGATCATAACTTCCTTGAATATTTCTTCTGATAGGCACCTAAGGTAGACACCTTCATAGTTCTTCTTATGTAAAACCCCTTTATTCAACATTTAATGGGCCACTTTTATCCTAATTTCCCTTTTATATGTTTAGGTCAACCTAGGAGGCTAACTTTATAGATAAGGTAATGAATTATCAAAACATAACAGTCTAATCAGACTAATTCTAATTGGTTTATGTGGTGTACAGTAATATTGGGGTTAAACTCAAATATTAATTAAGTGATACCTTAGACTCAGACCAACTTATTAGGTTTTATCTCAAGATCATATACTTTTATCTTGGATATCCACTGACCCCTATATTCACCTAATTCATTTTCCCCTAGAATGAGCTTTATAGTAGGTCTGGGATAATGGCATGTGTTCTATTCCTAAGGATATAATGACTAAACATTTTCACTACCTTTACCAAGGTTAAGGCATGTTTTTTTAGAGCAGGGTACTTGATCTTGGTGTCTTTTATGTTCATACTCATTAAATTGATTAGGTTTTCTTCTCCATCTGGGTTATGGGTAAGCACCATAGCTATGGTATGATCAAATGCAAAAGAGTTTAAGTATAAACCTTTAGTATAGTCTGGGATCATCATCATAGGTGCTTGTGTGATGGTATATTTGATGCCTTAGAAGGATTTATTTGATTTGGGATTTCATTATAATTTCACCTCTTGTATTAACATTCTATTAATAGGTTTAAAATTTTTAGTAAAAATAGAAATAAAATTGCACACAAAGTTAATTTTACCAAAGAAAAAATTTAATTCCTTTTTATTATTAAGGAGAGGTATCCTAGAGATAACATCAACTCATTCAAGGTCAATAGAGATACCTTCTTTTATGATTATTTTATTGATAACCTTACCTTAGATAACATCAAACATAATTTTCTTTGGGTTTATAAAGATACCATAACTCTTAGACCTCTCAAATATCCTCTACAGGTGGTGAATGTGATCAAACCTATATTTCAATAAAATGGTTAAGTCATCCATGTAGATAATAATGATTTTTTTTATAAAACCTTCAAAGTAAAATTATATATCTCTCTATAAATTTTATCCTATGTTGATTAAGTTAAATGGAATCTTTTTGTAGGAAATTTCATTATGAATATAGTCTTAGTTATGTCTTCTAGGTTTACTAGAACTTGATTTTATCTTGATAATCCATCTAAGAAAGAAAACATCTATGATCCACTCCATATTTGTATCACCTCATCTAGGTAGATAAATGGATAATCATCTTTATCATAGGCCCTATTTATATTATGGAAACCCACACACATTTGAATATCCCCACTCTTATTTTAAATGGGTACTAAGTTGGCTACTGAGGTAAAGTGTGGACTATGAAGGTGATCCTAGCTAAAAGGATCTTTTAAACTGACTTATGTATGAGTAGTTCCAAGATCAAGTTCATATGGCTCTATCCTTATTTGAAAGGCTATGGGTTTTTCTTGACGGGTATGGTATGGGTTATTATACTTGGGTAGAATACCTTGAGGTATCCATATGTTTAGGAAATAACATCCCAATATTTTAATATTAGTCTCATGAGTTTTCAAATTTAGCTAGTGTATAGTTAGGGATGATATTTATGAGGTGTGGTTGATTAGAAGAACCAAGATTAATGGTCTTAGACTTTTAGTCAATATAGCATAGTTCTCAAGAATGTGTGTAGTCAAGTCAAGGTTAAACACCTACTCAAGGGATGTCATTTTTTTGGGGCTCAATTCTCTTTCAAGTTCATGACACCATCTTGGTCATAATCCCCTTCTCATAGGTCATATTTTAAGCCTAATCTATGACTTGGGTTTCAAACACTCCAATATTATTAAGGATTTCCGAAATTTGTTGGTCATTCTCAAGACATGGAAGTTTTTGACATTGTTTGAGACTAAGGGTTATGGGATTATCTCAACAAAAAATTATTACAATCTTGTGTCATCCAAGGGAATTATATTTTTATTAGAAGCTACCAATGAATCAACCACCTAGTTTTCCTCTTAGGGTATGGAAATAGCAATAAATGTAGTAAACAACTCTATTAAATCCCATGCCCTATGTTTATATTTCATATTGTATGATAAATTTCATTAGAATTTGATCCTAATGTGGTTTATTAAAAATTTTAGAGTCACAAAATACCTTTATTTATTTAAATTTGTGTTTTAAGGAAAACTAAAGCCCAAGGATCAAAGATTTGTATTCTTCAAAATTATTGGTACAAGGGACGTTTAGTCTATAAGCAACTAAGTGTTGCTTCCCTTGTGGGTCAATTAGGAGAATTAATACCCCATAACCTTGATTAAAATGGGCCCCATCTAAGTATAGGGACCATAAAAATGTCAACTTATTATCATTGTTATCTTTGTCATTACTAGACCTTGTAGATAAGGTATAGACACTTATGTCAGAGGAGACTAGGTTTATCCTTTCATTAACTATGCTATAGTCAGTGATCATAATTTTTATTCTAAGTTATTTGGTTTCTTAAATTTCATTAGCTATACTTCTCTAAGGCAACCACATATATGAAAAGTCAGTAGCCATGTATCCTTTTAGGGTTTTGGGTAGTCTTTACTAAGGAGTGTTCCATAAGCTTCAGTAATCTCTACCCTTTGGATATATATGAACTATTGTACCCTAGGTTTGGATTCTAATTACATATGTACATTTATAATTTCACCAACTACATTAACCATAGATTTATCTAGATGGACTACCACCTTATCTAACTTAATAAGGGCCAACCCTATTTTCTCATAAATCCCCATGGGCATCACACTAGATGAGGCTCTTGAGTCAGCTAAGAAATTAAATATGTTCTTCTTGAATAGTCAAACTATGAGGAGGAAAGGGGGAACTCTAGTTTTATTTTTTGGATGACCATATTGGTATGGTCAACCTTCTATTTTGACTAGGTGGGCTTCTCTACAAGTGATTTTATTAGAATATATCACTACTCAATGATCTAAGTAAGATCATGAAGCATGATATTAGCCTTAATATTCTTCATGTATTTCACTATATTATAGCCTATTTTACTTGGGAGTGGTTGAGTATCTATGGGTACCTTAGGCTCACTAGGTTTTAGAGGTTATAAATCATTCTTAGATTTAGGATCAATAGGGGTCACACCAATATTTATATGAGTATAGGTGGTAAGAGGTTTTTGTTTCATTTGGTTGCTAAGAGCATAATTATTAGTGGCCTCCTCTGGCTAATTATCCAAATATCTAGGAAGCATCATAGTCTTTAACACCATAGTCTTGCTTGGGGGTCTAATAGAATTGGATGTCTCATGTTGGTTTTCAATAGTAGGATGATTTAGAACCACCTCATATTATTTCATCTCCCTCTAGAATATATCAAAATCACTACATAAATCTATGCAATTAGGTTCCCCATGTTGATTTATGTTGTACACATTGAACCAGTTTGGGAGGGCTATCTCATAAATGTTGATCTCACGTAATTTATTAGGAAAGGGTTTTATTTATCTAATGAGGTATTTTTTGGATGGTTTATGTCTTTGGTAGGTAAATTTATTAGTATAACTCTCACCACTATAGTTCCCCATCTATTTCTAAAGGCCCAAGAAATCATTATGTAGCCTTTGAACCATGTTTTGGACATTATTCACAATAAGAATAGGTGTTTAGTTGTGGGTTTGAGGTTATACTTCATTACTTAATAGGATAAATAAACCTAGGTGTTTGGGAGCTAGTTTATTACTAACACGGGTGGTAGTAAGACATTTTGGCTTGTATTGGGATAGGGTTCAAGGTAGGAAAATTTGGAAATGCATTCAGAATGGGTGCTGTCATTTAACCTTGGGGATTTATCAACCTATCCAATTTACAATCTTCAACATACACTAGAGGTATATATATCATTAAAGGGTCTCTATGGAGAAACATAGTAATCCAAGGATATAGTGTATTCTTGTACATATCGATAAATAATAAGGAATTTGGTCTCTATAGTACATAACCTAGCTATCGATTTTGGAACCTAGCCTTAAAATTCCTAATGGCCTTATTTGGTTCCATCTTAATATAATAAAACTATTGTAATAACACAATATGATCAATGAATTATCTAAAGTGGACCAAGAAGGTGTTACTGAGTTGTTCCCAACCGATAATGGAGTCTCATAAAGATTTAAGAACCAATCATAAGCCACATCCATCAAGGTGAATGTGAATAGTCTATAAGCAACATCCTCATGTTATACTTTCAGAAGACTGAGATCCATTTTGTATGAGGTCACATGTTCCTCAAGTAGTTCATCCCATTGGGTGTAAATCATGGGAGGTATATTTATAGGTTCTTTGGGAGGTCATGGATGTCTCCAAGAACATTAATGTTAGAGCCAACTAACCAAGATGATGAGTTAAATAAATGTACCTCATCTTACTATATATTCAAACTTCACCCCCTACATAATCCACCATTTCATGTACCCATAATATAATTATATCAATAATTGTTTATATTAATACAAGATATGTTTATGATGCATATATTCATTTTATGGTTTAAGGAATGATTATTTCTAGATAAAATAGTATTATTGATTTTTATATAGATTTCATGTACAAATGACGAAAAAAAAAGTATGTTATTAAATGGTCATCATGTTTCTCACAAGCTATGACAACTTACAACTATGAAAGAGAGAAATCTATTTGACTTGTTGTCAGCCTATAAGTGGTTGTATGCATTTTTGGGATAAAATATATTAGTTTTGAAATAGTAGAAAAAATAAAATAAAGGACTTTATTAATCTCAAATATTATTTCATATTTGTATTTCCCTTGAAAAAATATACACTTTCAAAAAATTGGTTTCTCATTTCGTGTTCATATGTGAAAGTTATGGTTCCCAAAAGAAAGTTGTAGAAATTTGGGCCATGAAACCTCATAAAAATGGATGTAGTTAGTTATTGGTTTAGATTTGAAGATATATTCCATTATTATATGGTAAAAAATAGTTCCATGAAAATAGGAAGGAGTGATTCTCTCAAACTGAATCCTCATCACATAGATTATTATTTATATGTATTATTATCTTATGCATAACCAATATTGTTGCATAATATTATTAGGTGCAACCTATGTTTATGGTTGTAAACTCTTATATTTGTTACAAATTCTTAGATTTTTTATCCTCTACATAATCCACATATCTCTCCTATATAAATTAAGGAACTTAGGTGGCAAAGGGTTTAATAAGTAGTTAAATAATTTAGTATTGTTTAATTAGTGTAATCAAGTTCATATTATATTATAATACCTATGTATTAATTATATTTGAATGAATAGAGAGTTACTTTTATTTTAGTTTGTCATACAAAGGAGAGGATTCATTATCCATGTCAAATGAGGTAGGGCCCACTCACACGATTTGGTAGACTAGTTCCTTATCTATTAGTTAGTTTTGTTTATGCATTGTTTGGATGTATTTATTATTTGGTATTGAATTATTATAATATGTGTAATTTATTTTTATGTATTATTTATTATATAATCATAATTAATTCTTTTTATTGTTTATTATTTAATTTTGGAGTAGATTAGATTTCTTTTCTATCATTTACTCTCATACATTTACTCTATGAAATATTGTTTATATATATGCAATGATTTAGACCTATCATTCAAAGGATACTAATGTCACACATATAGTGTCGACATCTTATTAAGCTAGATGAACCCTAGGTTGACAATTAATGAAATAGTTATTTTAGGTTACCAATGTCTACCTCAGCTCATGTGGCTTTGATTGCAAGTACTATATCAATCAATTAGTAGGTAAAATAATGCTCATCATTTTGGCATTGTTTCTAGGGAAGGTGTCAAGTACTAGTGTTTTAAAAATGTCAGTTTAAATTTACTACTTGCATAGATTAATTTCTTGCTTTAATTTATTACTTTCTATATTAAAATTATCACTTTCCTAGATTAAATTTATTTCTTTGCTAGAGTAAATTTCATTTCATTAATTAGGAGTTAAAATAACACAAATTCCCACCATTCAATAAATAATATAAACAAGGTTATCTCATACCTTTGTTTATCTCTTTGTTATATAGCACTAATTAGACAAAAACATATTTTTTTCTAAAAGAAACTAACCCTATGCATATAAGAGCAAAATGTCTTATCAAATTAAAGTTGGGGTAGTTTTAGTTGGTAATTATTTAGAGAATGTGGATATAGATAATGTATATCAAGAGATAGTATCCCTTAAATCCATGATCAAAGATCTACAAGAAAAAATAACCAATTGTAAATCCAAAATAGTACATCAAAATCAAGAGATGGCTATACGAATCAGAAATTAAATGAACCTACTTATAGCCACTAGCTTTCAAAAATTTCAAATTTAAAAAGGTATGCCCCTATTGGTGAAGAAAAATAATATGTAGAAATTGTTGTTGCACCTAATAGTAAGGAAGATCATCTTGTATTAGAAATAGATGTCCATATTGGTGCAAACCAGCATGCAATAGTTTCTTCAGTTCTTATTAATAATGAAGATCGATCCATAATAGATGGTATTTCACTTGATGATCAATAAAATATATTTATAGCTACATCTCATACACATATTGGTGAGGAAACACATCTTGTATCAACCACTTCTACAAAAAATACTACATCCACTAGTGGAAATCAATGTGTAGGAGTTGTTACAAAGAATCTAAAATCTATGCCTCTTACAAAAATGAGTGGAAAATAACTTATTTTTAATGAAGAATTTAAGAACTACATAAGATAAAATGGTTGGGGAACTAAGATGATTAAAAAAAAACAATATTTTAATGATTATTTTACCCATTAAATGCAATTTAGATGTCTTTCTATCAATGTATGATATTTTGATAACTGAGTATCAAAATAAATCTCAAAAATTTATTGATTAAAGGTGATTTTTTCAAGAGAAATTAGAGGATGAAAACCTGGTTGTTTATCTCATCAACTATTGTAAATCTGAGATATAATGCAATTGTTAATATATTTGGGTAGAAAAGAATAAGACATACATTGGACAAAGTGGAAATGAAGGATAAAAATAATTTTTTGGAATTCAAATGAGATATTTGGCACCATTACAAATAGAATCAGGTATGCCTAGAGATCTTTTGTTATCTATTTTCCATTTATTTATCTATATTTTTTCTTATTATACACTTCATGTTTTTAATTACACTACACCAATATCTTAGTATTTGATAAACCATTACCAACAAACACCTACCCATTGGCCTTGATATCAAGGCAAATCATGGAAGACACCACCCCAAAACTAGTGGCCAAAACAAAGGTTGAGTTTTAACAAACTCTCATAGGTTTTTTGGTCTAAAATACCTAATAACCCAGCCTAAACTCTAGGATGAGAAATCATTATTAAATTATTTATAGACTTTCTCAATATCTAAAACTAATGAATCCAGTTCCATGGTTAAGAGTTATAGTTTAATCTTTCTTAATACAGTCAACCTTTAAATTCAAAATTTTCTTACTCATTTTGCACATAACTTTAGTGGCGAAATTAGCTTAGTCTAGTTTGTAATAAAGAATGCTGACACCCCATTATTACATATCCACTCAAGGATTGTAAATCACACTCACTAGTCATAATAAAAGAGAACTTATGATGTCCTCAGAACCATAGTAAATATTTCATCATAAATAATGAGTCAATCCTTGTTCCACCTTATTCATAAGAACACTATAATAATTGATGACCAACCCATGTATAATTGTTTTTTAAATAGAAATTTTGAATTTTTGTGTCTATATTTGTGATTTGTGGTCCTTATGGTGAAATATAGTTGATATTACTAGTTAGATAGATCCACAAATAGTTTTAATTATTATTTGAGATCTCAAAACTAGTAAATGATCAGGAAAAAAAATTGATCAAATTATAATTTTGAGTGAGGTTTTCTTAAATCATAGTGTCTTTTACAAAAAATTCTTTCAATTATTATGAAGATCTTAAATTTTATTAGATGTGTGCCTTTCATGCTACTGGTTAAGGAGGAAACATGAAATCAAAGAATAATATTTCAAAATTCTTAGAATTAAATTTTTAAAGAGGTTTTTATGTACATTTGTATGATGAAAATAAACCTCTTTCAATTTTTTTTATAAAATTAAAATTTTGACAGTTATCAAGTTTTATACTATCATGTAGCAACTAGGAGGGGTATCCTATAGCAATAAGAAGAAAAAAGAAAAAAGAAAAAAAATATACAAAATGTCCAAAATTAAAGTATAAGATAGAATTTTATTTATTGTGAATTTTTAATGAAAAACCTCTTTTAGTTTTTACACAATTCTTACCATTTATGAGATATTTAGTTTTCTATTTTTGACTAGAAATATTGATTTTAGAGCAATCCAACACATTTTCCTATCATTTACTAAACATTATGAGTGTTATATGTAGACACATTCATGTAAATTACATATACATGGATCAATATAAACCATTTGTCCTCTTAGATAGACATCCCAATTGTAGGATTATTGGATCCTATTGGGGATTCTATTGATTTCCATCACATTTTAAATGATATTAATTCACCAAATAAGTAGATATATAGTAGTATATCATAATGATATGGAAATATAGAATAAAATACAAATAATAGATAAGCCACTTCGATGGGGTAACCTCCCAAATGTTTTCAATAAGAATGAATACTCAAATATTGTAATGAATAACTAACCCTACCTCCTATACATAGTCTAAAAAGGCTATATGCTACCCATAGGCCAACCCACTAAGTATATGAATGCATAAATAAATGTAAAATAATACGTAAAAGGGTTATGTAAGCCAACATTTGACTACACATATCCGTAGACATGCCAACATTTAAGGGTGTAGCATGCCCCTCTCCCTAAAAATAATGTTGTTCTCAATGTTGATACAATCTCGAATGTTGTTGCATGAAAGATTCATCTTCCTAGGTAGCATTTTTAGAATGCATATTCTTCTATTTGATAGAAATATCAATAATTAGTCTAGACCATAGAAGCTTCCTCATCTAAATCAATAAATCAATAATAATTCCTCTCACTCCTGTGTTGATCTACCTATTATTTCATGATTCTAGGCCAAAGCTAAATTTTCATGCAAACTATCAAGGACTTCTTATTAATGTTGAAGGTGTTCCTCCATTGCACATACCTTTGGGTGGGTCTTCAAGGTTGAAGTGGGGGATAGATGATGGTATCCATATAATTCCATAAAAAGAGACATTTTTGATGAACTATGCACTAAATTATTATAACACCATTTAGCCATGGGTAGCCATTAAACAAACTTATCTTGTTTATTTGACATAAAATAATGAAGGTGCCCTTCCAAACACTTATTGACTACCTTAGTTTGTCCATCATATTGAGGGTGATAGGATGAGATATGAGCCATTTGTGTTCCCAAACATGAAAATAAATTTGTCTAAAAATTATTAGTGAATATGAGATCTTGATCACTAAAAATAATATTAGGAGTACCATGAAATTTATGAACTATATTGAGGAAGTTATAAATTACTATATTAACCACCAATGGTTGAGATAAATAACAAAAATGAGCATACTTTGTGAGTCTATCCACACCAACCATGATAACATTTCTACCTTTAGATCATGGTAACCCAATAATGAAATCCATAGATACCTCTTCCCATCATTGACTAGGGATGGATAAGGGCTATAAAATACCTAGGGTTTTAATGGTTTCACCTTTATTTTATTGATAGACCATACATTTAGCCACATATTGATGTACATCCCCCTTGAGTCCTTTCCAAAAAATATCCTTCTTTACTCTATTATAGGTTTTTTAAAACCATAAGTGATTACCAAGTGGAGATACATGAACTTATTAAAGGATTTTATCTTTTAGAAGAGAATTTTGACACAAATATAATTCATCTTTGCACCATAATACATTCCCCTTCCATGTAAACATTTCAATCCCATCAGAACCCTACTACATATTTTGAATCAATACATGGGTAATACTATCATTCTCCCATTCTACCCTTGCTTCCTTGAGCCGGTGTGCCTACCAAATGGTCATGGCACATAACAATGCCTCCATTGGTTCATCTCACCTAGATAGTCTATCAACCACCACATTTTCTTTTCCTTTCTTGTAGACTATTTAAAAATCAAAACCTAACATTTTTATAACCCATTTTTGTTGTTCTTTAGAGAATAACCACTGTTCAAAAAAATATTTAAGGTTATCATGATCAATATTTACCTCAAAGTGATGACCCAATAGATAAGGTCTTCATTGTTTGAATACATGTAGAATAGCCATCATCTCTTTCTCATAGATGGGTTTGAGCTGATTTTTACCCTTCAGATGATGAATTTAAAAGGTAATGGGCCTACCCTCTTGCATGATTACTACACCCATACCATATCCAAATGCATCACATTTAACCACAAAAGTCTTGTAAAAAATTGGATTAGCCAATATTGAGCTGGTGTACATAGCCATTTTTAGTTGTTCAAATGCCTTGGTAGCTATATCAGTCCATTGGAAGGAGTATTTCTTCAACAAGGAAGTGATTGGTGCTACAATACTACCATAGTGTTTGACAAACATATGATAATAACTAATTATACCCAATAATCACCTTAGTCTTGGGAATCTTCCACTTTATGATGGCTTGAATTATTTTAGGATCAACTTTTACTCCCTCATGTGATACAATATGACCTAAATATTCCACTTTTCTAACTCCAAAAGCATATTTGGATGGTTTATCATACAAATAATGTTACTCAATAATTCAGAGTACCTATTTCACATGATGCAAGTGGTCTTCCCAATCTTTTCTATAAATAAAGATGTCATCAAAAAACACAAGTACAAACTTTCTCAAAAATGGCCTAAAAACCATATTCATCAAACTCTAAAAGGTGGATGGTGCATTGGTGATACCAAAAGGCATGACCAAAAAATCATAATGGCCTTCATGAGTATAGAAGGCTATTTTAATAACATCCTCCTCATGGATCTAGATTTGATAATACCTAGAGCAAAGATCCAATTTAGTAAAATAAATAACACCATGTAATTCATCTAACAAATCATAAATTATAAGAATAAGAAACTTATCTTTCATAGTGAACTTGTTAAGCTCTATATAATTTGGTCACATCCTCTAAGTTTCATCCTTCTTTCATACAATGGTTATTGGAGAAGAATATTCACTTTGGCTATGGTGAATGGTACCTACCTCCAACAACTCTTGTACTATTTTTTCAATTTCGTTTTTCTAGGCATATAAATATTTGTATGGTCTATTTTTAGGTGGCATACTTATATAAGTGATTCTGATGGCATGATTATGAGTACAACTATGAGGAAGACCTTTTGGCATGGGTCCAAAAATAATTGAATGCTCATCTAATATTTTTTGTAACTTAAGATGGGTAGACTCCTTAGTTTGTTGAACATCAATGGAAAATAAGCATGCCATAAATCCTTCATCACCTTTTTTTAGCATCTTGGTCATCTAATGTAAACTAACCATTTATGGAGATTTAAATCTTAATCCTCATAGTTCCACTGGATTTCCTTCAAAATAAAAATGCATGAACAGTTCATGGAAATTCATCTTAATAGTACCCAATGTGGTGAGCCATAATACTCCCAAAATAATGTTAGTCCTACCCATAATAATAACAAACATAGGATAATCTAGAAAATAGTCCCCCATTTCTAACTTAATACTATGCCATTTTCCATAATAATTAATTGTACCACCATCTACAATCATGACTTGAAATTTTTGGGCTAGGTAGATGAAACATTTCAAACAAATAGATAAATTATTAATGATGAAATTATGTATACTACTTGAGTCAATAAACACTATGACCTTATGTTTATTAATGAAACCCACCACCTTAAGAGTCTAAAGAGTAGAAATACTTGCAAGGGTATGGCAAGAGATAGTAGGTTGAGAATCTACATCTTCATCCTCAAGTCTTTTAGAACCTTGAATAGATGCCTCCTCATCTTATTCATCCTCATCAGCCCCTTCAATGTAAAATAACTTCTTTTCAGCACATTGATGACCCTTTATCCATTTAATATCATAATCATAACACAAGCCTTTAGCAGGCTTCTCCTCAATTTGTTGTAGTGTCACTCTAGTAGGTTGAGGCCATGATGGATTTGGGAAGGTGTGTTCTTGACTAGTAGTGAAAGGATGATGTTTATCATCTCTTTTTCTTCTACCAATTGTTCCCTTGGTATAACTCTACATATAGCCATGGGGTTAAACATATGAACCTCCAATTGAATACTATCTTTTAGTCTACCCAAAAAAAGGTGAATCAGATTTGTCTCAATGATATCCTTCACACATAAGGATATATTTTTAAATTGATAAATATAATCCTTCACTATTCATATTTTTCATAGTTTTTCTAATTGGTTAAAGTAGTTTTCAAAAACATTATCCTGATAATGAGACATCAATTCATCAGAGAATACTAATCGTGTAATAGGAACACCAATCTTCTTCTTTTGAGCATAAAACTAATGATATAAAATGAATGGCTCAGGTTCTAGATATAGAGATGCCACAACCACCTTTTGAGAGCTTGGATTTTGGTGTAAATCAAATATATTTACAATTTGATTGATCCAGGTGAGTGGATCCTTACCATCGAACTTGTTCAAGTCTACTTTTGGTAACATCAATTTTACCCCTATAATGGCAGTGTTAGTATTAAGAGGAGGACCAAAAGAAAAAAATGGAGGATTGTTGAGTGGTAAATGAGATGAAATAGTATCTAATTGTGTAATGGTTTTATTCAATTGATTTTTCATGTCACTAAGCTCCCCTTACATTGTTGATATTTGAGTTTGTACTTACACATACTTATACATTAGGCCATGTAGATTTGATTGTATTTGAGAAATCATATTAGATGATTCAAACTCCATGTCATCCCCTAAAGGATTTTTAGGGGTGTCTTTCGCTTTCCCCTATCTGTGGGTGTTAGGACCAACCATACAAAGGCTTGATGGTGAACCTTATTTTTCCATGTTGACCTAATTTTGACCACTAAGTTTTTAAAATATTTATGCATCAAATCACAAATATTAAAGAATATACCCAAACTAATTTTTTCCAAGGTTTCCAAAAATATTAAAAAATGACAAATTATACAAATTTTTATCTATGGAGCAAATTTATGAAAAAACCTAAAATGGTGATATATTTTTTAAAATGGACATAAATGAGTAGAAATTTTAATGTAAATGTATTTGAATGATTTATCAACTCTAGTAAAACAATTTTAGAGAAATTTGCATCCATTTTCAAGATATATCCAGATTTCAAGATCTAGGGTTTTTGACCTAATTATTGCCCAAATCGATGCTTTGATACCACTTGAAATGGTATTAATTCACCAAATAATTAGATATACATCATTATATCATAATTATATATAAACATAATAGAAAATATGAATAATAGATAAGCCACTTTGAGGGGGCAACCTTCCAAATGCTTTCAATAAGAATGAATACTCAAATATGATAATGTATCACTAACACCTCATATATATAGTCTAAAAAGGCCATATGAAACCCATATTCCAACCTAATAAGTATATTAATGCATAAATAAATGTAAAATTGTTATGTAAGCCACAAGTTGAATACACATATCCCTAAACACACTAACGGTTAAGTGCATAGCAACATTACACCACATTCATTTTAAGAATCTTCTAAAAAAAACCAATAATGTTTATTAGAATCTAGATGAAACATAACTAAAATAAAAACTCACCTCACTTAATAAAATTCACATCAATTTCCTTGAGGTTGATAAAATTTAAATTATTCACACCTCAACCATTGATTAACTATTAAGCATTGATTTGATGTAATGGAGGATTTTTAGGTTCTTTTAAGTTATTCTTATTAAAATTGAGGATTTGATTCATTTTCATGTACCAAAAAAGTGTGTTGGCATAGGTGATCAACTATTCAGTAACTTTCATTATCTTTCTTATGATTATCTAGACTAATAATCAATTTTTTTATTAGTATATTTCATGTTGTGTGCATTATGATCTTTTATTTGAAGAACTAGCTACATTCTAATGGTTTTACTATTATCTAGTCTTGATTTTCTTAGTAACTAATTATAAGCATTCTAAAAAGAAATTAGATAGATACTTTCATTACTAATTTTTTGAAACTAACATTGTATTATACAAGTTTACAGGGGACTGAATGCTTTCTAAAAAGGCTCTTGGATTTATCGTAACATTATTGTAGGTAATTTATCCTTATTGATACAACATACACCCACCTATGTAATACATGTTGGATTGTGTGGAAACCTATACTTTTTTATGCCCATTTTAAGTAGTTTCACATTAATTGAAGGTTATTCCACAAAAATTTCTATAACATGATGGGTATACACACCATGGATATTTATAGAAAATTATTTCATAATAGAAGACTACCACATTACACTTTGAATATTTAGTTTAATAATTTATTGTCTAATTAGACAACATGAACACAAAAGTCATGTCTTTTTGATTTTATTAGGATCTCTTCCTTGTTAGTAAACATACCTTCTTATTACATCATTATGGAAAATTATATGTAGATAATTGAGTTGATTAAAAGGGCATGGTATAGATTATTTCTAACCCATTCATCATGTTATCATTTATAAAAAATTCTAAGAACACAAAAAAAAACAAAAAAAATTCAATAATGAAAACCTTTAGATATTGTTGATAGGTGTTGGTTAGAAAATTATTTTTATGGATGACCAATATTTATATAAACAAAATAATAATAATGAAAACCTTTAGGCATTGTTGATAGTTTTGGGTTAGAAAACCAAATTTTTGGCCACCCACAACTGAAATAAAATGGGCCTAAGTGGAAAATCAGTTTGCTAGCCACTTAAGAGTAAAAATGATTCAGAAAAAAATCAAGCAATAAAACAATCTATCATGTCTTTCATTTTTACAACCATTTCTATTTTTATTACTTACATTTGTAGCCTATATTTGTGTTTGCATATTTATTACACAAAATTTAAGGTTAGGTTCTCATATCAATAATATTCTTTTTGTAAATAATACATTATTTTTATCTTTAGGTGACTAGTATGAGCCATGCCTATATTTTTCACTTACCCTATTATAGATTTATCCCATTATTTGTTTGGATGTATCTCCATATTTTATCCTTGTATATGTGGTCTTACATTTAATTATCATAATGGATATAGGTTTCTAATTTTCACTTTAAATCATTATTAATCAAGTATTTTCTACAATCCCCTACCATAGTTTGTCTTGCAACCTTTGTTATCACTCAGAAGTGCACCCTATTCAAGAATGTGTGTTTGTTATCACTTATATTAACACAATTAAAACTCTCCAAGGTTTTTGTGGCCTTAAATTGAATAAGATATCTAGATGAATGGATGGTTCCCTTTGGTACACTCATCTACTTCTCTCTTAACTCTATAATTCAATGATTTATTGACTAGGAAAAGGGTAAAAGAGCAATACACAAGCTAAAATTGAATATAAAAACTAAAAATTTGGGGTGATGAAAAATTGTTAAGGTTAATTATGCCTATACTTTAAACACTTTGGAACTTAAATAAATTTCACACATTCACTTCATCTTCATACAATATCTCTTGCATTAGTATTTCATACAAAGGTCTTGAGAAACATTCACACTAGCATGGAATACATGAACATGAGTTGAATTCACTTCTAAATTAGGTATAAATTATTCTTAGACACTTTATATGACCTGAAATAATTATAATATGTTTCATAAATTTAAAAAAATTAGACATAAACATTGGAAAATGAGTTATCTACTAAGTTGCATCAATGAATATTAAACACACACTTTATGAACAACCTGAAAAAGGAAGAAAATCAGCTTCTTATTGCTTCAAAGGTGATGTAGTAAAAAATTTTAAAAAAAATTATGTATATCAAAAATTATAATATATGATAATATTATTTTAAAAATAAACACACATATAGAAAAAGAAGAAAGGAGAGAGGAGATAAGGCAAACCCAAACTAAGGATGAGTCATCATGTCTAGTCATCCTTAACTCTCCAACTTTAACTTAACTCACTAAAATCCAAATTTATACATATTAAATCTATATTTTATCCTTATATTCTTATAATATGTCATAGGAGAGATATATTACTAGTTTGAATCTTTTTGAAAAAGTCAAAGGTTCTCATGCATGCTTTGATGGTCTTTAATTTTGAAGAGATCTTAGTCATTTTCACTTAACTTCTTTTGATCTTCACTTAACTCATTTTGAATAGATTATTTAATCTCTGTGATAATATTCATCTATATAGTGAGTGACTTCAGTTATCTTAATTGTATCTTGGAGTTTGACCTTCAACTATCTCCCTTGTATCTTGGAGTTTGACCTCAGTTATCTTCTTTGTATCTTGCATGAATGTTTCTCTCTCTCAACCTCCTTAAATTAATATAAGGTATAATATAAGGGAGAGGTTTTCATATTTATTTGTGAAGTATTCTCCTCCATTAAAATTGGCCCTCAAATCTGAATCTATTTTTCAACTATACTCTTCCATTCTTGCATGTTTCCTCTTTACCTTTCTAGGGCTAGTTGAAGACTTCTTCTTATTTGACTTAACTTTTTATAAAATTAGATCCAAGGTAGAATATTAGGAGAGAGAGATTTAATTTTTATTTTTTTAACTCTTATTTCATCCTTTATTCCATTTTGGAAACAAACACTTAACCTCTTCTTGATCTCCAAATAGCAAAGAGCATATGTGTTTGACTTGGGAAGGTTATTGAAGATTTCAATGCATTGATTGAGCCTATGGATTGTCTTATTCATCCAAGGTAGAATATAAAAAGAGAGATTAGATGTTTAATTTGAATTTTTATTCATTAAATATCCTTGATAAAAGATCATTTTATGATGGACAATCACATCTCTCCATATTGGTCCTTCTTGGATATGTCTATCTTCTCTAACTTGACAAGTTTGTTGAATACATAATTAGAAACTTTAAATTGATTAATTTGAATTATTTTAATATTTAAGGAGTATAAATATAATTTTAACATCATAACCATGGTTTCATATACCTTAAAACAAATATTTATCTCCAAAATCCACATACAACTTTAAAACATGCTCTTTTGTGCTCTTTAAGCCTTAAGAAACACTGATTTGAATTTGGGAATATAAAATGAGTTATAGGCATCACCATAAAATAATAATATAATCATTGGATAGGTATAAATTATTCATACCTGTAAAAAAATTTAAAAAATTAAAACTCTTCACCAAACTCTCAAACAAAAATTCATAAAAATATGCATGTTTGTAGCTCGCAAGTTTCCCTGGAGATATTTTTGAATGATCTAACCCTATTTTGAATTGGTTTTAATTTTATAATAATGTATTAATACCTATAAACTAATTATACACATTATTAAATCATTCTATTCCATTTTAAATATCTAAAACACTCATTTCTAACTCCATTTATGAGCAAATTAGTCAAAAACTTTGACTCCCTTCATGGTGTAAACCTACATTTTGCCATGATATCTCTCTTCAGGAATATTATGGACATTAAAATAACTTTTAAAATAAAATTAAATAAAAATATACTCCTATTTAAAATTTAAATATATTTAATTTAGTAAAACTCAATATATACACTTTTTAGTGCTTCCTAGCTTAAATAATCTCATTTCAGAATGCCTATAGGTCTAAGTTTTGGCGTTTTATTGAGTTTTTTGAGACCAAAATATCTAATTAAATTTTAATTATGATTTTTAATATTCAATAGAATCATTACAACCATTTTATACACTCAAATCTCTTAAACCTTTTTAAAAATATTTTTTTCTGATTGTCTCTCTTGCATGCTTGAAACCCTACAACTTATACCTTTACATTTATCCATTATTTTCATTTAAAATTTTATTTATTAATGAATATTAAGGTTATTTATTCCTAATAATATCTCATACAACCTTTTATTTTCAACAAAGTGCTCAAAAATTTTATCATATCTCCTAAAATCAAGTTATCGAGGTTTTAGAGAACGTTTCCTTCTTCATGATTGTTAATAAAGTTAAGACCATATAACCTAAAAAAAATTATTTAATATTTATGTAATATATTCCCATATATAACCTTAATATAATTCAAACCAACCCTTCCTATCCTTCATGAACTGAACATTTTAAAATTATCCTTACTAGCATGTAACTAGCTTGCTAGAGGAATAGAAGAAACTTCTACCAAAATTTGGACATTTAAGCTATTCTTGATCATGGTTTTATCTTTATTAAATTCATATTATTTGTTTATAACCTATTTAATATTCACTTCATGAATGGATAGTTTGTTAAAACCTGTACATAAGCAACCTTGAACAATGGTGGCAAAACTTGTTAACATTCTTAATGACCTAACTAGAATGTTTTCTTACTAAACACTCGAGACTATTAGCCTTAAAAAAATTTATATGGGCTCAATAAAAAATTAAAAAACATAAAAAATAAAAATTTCCTTAATAAATAACAACATTTTTGCATAAGTACTTAGAGAATTGAAAACTAATGTAACTACCAACTAAAAATGTGCATAACAACACATGGAGGAAAATGAAAATTTAACACTAATATATAAAATAATAAAAATAAACTTAGATCAAATAAAAAACCTCATAGTTCCTCTCCATTTGGTTTAAAAATATGAGAAAAAAATTGTTTGAGTTCTATTCTATTTGAATCAACTCTTTTTCTACTTGTCAACCTCTTTGGCTTGTCTCCAAGTGAATAAATTAAAGCAAACATGTCTCTAATATATATATAAACTCTTCTTTTGGTTCAATGCTCATCTCATGTTTCTCTTCAAAACTAATAAATATCTCCAATGTAACTAAATTATAATACATAAGAATAACTATGACTTTAACTTCTAATGACTGACTAGAACATTATTCTTGGCCTTTTATGACATTTTGAGATATGTCATCTTGATTGTCAACTGTTACAAGTTGTTCAATCTATTTTATAATCTCAAAATGTTGTATCTTAGATTCATTAGGATATTCTTGAAATATTCTTTGATCAATATCCTCTTGATCATGTTTTCAAACCTTCACAACCACTTTGTTAATGTATTTACAAGGAGATGTAGGCCTATAAATATTCTCAAAGTCTTGAATCAGCACAAGGTACTACTACCATAAATCATCAAAACCTTCTTGATCCTCACTTGTAATTTCTTGAGGTTTGCTATGAATCACTGCATCTTCTTTTGTATATTTACTTAACTCATGTTTGGGGTTATTACCTTGTGAAACCACTACTATAATCTCACTACCTGCTACCATATATCTTGAACATCTTCATGATAGGCTTATTGAGGCTCACTTATAGCTATAATATTATTTTTATCTTCAAATATTGAAACATGATATTTTTATATGGCAAATTGAAGCTCATTTGATGAACACAATTCTTGACCATTATATTTTGACAAATTTGTCTCTTCATTTGGATGTTCTTCTTTTGCCTTCCATACAATAGACCATCCTTCAAAAAGGGATATGGTGAGAGGGAAAGAGGTTCCATTTTTTTTTCATATAAATATAGGGAATTATGGGATGTTATTTAATGGGATTTGGGGTTGAAGAGGTATTAAGAAGACTTTGAGATTTGGAGGTGGTAGTTTCATTCAAAAGTTCTTTGAAAGGAGAACAAGAAACTTGTGTTAGGGATTTTTTATTTTTATCTTTCTACTCAATAATCAACCTCTCACATTTTTATATGCCTTGGTCTTCAAAGACAACTTTAAATTGAAGATTAGATGAAGGGATCAAGAAACTTGGAATATTTCTTAATTAAGGAGCTTGAGGGACTTGAAGAAGAATGGGGGAAATGTGTACAATTATAGGCTCTTTAATAGGATTAGGAGCCTAAAACATGGAATTTTGAAGAAAGTATACTTTATTGAGGGATTAATGGGTTTTAGTTCTTACTGTTTCCAACTTGGGATTTTATATTCAATTCTTTTTACTCTCATGGGTAGTTGTTGCATTTGTTCTCTTTTAGTCTCATTGTATCTATTCAATGATTCTACCTCTTGTTGATGTATATATAATTGATATGCAAGTTATTCTTTATTCCTATTTTAATCCCCTTCCCTATCACTCTCCATACATTATTTTTCAAAGTCAAGTCTTATCTCTTGCACACTTTTTTCAAGATAATTAAAAAAACATGAATTTTTTAAGGTTGATTAGAAACATGTGTAGGGGTGGGAGGGGGTAAATATCATGATAATACTTACATTTTGATGGTACATGTATACTTTAGTTGAATCCATAAATATTCTCAGCTTGATATGAAGGTACAAAAGATGTATTTTCATAAAATAAAAGACTAAAATACATACCTATTAATGTTCTTTAGGTACTTAGACTACTTAAATCAGTTGTATATAATTTGGAGTCACTAAATTCTAAGTAATTGAGTAATTTATCTACTAAAATTTTCTAAAACCAACACCAATCTTTATAAATATTATGAGTTATTATTTCACTAAGCGTGTCAGAAACTATTATCACTTAGAAGTGTACCCTATGCAAGAGTGTATGCTTATTCTCACTTATGTTGACACAATGAAAACTCTTAAAGATGTGAGTGCCCTTATATTATATATAATATCTATATTAATGGTTGTTTCCTTTTGTTACACTCACCTACTTCTATCTAAACTCTATAATTTAGTGATTTCTTGACTAGGTAAAGGGTAAAGTATCAATACACAAGCTGAAATTGAACATGAAAAATGGAAATTTGGGGTGATGAACCAATGTTAAGGTTAATTATTCCTACAATTTACACACTTGGGAACCTAAATAACTTTCACACATTCACTTCATCTTCATATAATGACTCTAGCATTAGTATTTCATACATAGGTCTTTAGAAACATTCACACTAGTATGGAAGGAATGAACATAGGTTGAATTCATTTCCAAATTAGGTAGAAATTAGACTTAGACAATTGATATGACATGAAATTATTATCATATGCTGAATAAAGGTTAAAAATTTGGACATAAAAATATAAAAATCAATCATCCATAGTAGTTACATCAATGAATATTTAACACACCATTCATGAGTAACCTAAAAATAGAGGAAAATCATCTTAATATTTCTTCAAAGGTGATGTAGTATAATTTATAGTAGATTTTATGTATATTAAAAAGTATAATGTCTTATAATATTATTTAAAAATGAACATACATCTAGAAAATGAAGAAGAGAGGAGATAAGGCAGCCCCAAACTAGGGATGAATCATCATGTCTAGTCATCCTTAACTCCTCCTTCAACTCAACTCACTAAATTCCAAATTCCTACATATTACATATATATTTTAGCCTTATATTATTGTAATATGTAATAAGATATATAGATGAATATTTTTAATGTTTTTGAAAAATTTGAAGGTTCTCATGCATGGTTTGACGGTCTTTAATTTTGAAGAGATATTGATCATCTTCACTTAACTCTTTTTTATCTTCACTTAGATCCTTTTAAATAGTTTATTAAATATCTTTGATAATATTAATATATATAATTAAATATTTCAAAAGAGTACCTTAAATTTTAAATTGGTCTTCAACTATACTCCTTTACTCTTACATGTTTCCTCTCCACCTTTTTAGGGTTGATTGAAGGCTTCTTCTTGTTTGACTTGACTATTTATAAAATTAGATACGAGGTGACATAGTAGGAGAGAGAGATTAAATTTTATGTTTTTTAAATATTATTCTAAAATTTATTCCATGTTTAAAACAAACACTTAACCTCTTCTTGATCTCCAAATAGCAAAGAGCACATGTGTTTGACTTGGCAAGGTTATTAAAGATTTTAATGCATTGATTGATATTGTGGATTATCTTCTTCCTCCATGGTGGAATATAAGGATAGATATTGTATGTTTAATTTATATTTATATTTATGTAATATCCTTTTTTAAAGTGCATTTGATTATACAAAATCATAGCTCTCCATATTGGTCCTTCTTGGATATGTTTATCTTCTCCAACTTGACAAACTTATTGAATGCATAATGAGAACCTAGAAATTGATGAATTTTAATTATTTGAATATATAAGGAGTAAAAATATAATTATAAAATAATCATCACCATGGTGTAATAAACCTTCAAACAATGTTTTATCTCTAAACTCCACATACAACTTCAAAAAATGCTCTTTTATGCTCTTTAGACCTCAAGAAACCTTGATTTAAATTTAGGGGTATAAAATGAGTTATATTCCTCATTAAACACTAATAATATTATAATTTTATATTTATAAATGATTTATACCTATAAAATTTTTAATATCTTGAAAAAAAATTCACATAATTCTTAAACAAAAATTCATAAAAAATTGTCTACTTGTTGCTCGCAAGGTTACCTAGAGATGTCTTTCAATGATCTAAGTCTATTTTAAATTTATTTTCATAGTATAATCATGGTTTAATACCTTTAAGTTAATTATAAACATTATAAAATCATTTTATTCCCTTGTAAATATCTGAAACACTCATTTCTAACTCCATTTATGAGCAAATTAGTCAAAAACCCTAACTTCCTTCATGGTATAGACCTATGTTTTTAAATTTTATCTCTCATAATGTATATTAAAGATATTAAAAAACTTTTAAATATTAAATTACATCAAAATATACATCCATGTAATATTTCAATAAAATTCAATTAGTAAAATTAAAAATATGCACTTTTTAGTGTTTCTTAGCTTGCACAATCTCATTTATGAATGCCTATAGGTCTAATTTTTAAAATTTTATTGAATTTTATGATGCCTAAAGACCCATTATTTTTCAATTAAGACCTATAAAATACCCTATAATCATTCCAACCATTTTATATAATCAAAAAATCTCTTAAACCTCTCAAAAAATGCCTTTTTTGACTCTCGCTTGTATGTTTGAAACCCTACAACTTATACCTTTCCATTTATCCATTAATTGAATTAATTTTTTTATTTAATAAGGTTTGGTAAGGTAATTTATTCCCCATAATATCTTACACAACTTTTAATGTTCAATAAATTACTAAAAAATGTAATCACATCTTTTAAAACTAAGCTATTGGGGTTTTAGAAGGGTTTTAGAGCACCTTTCCTTCTTAATGATTATTCATAAACTTAATATAATTTAACTTGAAATAAATCATGTAATATTGAGATAATATGGTCCCATATATTTATATAATACCATTTTAATGATCTCTTCTTCTCCTTCATGAACTAAACATTTAAAAATTGCCCTTACTAGTTTGTTAGAGGAATAGAACTTTTGCCAAAATTTGGACCTATGAGTTATTTTTTAGCATGGTTCTAGCTTGATTAAAGTTTTATTATGTTTTATATAACATAATAATTCTTAAATTAATGAATATATACTTCCTAAAAACTATCACATAAGTAACCTTGACCAATGGTGGCAAAATTTATCAATAGTGTTTATCATCAGTTTGTTTTTAAAGTATTTCCTTATTCAGATTGATTAAAAATTTTATATTTGTCACATTATAATGTAAATATATTGATCCTATTTATGTTCAATATAATTTATTTTATACACCATGGGGATGTTTTTATTTCATGTTCATTTAGATGAACATCTAATCTACTATCAGACTTTAGAAGTTTCATTTATATTGACAATTATTTTTACAGCTTTCAACTTTTCTACATATTATTTATATTATTTTTTATTTATTATATCTAAACTTGGTCACACTACATGGAGTATTTTTTGTTGTTCCATCACCATATTTTCTATATGCCTTGGCTACAAATTTTTAGTTTGCTACATCATTCAATCTATTTGGTTGCTAAATTCTTACTTCAACTGCATTGATTGGCAGATTAAATGCTATACTACACTTGATACATGATATTATACAACATATTATATGATTTTTAAACCATTATACATTTTATTTATTATGTTATATATATATATATATATATATATATATATATATATTAGTCATTTATTTTCTTATTAGCAATTTTTTATGCAATTATATACTTTTTATGCTATCTATACCACACCTCACACTGATATTCCCTCCACCATCCATATTCATACTCAATATCCCACTTCATTACTCCATGTCATGCTTCCATTTTTTTCACCATCTCATCTCCCACTTTTTCCTTTGGTTGAATCACATAATTTTCATAGTACCCTCTTCCACACTTAGTTGGGGGGAAGGTTATTCTGCTTGAGAACAAGTGTTTACCTTAAGTTGGGGGAAAATTCATCCATGCATTTGTACCTATGTATCTAGGATTATTTAACATCAAACATAAAGTTAGGGAGAGTGCTTTCATGAAATCTTATGCATATAATATACATGATATTTTTAGTTATTGTAGTCTTGTATATTCATAGTGTCTTATGTATAAACTATAATATTGGCCATTCATATTCTTCAGAGGTTCAAAAATTATGAATAAGTATGGAATAAAAAATTAAATAAATAAATAAATAAAAATAAATATTTCCTACTTAAACTCTCACTATTTTGCATCATATTAGACTAATAATGTCTTGACAAATAATTATGTTTCAATGACATATACTTTCAATGATTTCAAGATGTTATAAGGATAAACAAATCCATTCACCCAAATAAATCACTATCACATTAAATTTAATTTTTATGAAAAAGATAATAGATGAGAGATACATGAGTTATTTTGATATATCATGGAGAATCAGAACTTTATGATTTTAGTCATTATACTTAATACAAGCCTTCCTACTCATAGTTTATCTTTGTGTATTACAAAAGGGACATGCAATTGGTTAAGTTAGGTGTGTGATTTTTACTCCCTTAACCATTAGTGTTAATAAGGATATGTGTGGCCAACTTGTGGCTTACATACCTCTTTTATTTACTTGTTACCATTCTCTATGTTCTTAGTTAAGTCAACCTATGGAATAACCTTGGCTAAGTAGACTATATATAGGAGGTAGTGGTTAGTCTTTATGCATTATGTTAATTATTTTTCTATTAGTTCATAGTTGTGGAGGTTTCCCCCTCTAACTGGATCTGCTACATTATCTAGTATTTTATTCTATTGTCAATTATCATTGTGTGATCTCTCATATTTGCTTATTCTATATAATATAAAATAATTTTATGTGAATATCTAAGTAATTTCATTATAATTGGTATTATATCTTTGATTTGGGAAAGTTTCTTACGACATTTTTTTGGATCTAGTGAGTCATGGATTCTGAGAGTGGTGAGAGTGAAAAAACATAACTTGCAATCCAGGAAGAATTATTTTTTTTGATTAGTGCAGTACTAATTGAAATGCTTATTTGAAAAAATAATAATTTAAAAAAAAATCTGGGAAAAAAATTTCCTCTTGCATAATTTCCATAATTGGATTCATCTTGATGAGATGATCATAATGGTATATTCTATCAGTACACTTTTTTGGTACCAAAATTCTTACCCTAGTGTGTAAAGGTAGTCATTGGATTCATCTTGATAAGGTGATCACAATGGTACCATTTCTTGGTAGACTTTTTTTGGGGTCAGAACCCTCTTAGGGTTGGTATATGTTAGGTTTAGGTACTCAAAGAAGAATAGGGGGGCAAGAAACTCCTAAGACTCCTACCAACAACATGGATTTTGGAACTTTAAATCTGGTGATTTCATAGCTTCAAGTGGACATAAAGAACTTGGTGAGGCATGATGACTTTATTGCAATCCAAGATGATGTTTAAAGGATGCATGGAGAGATTAAAAGGGTGGCTACACTTACATCTCATTTTAATCCCAATAACCCTCCACTTTAGCATTCAAATCCTCCTCTCAATAATTCCCATGCTAGTATGAAATTGATGTTGCCAAAAGTGGATATGCATAAGTTCAATGGTAAGGATCCTCTCACTTGAATTACCCAAATTGAGAATTTATTTGAGATACATCATACCCATAGTTTTTAGAGGGTGATAGTGGCATCCCCGTATTTGGAACCTAAGCAATTCATTTGGTATCACTAGTTATGTGCTTAAAAGAAAAGAAATGGTGATCCTATTACCTAGAATATTTTCATTGAGGAGTTATCAGATCATTATCATAATAATGTATCTAAGAATTATTTCAACCAATTATCCAAGGTACAAAAAATAAGAACTATGAAGGATTATATTCATCAGTTTTAGAATCTCTCTTTACAAGTGGAAAATATCACTAAGAAAAATTTGACTAATCTATTTTTGGGTGGACTCAAATATATAATCTAATTCAAGGTTTGAATTTATAACCCAAAATATATAGTAGAAGATATCCCTAAGGCACACATGATATAAGAAAAAGAGATGGTCAAAAGGAAAAATTTCACTACTAGTCATGATCACAACTTTTCCACACCATCATTTCCATAGTCCACCAGATTAACACAATGACAAATTGAGCAGAAGCAAGCCAAAGGGTTGTCATAAAAAATGGAGTAAAGACCATTATTGTGCTGAAAATAAGATATTTTACATTGAAGGTGCCAATTATGATGAAGATGATGCAAAAGTACATGATGAGGATGCAAAATTTCCTAAGGAGGAATCTAAAGACTCTCAACCTACTATTTCTTGTCATGCCCTTTCAAGTATTAGTACTCCCCAAACTCTTAAGGTGATGATTTCCTTAAGAAATAGAAGGTCATTATATTGATTGATGATAGGAGTACACACAACTTCATCCATAATAAGTTGGCTACTCATTTGAACTATTTTATGTATCCAAATATAAACTTTCAAGTTATGATTGTAGATGGTAGTACTATCAGCTATTCAAGAAAATGTCATAGTATTAATTTGGCCATGGGAGACTACTTATTGTGTTCTCATATGTTTGTTAGTCCCATGGGTGAAGCTAATATTATTCTGAGATTCTAGTGGCTCACCACTTTGGGAACTATTGAGACGAATTTTCAAGAATTATTCATGCATTTTCATTTTGAAGAAAGAACATTTGAGCTAAGGGGATTAAAGTCTAAATATCAACAACTTGTTAGCTCCGATCAAATGACAAATATTATTCATAAGGGTGTTAAGGGATCTATAGCTCACTTATTTTCTATGGAATTACAGCCAACTCATCCATCTCCACCTCTTGATCTACAACAAATAATTGATGCTCATTCTATTATTTTTAGAGACATGCCAAATGGACTTCCACCTAGTCACACATATGATCATATTATCACACTTATTCCTAGTAGTACACCACCCAACATCAGGCCATATAGGTGTCCCTATGCCTAGAAAAGTGAAATTGAAAATATGGTACAAGAGATGTTAGATGCAAGAATCATTCACCATAACCAAAGTGAATACTTTTCACTAGTTGTCATGGTGCAAAAGAAAGATGACACCTGGAGGATGTGCCTTGACTATAGAGAACTCAACAAGTACACTATCAAAGATAAGTTTTTTATTTCTATGATTGATGATTTTCTAAATGAATTTAATGGTGCTCTTTATTTTACCAAGTGAGATATGTGTTTTGGGTATCATCAAATCCAAATCAATGATGAAGACGTACCCAAAACCACTTTCAGGACTCATGAGGGCCATTATGAGTTTTTGGTTATGTCTTTTGGTCTAAAAAATGCACCATCTACTTTTTAGAGTTTGATAAATACTATTTTAAATCCATTTTTTAGGAAATTTGTTCTAGTATTCTTTGATGATATCCTTATTTATAGCAAAAATTGGGAAGACCATTTACAACATGTAAAATAGGTAATCTTCATTTTGGAACAAAATCAATTATATGCCAAACCTCCCAAATTTACTTTTGGGCTAGTGAGGTTGAATATTTGGGTCAGCTATTGTCTTATGAAGGAGTGAAAGTGGATACTAAAAAATCCAAGCAATGGGGGACTAGCCAATTCCTAAAACACTCAAGTAACTCTAGAGATTTTTTGGGGCTTACTGGTTGCTATCACAGGTTTGTAAAAAATTATGGTAGTATTATAGCCCCACTCACCTCTTTGTTAAATAAAGACTCCTTTTAGTGGACTGATATAGCTACCCAGGTATTTGAATAATTGAAATTGTCTATGTGCACTACTCTAGTATTGGCCACTCCTGATTTCTCTAAAACTTTTGTGGTTGAATGTGATGCATCTGGGTATGGTATGGGTGTTTTATTCATGCAATAAAGTATACCACTTGAAATTTAAAGTCATCAACTAAAGGGTAAAAATCAGCACAAGCCCACCTATGAGAAGGAAATAATGGCCATTTTGCATGTAGTCAAATAATGGAGACCTTATTTTATGGGTCATCACTTCCAAGTAAAAACTGATCATGATAGTCTCAAATATTTATTAGAACAAAGGTTGTCATCTGAAGAACAATATAAATAGGTAACTAAGATGTTAGTCTATGATTTTTAAATAGTCTACAAAAAAGGCAAGGACAATGTGGTGGTAGATGCCCTATGCAAAAAGATGAATCAGTTGAGGCATTGTTATGTGCCATAACTATTTTGTAGGTAGATTGGATAGAGGAAGCATAATTAGAATGGGAACATGATTGTACTACCCATGATTTGATTCAAAATCTTCATCAAGGTTTAGGTGGATTTGAAAAATTCACATGGAAAGGTAATGCATTATGGTATAAAGATAGATTGTACCTATGTAGGAATTCTCTTCTTAAATAAAAAATCCTTAAAGAACTTCATGCAACACCAATTATGGGTCATTCAAGATTTTTGAAAACCTATCACAAAATCAAACAAGATTTTTTTAGGGAAGGTCTCAAGGGGGATGTCCAAATGTTGAGGTGTGGAGCTAAAAGCTTCACCAGATGAGTGGATGCTGAAGTTGCTAGATTTACACAGTCACTGACGATGGCAAGGAGTTGACCAGTAGCTATTGACATCGGTTATGATCGGCTAACATTGATCATGTGTAGGCAAACAGGGACCGACGTCAGTCACCTATGCATCTATAAAGTCTATTTTTGTGGATGAACAGATTGTTTGCATGATTAAATTAACTATTGGTATTGAGTCTGCATTTCTATTTTTGGCAGGACTGATTTAAACCTTTTAATTAAGAGGCACATCTAATGGTGGAGAATGCATGCTCATGTTTCCTAATATTATATAATAGGATTAGATCTTCATAGCTTATTGTAAGATAGAATAGTACAAGACATTTATTATATATGTGTATCAATCCAGGTTGTTGGAATTGATTATAATTGAGAGAGAAAACTCTTGAGGGAAAGAGATCTATACATCTGAGAGGTGTGAGAAGAAAGTGTGATTTTCTTCATTGTATTTCCTTCTGTAAGAGTTTAATACAAGTTTTTAGGGTGGTTTCTTGTATCTCTTATTCTTTGCTATTTTTTATTCTAGTTGCTTTCAAGTTTGTTGGTTGATCCCCAACAAGTGGTATCAGAGCTCAGGTTGACTAACAAGTGTTTCAGATATGGTTAGTGTTTGTTGATTATAGGTCACTCACAGGGGCTTTTGTTTGAGTGGGAGAAACAATGGTAGAAGAAAGTAAACTGAGAATAGAGAAGTTTAATGGCAAGAATTACCAATTATGGAGAATGCAGATAGAAGATTATCTGTATTAGAAAGATCTATACTTACCATTAGGTGGGGTTTCAAAGAAGCCCACCCACATGGAAGATGAAGAATGGTAAGTTCTTGATAGGTTCTTGGATCTATAAGATTGAGTCTAGCATCTACTGTGATATCTAATTTATCACAGGCAAAGTTAACGGTAGAGTTAATGACTACTTTAGCAAATCTATATGAAAAACCCTCATCTTCAAATAAGGTATATCTTATGAAGCAGTTATTTAACTTGCAAATGCAGGAAGGTGGATCTGTATCTAATCATCTAAATGATTTCCATGGAATTGTAAATCAATTAAATTTAGTCAAAATAGTTTTTGATGATAAAATTAAAACTCTATTAATCTTATGTTCTTTACCTGAAAGCTGGCATAGCTTGGTAATGGAAGTTAGTAATATTGCATCTGCTTCAAATATTTTAAAAGTAGATGATTTTGTTAGTGTAATCTTGAGTGAAGAAATTTGCAAGAAAAGCACAGAGGAAACATCAGGGAATGCTTTAAGTTTTGAAAGCAGGGGAAGGCAAAAAGAGAAGAGCAAGCATGGGAGATCAAGGTCTAAGTCAAAGATGAGAGGTAGATCCAAATCCAGAAATGGCAAGAAGATAACCTGCTGGAATTGTGGAAAGATAGGGCATGCAAGGAAAGATTGCTGGTCAAAACCTAAAGAAGACAATTGGCATGAAGGTAAAGAAGAAGCAAAAGTTGTAGGTATTGTTGCACAAGATGCTCTTATATTTTCTTTGCCTAATAATATAGAATCTTGGGTTTTAGATTCTAGTGCCTCTTTCCATGCAACCCCAAATAGAGAATATTTCAGTGACTATGTCCATGGAGATTTTGGAATAGTTTATTTAGGGGATGATGAGCCTTGTAAAATTTTTGGCAAAGGAAAAGTGTAGCTGAAAATGTAGAATGGCAACACATGGGTGTGGAGAGATGTCATGCATGTTCCCATCCTGAAGAGAAATCTAATTTTTGTAGGAAAGTTGGGGGATGAGGGTTGCACAGTAACTCTCACAGCTGAATCTTGGAAGGTTTCCAAGGGTGCACTTGTATTGGCCAAAGGTAAGAGAGTAGGTACTCTCTATTTATGTAATTGTATTACTGATAATTCTCCTTTTGTATTATCTACTTTAGATGTAGATGCAAAGTTGTGGCACCAGAGGCTTGGCCACATGAGTGAGAAGGGAATGTCTATTCTTAAGTCAAAAGGTAAGCTTTCAAATTTGAAAAGCATGGATCTGGATTTTTGTGAGCACTATATTTTTGAGAAATAGAAGAGAGTGAGTTTTCTCAACACTAGGTCAACAAAGAAGAAGCACAAGTTAGAGCTTGTTCACACAGATGTGTGGGGACTAGCTTAGGTTGCTTCTATTGGAGGATCATAGTATTTTGTTTCTTTCATTGATGATGCTACAAGAAAGGTATGGGTTTATTGCATAAGGAAGAAATCTAATGTTTTTGACACTTTTAAGATTTGAAAAGATTTGGTTGAGAATGAAACAGGTATGAGATTGAAGTGCCTTAGATCTAACAATGGTGGTGAGTTCTATAGCTATAACTTCAACTAGTATTGTTATATGAATGGAATACATAGGCAAAGGATGGTTCTAAGGACACCTCAGCAAAATAGAGTTGCTAAAAGGATGAACAGAACAATATTGGAGCGTGCACAGAGTATGAGATTGCATGCTAGTTTGCCCTTATAGTTTTGGGTAGAAGATGTAGATACTACAGTTTACCTGATTAATAGAGGACCCTCTACAGCTCTGGATGGTGGAATTCTAGAAGAGGCATGGATAGGTAAAAAGGTAGATCTTTCATTTCCTAGAGTTTTTGGTTTTGAAGCTTTTGTGCACATTGATAAGGAAAATAGAAAGAAGCTGGATGCTAAGTCTATGAGGTGCACATTTATTGGTTATGGCTCTGATGATTTTGGATTCCAATTTTAGAATCTAGGAACTAACAAAATAATTAAGAGCTGTGATGTTGTTTTCAATGAAAAAGTGATGTATAGTAATTAGCTCAAGAAGCTGAAGAATTCTGAGCAGGGCCATGGAGATTTGGATGAGGTGATGATCCAAAATGAGCTCACAAGAAATAATAATCATAGACAGGAAAACACAAAGATCGACGTCGGTCAGGAAGGAACCGACATTAGTAATACAAGAACCGATGTCTACCAGATAGTGACAGTATATGGCCAATCCAAGGAAGGAACACTAGAAAGTAGTTCAGTAGATTCTGAGATATCTAAGAGGAACCAATAGTAGGCATTTATGCTATGGAGGGTCAAACACTTCTCTACATGGATATGTAGATGCGGATATGGTAGGAGACTTAGATGGCAGGAGAAGCACCATAGGATATGTTTTCACTGTTGGTGGACCGACGGTTAGCTAGATTTTAAAGTTGTAAAAGGTTGTTGCCTTGTCTACTACAAAAGTAGAATACATTGCTATCACAGAGGCTAGCAAGGAGATGATATGGATGACATGGTTCATGGAAGAGTTGGGAAAGGAGAAAGAGAGTTGCAGGTTGTACAGTGACAGTCAAAGTGCAATTCATTTGGTGAAGAATTCAGCCTTTCATTTAAGAACCAAACATATATAGCTTAGGTACCACTTCATTAGAAAGGTATTGGAGGATGGTGAGTTGAAGATGGAGAAGATACATATAGATAAGAACCCTGTTGATATGTTAACAAAGTTGGTAACAAAGGAGAAGTTGAATCTTCATTCAAATTTTGTTGGTCTTCAAGATTGAGTTTGAAGATGTAGAAGCTAGAAGATGTTGTTGTACAGGTACTGGTGTAGTTGTTTATCTCCAAGTGGGAGATTTTGAGGTGTGGAGCTAAAAGCTTCACTAGATGAGTAGATGTTGAAGTTTCTAGATTTACACAGTCATCGATGATGGCAAGGAGTTGACCAGTAGCTGCCAGCGTCAGTTATGATCGGCTGACATTGATCATGTGTAGGAAAATAGGGACCGACATTGGTCACCTGTGCATCCAAAAAGTCTATTTTCGTGGATGAACAGATTATTTGCGTGATTAGATTAACTGTTGGTATTGAGTCCGCATTTCTATTTTTGGCAGGACTGATTTGAACCCTTTGATTAAGAGGCATATCTAACAGTGGAGAATGCATGCTCATGTTTCCTAATATTATATAATAGGATTAGATCTTCATATCTTTTTGTAAGATAGAACAGTACAAGACATTTATTATATATGTGTATCAATCTAGGTTGTTGGAATTGATTGTAATTGAGAGAGAAAAATCTTGAGGGAAAGAGATTTGTACATCTGAGAGGTGTGAGAAGAAAGTGTGATTTTCTTCATTGTATTTCCTTCTGGAAGAGTTTAATACAAGTTTTCAGGGTGGTGTCTTGTATCTCTTATTCTTTATTGTTTCTGATTCTAGTTGCTTTCAATTCTAGTTTAATTCCGTGTTTAGTTGCTTATACATAGTAATCAAGTTTGATGGTTGATCCCCAACACCAAAAATATGTGGCTAAATGTATGATTTTTCAACAAAATAAAGGTGAAACCATCAAAACCCCAAGTATTTTATAGCCTTTATCCATCCCTAGCCAATGTTAGGAAGAGGTATCTATGGATTTCATTATAAGGTTACCAAGATCTAAGGGTCAAACTATTATCATGGTTATTGTTGTAGATCATCTCAATAAGAATGCTCATTTTTGTTCATTATCCCAGCCATTTGTTATAGGTATAGTAGCTATTGCTTTTCTTAATATAATTCAAGAATTGCATGGGACCCCTAAGATCATTATGAGTGATAGAGATTCCATTTTTACTAGTAATTTTTGGACTGAGTTATTTACATGTTTGGGTACCCAATTGGCTCATATTTCATCTATCATCCTTAATCTGATGGAAAAATTGAGGTAGTCAACAAATGTTTGGAAGGATTTCTTATTTGTTTTGTTTCTGATAAACAAGATAAATGGGTTCAGTGGTTTTCACTTGTTTAATATTGTTATAATACTTTTGTTCATAGCTCTTCTAAAATGTCTCCTTTTGTGGGACTATATGGATACCACCCTCCATCCATCACTTCAACCTTGAAGGTCCATCTTAAGTTTCATGTAGTAGAACATTTTTACCATCAATAGGTGGTCCTTGCAAGTTTAAATGAAAATTTAACTATGGCCCAGAATCGCATGAAGCAATAGGCAGATCAACACAGAAGTGAGAGGCATTTTGACATTGGTGATTAGGTCTTTGTTTTCTTACATCCATAAAAATATATGTCATTAAAGCAACTAAAAAAGAATAACAAGATATCCCCTAAGTATTATGGGCCTTATTAGATCTTGCAAAAAATTTAAAATGTGGCCTATAAGTTAGAATTTCTTTCATCCACTCACATACATCTAGTATTTCATGTATCATACCTGAAGAAAGTCATTGGACATAGACTTTCCATTCAAACAAAATTACCATAATTGGATGAGGAAGTTAGATTTGTTCTTGATCCTGAGGTGATCTTTCAAAGGTGCACCAAACATCTATGTTCTAGATCAATTACAAAGTACCTAATCAAATGGAAGAATCTGCCATGTGAAGATGTCACTTGGGAGGATGAAGCATTTGTATAATATCATCTAGAGTTGTCACAATGTTGAAGACAATGTTGTTTTTAAGGGGAGGGGATTGTTACACCCTTAACCATTGGTATGTCTAGGGATATGTGTGGCTGACTTGTGGCTTACATATCTCTTTTATTCACTTGTTACATTTCTATATGTTCTTAGTTAGGTTAGCCTATAGAATAACCTTGGATAAGTAGACTATATATAAGAGATAATGGTTAGTCTTTATGCATTATGTTAAGTATTCTAATATTAGTGCATAATTATGGAGGTTTCTCCCTTAAATTGGCTTTGCTATATTATCTAGTATTTTGTTTTGCTATCAATTATCATTGTGTGATCTCTCATATTTGTTTATTCTATGCAATATAAAATCATTCTAGGTGAATATCTAAGTAGTTTCATTATAGTGATGATACCAATAAATATACCTCATCTTACTATATATTCATCCTTCACCCACTACATAATTGACCATTTCATTTATAAATAATAGTATTATATTCATAATTATCTATATTAATACAAGATATGTTTATGATGTATATATTAATTATTATGTTTTAAGAAATTATTATTTATAGATAAAATATTATGATTTATTATTATATATATTAGGTGTAATAATGATGAAGGAATAATTCCATTTATTCAATGGTCATCATGTTTCTCACAAGCTATGACAACTTGCAGTTATGAAAGAGAAAAATCCATTTGACTTGTTATCAAGCTATAATGAGTGGCTATATGAATTTCTAGGATAAAATGATTATTTTTGAAATAGTAGAAAAAATATTAAAATATTTTCTTAATATTGAATATCATTTCATATTTTTATTCCCATTTAAAATTTATACACTTTTAAAAAAAATGGCATCTTATTTTGAGTCTTTATGTGTAATTTATTGCTTCTAGAAGCAACCCGTAGAAATTTGGGCCATGATACCTCATAACAATGGCTGTAGTTATTTGGTGGTTTGGAGTTGAAGATATATTCCATGATTATATGAGAAATAATAGTGTCATGAAAATAATAAGTGATTATCTCAAACCAAATCCTCATCACATGTATTATTATTTATATGTATTATTGTCTTGTGAATAACTAATATTATTGCATATTATTATTAGGTGCAACCTATATTTATAATTACAACCTCCTTTATTTGTTATAACTTCCTAGATTTTGTATCCTCTACATAATCCACCTATCTCTCTTATATAAATGGATGAGATTAGGTTTCAAAGGAGTTAATATGTAATTCAGTAATTCAATATTTTTTAAATATTGTAATCAAGTTCATCTCATATTGTAATACCTATGTATTAATTATATTTAAATGAATGGAGAGTTATTTTGATTTAATGCTATCCTAAGAAGGATAGGAGTCAATATCTATGCCAAATGAGGTAGGTCTCACTCGCATGGTTTGGTAGACTAATTCCTTGTTCGTTAGTTTAGTTTACTTTATACATTATTTGGATGTATTTATCATTTGGTATTAAATTATTATAATGTGTAATTTGGTTTTATGTATTATTTATTGTATACGCATATTTAATTCCCTATATATATTTTTATTTAATTTTAAAATAGATTAAATTTTCATTATATCATTAACTTTCATGAAATTTAATTTATGCAACTATGTTTATATCTACACAATGATTTAGACCTAACATTAAAAGGAGACCATTACAAAAGTGCCGATAAAAAGACCATTACAAAGGGCATTGAAACAAGAAGCAGCAAAAAAGACCAAAAAATGAAGGTGATACATCCGGCTTCTACAATGGATAAATCTGGAAAAGGAGACAGACCGTTTTTAAAAGTGAAACCGGATGTTGGCTCTCTTGACAAATTGGGAAGAAGATCCACAAAGAAAAATAGAGAGCTAGAAAGTAAGCAGAATATTGCTGATGGTAGGCAGGCAACTATTCTAGACTTTTCCCCTCAAAAATAGTTAGAAAATCTTTCTTTGGAATGTTAGGGGGCGGAATATAAATTGAATAATGATGCTGCCCCTATTTTTTCCTGTTTTTGCTGCTAGTTTTTAGTAGGCTTAAGGACTGATGATCTTGGTGTTTGTAATTGCTCAATCTTTTTTATCCTATCATAGGGTTTCGGGGCCCCTTCAAAACCTATTTTTACCTCAATCTAAAACATTAAAAGGAGACTAGTGATACACATACATTATTGACATATTGTCAATTTAAACATACTCTAGATTGATAATTAATGAAATAGTTATTTTAAGTTACCATTGGCTACTCCAACTCATGTGGCTTAATTTATATGTACTCCATCCATCAAATGGTAGGTAACATACTACTCATCATAAGCCACAAGAGCATCCATAGGTACAAGTCTATTCAAGGTAGATTGAGAGGACAAGTTGGTGGGGTAATTATAGTCCTAGGTCTACCTATACTAGATTAGGCTCTACTGTGAATTTTCAAAGATAAAATAATCAATCTCCCATGGATGGATTTGGATTTAGTGATCCACATAGTAGGCTCCAAGTTGTTTTGGGATAGAACAGTGAGTTAAAACTTATACTGTTAGGGATCCCTCCTAGCACTAGTTGTAATTTATTTAAGCATGAAATAGGTTGGGAAAAGTGTAATAGAGGCCATAAGACTAAAATAAGTGATAATTAAATAATTTTCTAGTTTCCCTCCTTTTAGTACCATATTTTGTCATGGCTAAAATTTGGCAATGGGAAGCACCTATGAGATTAGGTGCCCAAAAGATACTTAGGTGATAATAAGGGACTTATGTCCTCATATTTTAAGATTGTTTCTTTGTAAATCTAGGTCATAGACTATAAGTATTGGACTCAGTGATGCAGCTTGATTGAAATATAGCTCCAAGAGTTGCAACACTACCACCTGATGCTCATATTTGATTTGAAAAAATAAATTCTAGTTCACTTATATAATTTAGTTTGATAAATTTAAATCTTGGAGCACTAATAGGTTTCATTTCACCAACTTATAAATGAGAGTGGAAGGATTTATTTACTCAAAAAAATACATAAAAGAGAGGATAAGTTAAGGTAGAGAAGAGGTTCTAAGTTTTGCAAATATGTTAATGCTTTTAGAACTGAGGGTGTGCCTAGCTACAATTATACCATTATATGTCAAGTTTCATGAAAGGTATAGACTTTTAATCACATAGGGATGGAGTCTAGGGAAATGAAAGAATGATTATTTTTCAAGTAATTTATTAGAGATAAACACATGAGAGGGGGTATACAATAAATTAACATACATAATCCCCCAAACAAATCTATAGCTCCAAGCACAAATACTTAACAAGTGTTTTATAATAAATGAGAAGAACCTACAAATTAATAAAAATTGCATGTGCACATTCTAATTACTACATTCATTATCCATAAAATAACACATTATTAATCCTCTATCACTAGCATCACTTCAAAATGGGAATTAGTGGTTAACATCCATGAATGCAAAACAAATGTTGATATAAAGATTAAAATATCATTAATTCAAAGGAGTTTTATGTACAAAGTGTTGACACGTCTACAATAATGTAGACTACAATATATAAAAGGATGAAATTCATCTCTTAGTAGCATGAGATTCCCATATCTGACCATGAATGTCTCAAATTTTATTTCAACTACTTTTAGCAAAATATTCCCCTTACCCCCACAAAAGATCCCCTTAGGTCCACTAAGAAAAATCACTGATGATCCAAGGGTGTGTTGGAAATAATATTGTTAGTGCTCACATTATTAGGTAAGAAAATATATTTGGGTGAAATATTTTTACATAGGTGAGTGATTTTTTATAAAAACTCATATATTTCAAATAGGAGGTTGAGATATTATAGGGTAATGTGTAATTTGTAGAAGATAGAGTGGTTAGATAATTTCCTAAATTATAGGATTTCATTAGCCTATTTGAGTATAACCTTATCTATTAATTAATTGATTTATTTGATGACCAAATCATGCTTATATGCACCTAAGATTTAGCTCTTAATTGATAATGGTCGATAACCTATTAGTGGTATCAGATCAGGTTGTTTATCCCTCTCTAAGCATTGTTAATCATGATAGGACCTAAGTTCCCCAAAGCTCTGACACAACTTGTCAGAATTAAGAGCACACATGATTACCATTGTATAAGCAACTTAAGATGTGGAAATAACTAGAAGAACAAATAAATATCAATGAGAAACAACACAGAATATGAGAGGCAACACACAATTGTATTCAACTCAGTTAGAAGGAAATTACAACAAAGAGATCACACTCTTTCTTCCACTTTGTGGGCTTACAGTAATCTTCCCTCAAGAGTAATCTTCTCTCAATAGGTCATTACACATAGATAACACAAGCTATTTTTCACCTCATTGTATGTCCAGTACAACCGAGTACAAACCGGTACTCCAAGTAGATCTCACCATGATCTTGCTCCTTGATGTATTGCTATCACCTTGGATCTTGCTCCCCCACCGATCTCCTTTTGACCCTCACATACACACACCCCTGCAGACTAACCTGATCTTACTTATCACATGTAGATCTCCACCATGATTCTGCAACACCCTGCATATCAAACTTGATCTTACATACATGAAGAATCCTACTTGATTCTACCATGGGAAGAACTCTCCAAGTTCTACACTTGAGTTCTACACTTAACAATACAGCCCATGAGTCTATTATATAGATCTCATGCATACAATGATTAGACTTGCAGCTCAAGACTCAAACTAGTCTTCATCATGCAAACAACCCATTCACTTAATTGACTATTCATCAACAGCAGTTCTGGAACTACCACAAGTGACTGACGTCAGTCCCTATTTGTCTGGAGGTGACCGACGCCAGCCAATCCCTGCTGATGTCAGTTTCTTGTACACTGATCCCTAATCAATGTCAGTTGTGGCCTACTAACACCGATGACTGACATGCTCAGAAACCTCCATGTTTGCAATAAGGTGAAGCTTTTAGCTCCACACCCTAACAATCTCCCACTTGGAGATAAATAGCTACACCTGTACCTATACCAATACTTTGTCTAATCTACACCTGGCTTGTATTCCACTTCAAGCTCAATCTTGAAGACTACCCACCACACTCCTTATGGTGTTAATCTTGTGCCTAAATTTCTTCATTCTCAGCTTAACTTCTTCTGCCATTGCTATACTCCCACTCAAACAAAAACCCCTGTGAGTAACTTGTAATCAAAAAACCACTAACCAGATCTGGGCCATCTGTTAGTCAAACTTACTCTGAGAACATCCAACCTCGCTCTGATACCATTTGATAGGACCTAAGTTCCCCAAAGCTCTGACACAACTTGTCAGAATTAAGAGCACACATGATTACCATTGTATAAGCAACTTAAGACGTGGAAATAACCAGAAGAACAAATAACTATCAATGAGAAATAACACAGAATATGAGAGGCAACACACTATTATATTCAACTTAGTTAGAAGGAAATTACAACAAAGAGATCACACTCTTTCTTCCACTTCGTGGGCTTACAGTAATCTTCCCTCAAGAGTAATCTTCTCTCAATAGGTCACAACACATAGCTAACACAAGTTGTTGTTCACCTCATTGTACATCCAATACAACCGAGTATGAACCGGTACTCCAAGTAGATCTCACCATGATCTTGCTCTTTGATGTATTGTTGTCACCTTTGATCTTATTCCCCCACCGATCTCCTTTTGACCCTCACATACACACACCCCTGCAGACCAACCTGATCTTACTTATCACATGTAGATCTCCACCATGATCCTGCAACACCCTGCATATCAAACCTGATCTTACATACATGAAGAATCCTACTTGATTCTACCATGGGAAGAACTATCCAAGTTCTACACTTGAGTTCTACACTTAACAATATAGCCCATGAGTCTATTATATAGATCTCATGCATACAATGATTAGACTTATGGCTCAAGACTCGAACTAGTCTTCATCATGAAAACAACCCATTCACTTAACTGATTGTTCGTCAACAGCAAGTTTGGAACCACCATAGGGGACTGATGTCAGTCCCTATTTGTTTAGAGGTGACCGATGCCAGCCGATCCCTACCAATGTTAGTTTCCTATACACTGATCCCTGACTGACATCAGTTATGGCCTAACGACATTAGTGACTGACATGCTCAAAAACCTCCATGTTTGCAGTAAGTGACTTTTTTTTAAGAGGGATACAGAGGACCCTCTATAGCTCTAGATGGTGGAATTCTAGAAGAGGAATGGATAGGTAAAAGGTAGATCTCTCATTTCTCAAAGTTTTTGGTTGTGAAGCCTTTGTGCACATTGATAAGGAAAATAGAAAGAAGCTGGATGCTAAGTCTATGAGGTGCACATTTATTGGCTATGGCTCTGATGATTTTAGATTTAGGTTTTGGAATCTATGAACTAACAAGATAATTAGGAGCCGCGATGTTGTTTTCAATGAAAAAGTGATGTATAGTGATCAGATGAAGAAGCTGAATCAATCTGAGTAGAGCAATGGAGAATTGGATGAGGTGATGGTCCAAAATGAGCTCACGATAAAAATTAATCACAGACAGGAAAACACAGAGACCGACGTCGGCCAAGCAAGAACCAACACCAGCAGGATAGAAACTAATGTCGGTCATACAGTGATTGATGTCAGATAGACAGGAACTGATGTTGGTCAGGCAGAATTGACATCGACCAAGCAAAATCGATGTCAGCCAGTTACAGGCCTAGAAGTGACCGAGGTCAGTCACTGTCAGAGAATTTGGGCAGATAGTGTGTTTTGAATGAGTCTCAGACACCCATTAGGAGGTCAGAAAGGGTAAGTAAACCTCCAATTTGATATTCTCCTTCATTATTCTATTTATTGCTTACTGATGGTGGAGAACCAGAGAGTTTTCAAGAAGCAATACAGGTAGAATCCAAGAATCAGTGGGAGCATGGCATGGTTGAGGAAATGGATTCCTTGAGAGAGAACTAAACATGGGATTTGGTTGAGTTGCCAGCTGGTAAGAAGACACTAAAGAATAGATGGACCTATAGATTGAAGGAAGGTGAGAACGGACAGATGAGATATAAGGCCAGGTTGGTAGTGAAAGGATTTTCATAAAAACCAGGTATTGATTTTGGTGAGATTTTTTCTCCTGTTGTTAAAATGACTTCTATACGGATTGTACTATCTTTAGTTGCTATTGAGGATTTGCATCGTGAGCAGCTTGATGTTAAGACAATGTTTCTTCATGGAGATTTGGATGAAGAAATATATATGGATCAGCCAAAAGGATTTGAGGTCAAAGGTAAGGAGAAGTTAGTGTGCAGATTGAAGAAAAGCTTGTATGGCCTCAAGCAAGCTCCTAGACAGTGGTATTTGAGATTTGAAAGGTTTATGACTGAGCATGGCTACCGTAGGTGTCAATCTTACCATTGTGTGTATTTTAAGAGATTGGATAATGGTAGATATATTATTCTGTTGGTGTATGTAGATGATATGCTTATTATAGGATCACACATGCAAGATATCTCTGAGCTTAAGGTGAAATTAGCTCACACATTTGCCATGAAGGATTTTGGAGCAGCAAAGAAAATCCTTGGCATGAGCATTAAGAGACAGGAAAAATCATAGGTTGATTTTGTCTCAAGAGGATTATGTGAACAAGGTGTTGAAACGGTTCAATATGCAGGATGCAAAATCGGTAAGCACACCTTTGGCTAGACATTTCAAGTTGAGTAAAGAACAATGTCCTAATTCACATGATGAGGTAGAGTACATGAGTAGAGTTCCATATTCTTCTGCAGTAGGGAGTTTAATGTATGCAATGGTTTATACTAGACCTGATATTGCCCAAGCAGTGGGAGTTGTAAGTAAGTATATTGCCAATCCAAGAAAGGAACACTGGAAAGCAGTTCAGTGGATCCTTAGATTTCTGAGAGGAACCAGTAGTAGGCATTTGTGTTATGGAGGTTCAGATACTTCTCTACATGGTTATGTAGATTCAGATTTGGCAAGTGATTTGGATGGAAGAAGGAGCACCATAGGATATGTTTTCACTGTTGGTGGAATGGCGGTTAGCTGGATATCAAAGTTGCAGAAGGTTGTTGCCTTGTCAACTATAGAAGTAGAGTATATTACAGTCATAGAGGCTAGGAAAGAGATGATATGGATGACACGGTTCATGGAAGAGCTAGGAAAGGAGCAAGAGAGTTGCAAATTATACAGTGATAGTCAGAGTGTAATTCATTTGGCTAAGAATTTGGCCTTTCATTCAATAACAAAGCATATACAGCTTAGGTACCACTTCATATGACAGGTATTGGAGGATGGTGAGTTGAAGCTGGAGAAGATCCATACAAATAAGAATCCTACGGATATGTTAACCAAGTTGGTTACAAAGGAGAAGTTGAATCTTCATTCAACTTTTGTTGGTCTTCATGATTGAGTTAAAGATGGAGGAGCTAGAAGATGTTGCTGTACAGGTACTAGTGCAGCTATTTATCTCCAAGTGGGAGATTGTTAAGGTGTGGAGCTAAAAGCTTCACCAAGTGAGTGAATTGTAGAAGTTGTAGGTTTACATAGTCACCGGCGTCGGTCAAGAGCAATCGACGTTGGTCAGGAGTAGACCAAGAGATGCCAGTGTTGGCAGGGATCGGCCGACGTCAGTCACAGGCAAATAGGTAGGAACTGATGTCGGTTACTTGTGCATCCAAAAAGCTATTTTTGTGGAGAAAATAGAGTGTTTGCATGTTAGGATTAAGTGATAGTCTTAAGTCCGCGTGTCTATTTTTAGTAAGACTATTTAGAGCCCTTGATTAGGAGGTGCATCTGATGGCTATAGTTCTATGCTCATGTATCCTAATTATTATATAATAGGATAGATCTTCTTAGCTTATTGTAAGAGTATTGTTGAATAGAACAATACAGAATTGTACATGTGAATCATTCCAGGTTGTTGGAGTTGATTGTAATTGAGAGAGAGAGCTCTTAAGGGAAAGAGATCTAGAGAGAGATCTGTACATCTGAGAGAGGTGTGGAAGAAAAGAAGTTTCTTCAATTGTATTCCTTCTGTAAAGAGTTTAATACAAGTTTTCAGGGTGGTTTCTTGTATCTCTTGTTCTTTTCTATTTATCATTCTAGTTACTTATCATTCTGGTTTAATTCTGCATTTATTGCTTTCATAAGTGTAATCAACATTGTTGGTTGATCCCCAACAAATCATCCACCCATTATTTTTTCCAACACAACACAATGATAATATGTCACAAAGCACACACAAACCTTATTTATTCATATATACACCCTTATATCATTATGTTCATGATTCAATAGTGTAGGTCATGTGCACAATCATTAGAATTCATCTTTCACCTTCATTGTCTTCTCATCTCCATTATGTTCATTCTTTTTATTGTTTTTTGTTTCAACTTTGTTCATAGTTTGAATTTATAAAATTGAAAAATAATGTGTGTGTGTGTGTGTGTGTGTGTGTGTGTGTGTGTGTGTGTGTGTGTGTGTGTGTGTGTGTGTGTGTGTGTGTGTGTGTGTGTGTGTGTGTTTATAGTTTTTTGAAGTTTTATATACTTAAACATATAGATAGGTCTTACATATCTTCTAGAATTTGTTGGCAACTTTTTGTTTGTAGTTTGATTGAGGGCTTGATCAAAAGTATACAAAGTTTATTTTGATACCTAATCAAAATTATATTTTTCATAGTTATTTGAACATCTAAATGGTGAATACATTACACAAACCTATGGTTTTAATCCAACTTGAATCCTCTCTCAAACTCTTTACATTGAAGACCTAGATTGGACCTGTTCTTATCAATGCTAGATTTAAGACTAGCTAGATCTAACAAGCTGCTAAGAAGTATTTATTCATATAGTAATTATTCAAAAAAGCATAAGAAGAATGTTAGTATAAATTAATAAATGAGTAGTAGAAAGGGGTTGAAATCAAAATGGTGGCTTCTAAAAATTGTGTGGACCTCTAATGAGAAATAGACAAAGGAAGTCAGCATCAATATTTGCAAATCAGTTATGCAAAATATAATAAAATCCATAGATAATGTGTTTAAGGTTGAGGAGATTTATGTAACAAAACAATCCAAATTTATTTGGCTCTTCTGATAGTTAGTCTCCTTGAATCACTCTTTGAGACAAATGAATATCATCATAAAGTCTTCAACCACAACTTTTGTGCCAAAACTACAATAGCAAAACTTATTTTAACTTGTGGTTTTCACCTCTTTTGTGGTATTTAGCTTTTTAGTAGTTTCATTTTTTTAGTTTTAGGTACTTCATGGTATTTATCTTTTTAGTTGTTTAGTTGTATGTTTTTAGTCTAAAGTTTATTATTATTATTATATAAAATATTAATTTTAAATCATATATATATATATATATATATATATTTTATAGTTTTTTTATTAAATTCTTTTAATATTCCATGGTTTTTTATTTTCTTTAAGAATGAAGTGTTTAAGATTATTATTTTAGTATTTTTATCTTATTCATTATTTTATGTCTAATAATGTTTTTATCTAAATCATATCCCTTTGTATTCATATGTGTGATGTATTCATTTGATTATGATAAGTTTTTTATTTATTTTGTCTAATTTTTAATATTGTTGTTAATTATATTTGTAATTGAACTATTTTGAATAGTTTTTTATTTTAATTAAAATCTTAATTTGATTCATTAATATTTTTATAGTTATGTTAATTGGAATTTATATTTGTGCTTAGATTTTTTTTATGTATTTTTATTACAAGTTTATTAGTGTAGAGGGTAATTACATTTTATTCTTTTTATATTTTCTTTTTATAATTATTTTAAAGTTGTCAATTTTCATGTTCTTATTTATTATCATTTTTTTGGTGTTATTTTGTGTTTCTTTCTCTACTCATTTTTTGTTTGAGCTTTGAGTCATAATTTATGTGTTCTTCATCTATTGTTGTAAGTTTTTGAATAAATATTATGTTTATAGACAAATATATTTGTTAATAAAATATATTTGTAATAATCTTTCATATTCAATATAAAATAGGATGCATTATTGGGATAACGATATCTTCATGTTAAAATTGTGGATGAAAAGTGAGGTGGGAGGGATGGAGATATTAGTTAGACTGTATAGTTCCTCTCCCCATATTCACACTTGGGGGGGGGGAGGGGGGGTGGGGGTTGTTGGAAATAATATTATTCGTGCTCACATTATTAGATGAGAAAATATATTTTGGTGAAATATTATTATATATGTGAGTGAATTGTTAGAAAAATTCATGTAGTTAGAATAGGAGGTTGAGAGATTATATGGTAGTGATCTATTTGTGGAAGATAGAGTGGCTAAAAATTCTCTTAAATTATAGGAGCTTGTCAACCTATTAAATGTAAAATTAGCTATTAATTAATTGATTAAGTTGATTGACCAAAGAATTTGTATGCTCTACACATTTATGAGATTCTAATCTTCACTATTATTGGGATAAAACCTATTAGGGTAGATCACTTCCCAATTACCTAGGGCATGCCTCTTTAACTACTAACATGACCACCACCAATTTAAATTTGTTAACCAGTTTGTCTAGATTCTTAGGTATCTTTCAAAATATTTGTTGGAGGAATAATCAATGAGAGGGTGGGTGAATCAGTGATGCAAGATATTTCAAATTTCAATTGTAATCCTTTAAAACTCTTAATCAATGACCACAAGCATTCATAAATCATATAAAATATTCATAACAATGAATAAGAAAGATGATGCAATATCACACATATAACACAACATCTATATGGGAAACCCTCTTCAAAAATAAAACCCACTCTCAAGCCTACAAAAACATGGAATACTTATCCTATAATATTATCACAAACATGAGACATTTTAGTGAATTACCGACTTCAAAAAGAGCACCCACCCTTAAGTATGAATAAGCACCCACTTGTTCTAGATGTGGAACACCCACACAACACCTATGAAATCAACAACTCTATAACTCTAATTGCAAACCAATCTGATTAGATAAATAATGTTTAACACCTCTCTTTCAACACATCACATACACACAAACTTGGTCATATGAGAAATGAATCCAAACACCTCTTTTGGATCTCTCCAATCTTCTTTTCTCATCTTCTATCTACTTTTTACATAGGTCCATCTACTAAGCACACTCCCTCTGATATTTTTCATTCATCTCTATATTCTAATCTCTCAACACATTCACATTTAGTCTATAAACCATTTCCTTGGTCTCCACTATCTATAGAGTCTTCATGAATATTATCTTATTAGTCAGCCATAAAACTTGCCTTAACCCTTAATACATATAACATGTTAACACATAGCTCAAATTCATTTTCATAGGTTGGCCATAACATCTATGGGTCACACTTAAGTAGCTACACCTTTCAATTAGACCTTATTATCTCTTATATATCTCATGGAGACCTATCACCCATTTAGAACTTTATCACACAAATTAAGAATACAAGATCACTTTCAATTATATGGGTCCACTCCATATGATCTCTAAGACATATTTAGGTGATTTCTCTTACCAAAACATTCTTTTGCTAAAGCCCAAATTTATAAAACATTAATATGTACATAGTAACATAATGAATGAATAAATAGTCAACTTTAAATATCTATAAATTTAATTGTACAAACATTCATACCCTATAACTAGATTTTCTAGATGCACCTTGAAGTCCTTTAGAACTTTGCTTTTTACTACATCAATAATTTCATCTTGGATCAAAATATATAGCTAAAAAATTAATCATTTGTTTTCCCACCTTAATTTTAATATTCAAATTTCAACAGTCACTAAAAAAATGTTAAACATCAAGCACTTTGACTTCATCTCGTGTCCCTTCGTAGCTATATCAAATATGTACCATCGATCTCCTCATAAGTAGCCTAGTCTTTACCTTTCAATGCTCACCATTGATCTTAGATTAGAGATCTCATGATTGTGCCACTTGGTAGATTTACATGCCTTCTACACATTTGACTCTTTGACTCATCCCACACCATCGGTCTCTTTCGATATGAACACCTAAGAATCATTAATCTTTTGCCAGAGTAATGATATAAAAACATTTATCATAAGCACATTTAATCATCGAAGCCTTTGATAATTTGACCTCATGTGTACCATTGGATCAAGATCTAGATGATAAATGGTAAGAATTAGATATACTTACCAGTGACCTCAAACTTAAATGTTGTTAAACTAGACAGTTTTTGGCCCATCACAATCTACAAGAGAAACTTTGAAAGTTTATAACTTGAGTGAGAAAACAATTCAAGAGTCCAAATCTTTAGGGTACCTTCTTATCACTATAGATAATATTTTTATGAAATAATTTGACCTTGGTTGACATTATAGGTACCTACAATAAATGCACAAACTTTCTAGTTCATTCATATCTACATGACATACAGTGATGGTCTGGCTTCTCTTAAGCTAGAAGATGCATGTTTCTCTTTCCAAATGATCAAGTAACACACCAGAGCTTCACCAAGACATCTATAAATGCCTCAAAACTTTTTATGTGTCCTTATAGAATTTCCTATGTGTTATATATTCTCCAAGATATCAAACATAACTTATTTGTCATTAATACATTATTAATTTGACATCAATAAAAATTTAACATCAATGATCATGCTCAACAATATCCCCCTTTGTCATTGATTAAAAAAAATCATCAGAATGACTTCTTACTCATTTGAAATTCTTAATTATAATCTTTCTCCCCCTTTGACATTAATGACAAAGGGTCTCTTCCTCAACATGCCAACAATCATTCCTTAATGTCATGTAAGAATTGAAATATTATTTTACATGCTCAAGATACATACTTTTAAGCATATTAATCAATTTCCCCCCCTTTGATATGAACCAATATAAAATTAAACTTCTCTAATGTTTGGACCTAAAAAAATGATCACATAACTTAGAAATATCCCCTTAAAATCAAGCTCCATCTCATGTAATCTATTCTTTGACATACACCAATCTGAACTTGGAATTTTTTGATCCTTTGACCTGTCTACCTACATAACTCACAAACTCTATTTGCTCATGCATGAATATTCAATACCTTTTCAAAATACATGACTTGGTTTGATCAATTCATCATATCAATCTTCTTGAATTCATAACTGTATCAAACATCTTCATACTCTTTATCATGATTGAAGCATCTTCACATATGCTCCCCCTCACATCATGCACATCTTCTTCAAGCCACTCAAGCTAACTAATTTATCTCCCTCTAACTCTATTCTTCACCTAGATCATGACATCTTCAACAAATCTTCTCAATGAGATAGGTCTACCAATAATTATTCAACATTGTCCACACTTTAGTCAAAAACTCTTATGGAAACATCTTATCTTCATAATACTATGACCTTCATAGCCTACACAGCTTGTCATCTACAAAAATCTGAGACCCTCTTCATGATATCAAAGATATGACAACATATTTTGCTCATACTCTTGTCTTAAGTCTTCAATTTTTGATTAATCAATTTAAGAAATTGATAAGATCTTACCTTTCAGACCAAAAACCCTAAACACATCTTAATCACATTTTAAAAAGATCAACATACCTTTATATGCAATACAATATATTGATAACACCCATTTCATGCTTGTAGACCTTGAGAACCAACATCTTCATTCTTCACCATTTGATTAACTAGACCATCCTTCAATTTTGATTAAAATTATGACTTCAAGATCATTATTTCTAAAAATATCTTATCATGTCCTTCCATAGTAAAACAACACATCTTATTATGACCTTTCTTGTCTTACAACATCAACCAAAGCTCAAATAGCATCCACCATTCTCCCTCTTACTATCAAGTGTCTCCTTAAAGCCTAGATAGAGACACCCTAACCCACAATGTCTTAAAATAATGTGAAACTATGAGTTTCCCACAACTCCTCATATTCCTTCTCCTTGTTGGTCATATGATACTGATAGTTCTTATTTTTCTTAGGTTTAATAGAAGCAACATGCTCATCCACAATAATATTACCCTTTTATTCTAAGAAGGGTTTGACAACATATGGACACAACATAGATTCATGACATACCTTTTCATCTGAAGTAAGAATCTCATCACTAGTCATTAACAATTGATGTTCTTTACATGAAACTTTTTCAAATATAGCAAGATGTCTACTTAGATCTATACAAACCTCAGGACTAGCCTCAACTAACATCTCGATATTCTCCCTGAGCTTGTTCTCTTAATTTATAATATGAGAAAATAATGAGATATCTTGGCATTCTTTAACCTTCATAGCATTCTCCACCATAGGAAATAGAACATTTGGACTTGTAGACTCATCATGACTCACACTTTTTTATTTTTTGTTTCCACAAGTTAACTTATCTTCTTCTTTTAATACTAGGAGTCTGATTGAACTTATTTTGACTTGATGGCCTTTATTTGCAGAACCTAGTAATATGACCAATCTTCTCACAGTTGTATCAAACCATTATTCTTAAAGTGAACTCAAATTGCCTTACCTAATTTGGATAAAATATTAAAATTTATCCTATGTCATGATAACTTAAGCACTCAACTTTGTTCATGTTATTTGACTTATTATTCCACTCATTCTCAATAGGTCTTCTACACTCTATAGCCCTATGACCAAATTAATTACAAGTATAGCAGTAACCATTGAAATTTACATACCTCATGGCATTTGGTTATCTAATATAATTTATCCTTATTTTGCTAACACCTTCATTCCTTGATTGATGATTGATCTTCAATGTCTGATTATCCTTGTTCATATTGGTCTTTTTCTTCTCTTGAGTTACATTTTTTGTTATTTTTTGTAACCAAGTCTAGTTCTATAATTAGCATGCTTTTGACTATTTGGAATGTTATCTATATCACTTGAGCTCTTTTCAAACATCACATATGACTTTATCTTACTAGATGTCCTTTTTAACTTAGCTTTTAATGACTCATTTTCAATCACATACCTATAACACTCAACTTCTTTAGCTTCCAGGCTTATAGATAGAATTTCCAATTGACAACTAAGATTATTTATTATATTTTTATGCTTCTTGGTGTCTTCATTCATTTTTACCTCAAACATACTAAATTTCTCTTCATAGTCCTTGATTTGAGACTTCATCTTCTTATTAATATTCTTCTCAATTTTTAGTTCTTCATAAGCATTCCTCAAATTAGTCTCATAGTCCTCTTTGTCTTCTTCATTATTTGTATCTCTCCAAGTAGACTCCTTTTTATATGATCAACTTCCTTCCTTAGCCATGTCTAATACTTCATCTTCAATGCCAAACTTAGAATCCCTATCTTCACTCTCATCTGATGAGTTGTAATATTTATTGGTGCAGGGACTCTTCTTGCTCTTGAAGGACTTATTTTTATCATACTTTTTGAATTTTTTTTATCAGACCTAAAAGTCTTCTTGATTTCATCTTGTCTTTCACCAAGATCATTTTTATCATTCTTCTTATGCTTATGAAGTCACTTGTTATCGAAGTGTCCTACTTCTCCACAATTGAAACATTTAAAGGGTATATTACCCTTATACTTCCTTGAGCCTATTTTCAATTTATTTGTAAATAAAGTTATTAATTCATAATCATATATCTAATCATACTTCACTTCCTCACCTTGAGTTATTTTCTTATTTAGATTCATTTCTATCTTGAATTTTTCTTCCACTTTTGGTAGTTTTTCATCATTGACTCTCATCTCATACGCAGTAAGAATGCCATCCAATTCATCCATCTTCATCTGAGTAAGATCATGAATTTCTTCTATAGAAAATGCTTTAGAATTAAACTTGAGCGAGATAGACCTTAATACCTTTTTTACTATAGTAGTTTCTTCAAGCTTCTCTCCAAGACCTTTTATAATGTTCATAATCTCATAAACTCTCTACAAAAAGGATTTCACAGAATCTTCTTCCTTCATCTCAAAACTCTAAAATTATTTTCAATGAGTTTATAACTTTTCCGACTTGACCTTTGAATCCCATTCATAAATGATCTGCAATATGTCCAATATCTCATTAGCATATTTACAATGGATTACCTTGGTGAACTCAATTTTTGAAAGACCACAAGTGATGGCATTCATTGCCTTATAATTTCCCTCACACAACTTCTTATCAGCTACACTAGTTGGAGGGGTTAAAGGGGCTGAACATCCATCCACAATAGATTTCCAAATGTCAAACCCTATTGACATGATGTAGGTCTTCATCTTTATACTCCAAAAAACATAAGTGGACCCATTAAACATCATTGATTTCTTTGTAGAGAAACCTTATATCTACTGAATTGCCATAGTATACTTTGGATCAGCTTCAAGTGGTTAAACTTGCAAAGAAGGTCCTTTTTGATAGAAATTGTTGGAGGTATAATTAATGAGAGGGGCTAAATAAGTGATGTAAGTTATTTAAAGCTTAAATTGAAATCATTTAAAACTCTTAATCAATGACCACAAGAATTAATAAAGAATATAAGATGTTCATAACAATGAATAATAAAGATAATGCAAGATCACACATATAACATAAGATATATGTGGGAAACCCTCTTAGGTAATAAAACCCACTCTAAAGCATGAAAAAAAAATGATTACTTGTCTTATAAGATGATCACAAACATGAGACCTTTTAGTGAAGCAGTAACTTCACAAGGAGTACCCACCCCTAAGTATGAACAAGCACCTAGTTATTTTAGATGTTGATCACCCACACAACACCTATGAAATCAACACATCTATAAATCTAATTATAGATCAATCTTATTGGATAAATGATGTTTAATGCCTTATTTCAACATATCATATACACATAAACTTTCTCATATAAGTAATCCATCCAAACACCTATTTTGGGTCTCTCTAAGATTATTCACTCATCTTCTATTTTATATGTACTTTATTCCATCCACTGATCACACTCCCTCTAATCTCTTTCCTTCATTTCTATATTCTACTCTCTCAACATATTCACATTCAAATAAGAAACCATTGCCTTAGTTTTCACTATTTATAGAGTCTTCATGAATAGTATCTTCTTGACCAGCCATAAGACTTGCATTAACCCTTAAGACATATAACATGCTAACACATAGCTCAAATTCATTATCATAGGTAAGCCATAACATCTATGGGTCACACTTAAGCATCTACACATTTCAATTAGATCATAATAGCTCTTATAGATCTCATGGAGACCTATTCACCCATTTATCACTTTATTGAGCAAAGTAAGAACAAAAGATCACTTTTAATTACATGGGTCCACTCAAAATGGTCTCTAAGACATCTTTAGGTGATTTTTCCTACCAAAACATTCTTCTGTTAAAGCAAAAATTACTCAAACATTATTTTGTACATAGTAATACAATGAATGAACAAGCAGTCAAATTTAAAGCTCCATAAATTCAAATGCACAAATAATCAAACCCTCTAACTAGATTCAATGGATGTGCCTTGAAGTCCTTTACAAATTTTATTTTTACTTGACCAATAAATTCATCCTACATCAAAATATATAACTCAAAAACTAATCATAGGTTTTCCCATGTTAATTTGAATATTCAAATTTCAATGGTCATTGAAAAAATGTTAAACATCAAGTACTTTGACTTCATCTCATGTCCCCTAGTAACTATATCAAATATGCACCATTGATCTCCTCATATGTATCCTAGTATTTACCTTATAATACTCACGGCTCATCTTAGATCAAATCTCTCATAATTATGCCACTTGGGGAGCTCTGCAGGCCTTCTACACATTTGACTCTTTGACTCATCCTACACTATTTATATCTATCTATACCAACACTGGAGAACCTTTTATCATATATCAGAGTAAAAATATAGAGACACTTTTCATAAGCACATTTAATCTTTAGAACCTTTAACAATTTGACTTTATGTGCACCATTAGATCAAGATATGGATAATGAATACTCACCATTAGATCTATTGACTACTAACCTTAGACTTCAATTTTGTTAAACTTGACAGTCTCTAACCCATCATAGTATACAAGAGAAACTTTAAAGGTTTATAACTTTATTTAGAAAACACTTTAAGAGTCTAAATATTTAGGGTACCTTCTTGGCACTATTGACAACATTTCCATGAAATCCTTTGACCTCAGTTGACTTTTTGATTATCTAAAATAAATTCAAAAACATGCTAGTTCATTCATATCTTCATGATGTGCAGTGACAGTCTAACTTCTCTTAAGCTAGAAGATGTATGTTTCTCTTTTCAAATGATCAAGTAACACACCAGAGCTTCACCAAGACATCTATGGATGCCTCACAACTTCTTATTTGTCCTTATAGACTTATATATGTTTTATATATTCTCTAAGCTATCAAACGCAACTTCTTTATCATTAATTCATTAGTATCTCATGCTTTCTTTGACATCAATGACAAATTAACATCAATGATCATGCTCAACAATATTACCTTAGGTTAGACCATCAACTACTCATGTAATTGGAGTGGGGCCTCCATGGAAATTTTCACCTTGGATACCTATCTAATGCTAGTGTTGAATGGGTTTCCATCTCTAGAATCACTTTAGCCCCAACACTATTGAATTTCATTACTTTCCTTCATATGACCTGGTCAAATTGAGCCAAACTGACCTTAAATTCCTCTTTATCTAGTAAGGTGCCATCTAGGTGGAAAAAAATAGTGATGTTGACCTCATTTAAATATGTTAGTGTTTGTTCCTTACTCTTCTCTAAAGGCCCAATCATTATTTTCACTGTAACCAACCACTCCTGAATTGAAGTTCTCATGCTCCCAAAATAAGTCTAGTAGAGGTTTAAGGCCACTATAGGCAGGATTTTAAGATCTAATAACATGCCATTATAAATTACCATGATGAAGTTATAGGTTGTAGTTGGATGAATTTAGGTTACAGTCATTCAACTATAGCCTATGATCATCTGACTATAACTTGTCATTGGGTGGCTACAATCTATTGTTATGAATCCTTATTCATCTATCAAGAATCTTTATTTTGTGTCAATTATCTTCATTTCATTATTAATCATCTTACATCCCTGATTTCAAAGGCTTAATTATATGGATTCTATTGAAAACATTAAGGTGTCTAAAAAAATTTTCAAAACAAAATATAAATATTATCTTATTTTATCCAAACACATGTACTAAATTTTCAATTAACTAATTTTTTTAATTTATTTTCTTCTATGTTAAATTTAGATAATAATTAAAAGGTCAACAAACATTTTTCATGCAAAACTCACTAATAACTCTTTTGAAGATATAAATGCACAAGAAGATGTACCTAGGTATGAAATACTAAATAGAGGTAATAAATAGTAGAATAATATATTTTTAATTAATTAAATATTTAATAATAATTATAAGGTCTTCAAAAATATTTCATACATAATCTAATGATAAAGGTATTGAAGATATGCCTGAACTAGAAGACGTACCTAGGTATGAAATGCCAAACATAGGTACTAAATTATAAATATTATTTGATTTATTTCTTTATTTTTACTTTTGTATTATAATTTATTAAAAATAAATCAATCTAATTTCAATGATAAAAGTATCAAAGACTTGAATAACACTTTTGAATGTATACCTACACTAAAAGAAGTTACTAGGAAAGAAATGCCCCTTGTCCCACCGAATTCAAGGAAAATGAGATATGACATCATAACTAGTATTGTTATTGGTGTTGATGATGAGTTCATAACACCAAATGAGATATTTACTCACCTAATACAATTTTTAGATGAGATTTCTATCAGCCAACATAATCTCTAGTTGAAAAAATCATTAAAAAACTACATGGAAGACTAAAAATACGTGGACAATTAAAAGGTCCTTTTAGTATGAGTGGGCATTTAAATACCCATTCATTGAACCTATAGAGCTAAAAAATAGTAATGACACAACAACAAAATGCAAATGCATAATATACAGTTGGAAACTTGGAAAGAACCACAAAATTTAACTCAAGTTGGACACAATTGAGAAACATTATGGCAAAATATATGAGTCGATAAAATACAAAGATGGAAACATCAAAAAAATAGTGAGATGGAAAAATGAAAAATAGCACATGCATCAATGTTATGCAACAGAGTATCATAATCATCATAAATATCAATGATACCTCATTGATAAAGGAACAACAATTAAATCTCATTTCAAAAAAGTTTCTCAGTCTAATTTGTTTGCCAAAAATATATAGTTTCAAATTGATATCACTTTTTGAAAAGAGGAATACCAATATCTAAGTTTTTAGATTACAATATTTTATTTCAACATATTGGATTGCATAACATTCCATATTCAAAATGCCTCACAATTATTTAAAAGGAGTATTTGAAAGAAAAAGTAAAAGCAACAAGGTTTATATCACTATCCATTTATGAGGTAATAGTTTTTGACAACACACCATGGGTATGCATGTATGTTTATACATTATGGAACCATTCAAGGTAACCTCACCTATTATTTTTACATAAAATGACTAAAAATCATAAAGTTAAAAACCTTTACAAATTGGTTATTTCTAATTTGATGGACATTGCTAGGATGAGTTACCATGATATAGGTACCAAGTTAGTGTGTGTGTTAGTGTGGATGGTGCATCAGTAATGTAAGGGAATAAAATAGCTTTGTGTGTTCACCTACAAACATTATTTACCCCGTATATGACTCCAATATATTGCATGGCACAAGAATGAATATTGCTTACAAAATTATAAGCACATTAAAAATTGTCACACAAGTAGAGGAGCTTATCTGTGACTTACATGCATACATGTCATGCAATCCAAAAAGGTTTTTAGAGTTTTAAAAAAATTCAGTTGGAGTGACTAATGAAAAAAACTATTAAAATATGTCAAAACTATATGGATTTCCATGTTTGATCTTGCATGTATAATATTTGAAGAATATCAATCATTGGTAGGTTTTATATTTGATTATAAGATGGAGGTTGACAAGACAAAATATTTATTGAACCATTTGATATATTTTGAAACTATGCTAATGGTATGTTTTATTCTGACCATGTTGAATAAAATGAATTACTTGATGAAACATGTGTAAGAGAGAACAATATATATTGTTAACTTCATACGGTTGAGAAAATAAGTTTGTCTATCTCTTGATATAGTATACTAATCGAATGAAAGTTTTAAGGGATAAATATTTGAGAGTTGGGAAACTTTAAAAAATATTAAGGACCCTCAAAACTATTTGAAATTCAATATTCATGATCATATTTGTATTTTCATTAATGGAAAAGAGATACCATTACACACTCTCTAAAGATGAACTAATGTAGTTAGATAAAAATTTGAATAAGTACATATAACAAGGGTTATATATGATAATTTCATATGTGACATGCAAATGAAATTGAGAGACATTTAAAAAATCTTATCTACTGAAATTAAAGATCATTTTCAAATGGATGTGTTACTTGAATCCATGGGGGTGGTGAATCCTACATTTTGGAACAGTACAGAGGGTAAAGAAGGAACAAGTAATTTATTTATCAAATACAAGGTTACTCTCATAAAACATTTTAGTAAGTTTGTAGAAATAAATGGAGAGGAAGTTGAGGGTATTTTACAAAAGGATTTACTAAAAAAATAGTCAATCCTTTTTGGAATAACAATGGTTGAAAATTAACAATTATTAACTGAACCAACATAAATAGGTTATATTACAAGAATATGGAAGAAATTATATCACAATAGTGTTTTGTAGGAAATAATCAATGAATATTTTTGATTATATGAATTGTGCAAAACAATGATTTCGGGGTCCATGGAAGATGAAAGGATATTTAGTATATCATCTTTTGTTAAATCAATAATTCAAAATAGATTGGATAAAAATCTTGAGACATGTTTGAGGTTGTATGTTTTAGGTTACAAAGTGGATACATTTCCATATAATAGAGTGATTTCAATTTGGATTAATCTAACTAAAATAAGAGGTGTCACGAATACAACTACCAAAGAATATAGTGAAAATACTATTAAGAAAGTGCATACAAATGTTAGTGATGAAGCATAGGTCATAAAAGGGTTGTTTGAGATACCTAAGTATTAGTTTTTAACTTTTTAATATGTATTTAAAATCTACTAAACAATATTTATGGTTTTTGCTGGACAATATTTTTGTTTTTTAATTCATCAGTCTATTACATTGTTTATGAAATGCTTAATTGATTCAATTTGAGTTAAGTTGTTTTCAATAATTAGATATGTTTTTTCCTATCTTTAACATTTTTCAATAGTATTATTTAGCATTCTTTACATTGCTAGTTGAAAAAAATAGTACATATTCAACATTCTTATCTTTCAAATTTTTTAACCTTTTAAACAAAATCTACATTGTTAAATCAAGAGAAATGATTATACCAAAATATATAAACAAGATTTTAAACCAAATTTATAATAAATTAAAATAATTGAAAATTTTAATGAATTATTACACATCGTATCCTAGTATGAGTCTTAAGACATTTTATTTATTCAAACAAAAAAGTCATGTACACCCATACAAATAAAAACTAAGACTCAAGAGTAAGGAATTCAAAATTACAAAATATTTTTTAAATATTATAAAACATAAGTTTATAATAATTACAAAACATAAGTATAAAACAAATCTTTATCTCAATCCTCAATTTCCAATAATTAAAAAACATAAGTAATTACAAAATAACTCTTGAGCTCAAGTCTCATTATATATTAAGTTATCCTTCCACTTGTTGTTGACTAGAAGTAGTGGTTGTGTAGTCTATGAGTATTGAGATCTATGATTCTGTAAGATCTTTCACTACATTATTTATATTGGTAAGAGTTTCCTATTTTTTTGAAGCAACATCTCCCATTAAAAGTAATGATGGGACCACTTTAGCTTTATGTTTAAACAAAAATTTAAGGTCTAAGGCATTTTTTATAGTTATTTTCTTTAATGTATTATTCTATTTATTTAGTAAATCAAGTTTTTCCTTGAAATAAATTATCGTAGATATACTTTTGCGTGCACTCTTCAAATGAATGTGAAGGACAATAACTTGGTTCTTAATATTTGTATATTTTGACTACAAATGAATAAAAAATATTAATTAGTTAAAAAAATTAGAATAAATTCTAATTGAAAAAAATAATAAAGAGAAACTTATAACATATTTTTCTTTTTTAACATATGCATGATCTACAAGGCTTTTATTTTTTGCCCATTTATTATAGTATGCTTTGGATTATGCATTTACATTCTCAATCCTATTTAACATTATATCAATAATAGAATCATTAAATATATTAGTCACTACAACACTTATATAAACCACTTAGTTGAATAAAACATCATTTTTTGTTGGTTGATGTTTAACCATTGAGTGAAATTAAGTGCAATTGAGTGTATTGATTGTGGTTATATAAATGTCATTAATTTCTTGAATCAATACTTTTTCTTGATACTTACATATTATTATATCATTAAGGTTAAGAATAACAAAATCATTAGCATATGCCTTATTATTCTCTACCAATAAATTAGAAATTGGAAAAAAAAGTATGTCGGTCATCTGTTTGTGAAATCTCCTCAACAAGACTACCTTAAATGATGATAGGTGGAGAGTTGGGTGTATAAGGTTTTTGTAAAGGCTTAGTGGGTTGAGATCCCTATATCATATCATGTGGGTTTCAAAAACCCATGGATGTGCCACTATTAATCACCAAATACTCTTCATCCATATCAATATTAAGAATAATTATGGTTCTTATTACAATAGGTAAACCATCGAGCAAAATTTTTGAAATCAAAAGTTGCTACATGAACAGTGCCACCACTCTACACTATCATAAAAAAATGTTTCCCAATTCCATAATTTGCAAGGCCATGGTAGGGTGGTGGTGGTGGTGGTGCAAAATTTATCTTTTAATAAGGAGAACAACCTATAAATTACACTTAAAATAAAAATATATATAAATAAAATAAATATAATATTAAATTAGCATATACTAAAAATAAAAAACTTAGTTCCATTTAGCGCACCTTAATCTTGTTGAGGCATATGAATTTTTTAAGGTTTTCTAGACCCCCTAGTGTGTTCATTATAGTTTGCACCATTGCATATATAAAAGAGGATTAAAATATTACAATGATAAAATTATCATTTTTGTTAATTCAATCAAATCAGCCATTATTTATGAAGCTATACTATAAACATGAGTGGAAGGCTATGTTGGAGGTGCAATCAAACTTTGGATGCATTTTATTCTTACCAATTATTGTATGGGCACTTACAGAGGTGATTTTCTATCTTCCTCCATGTCTATTTCCACCATGGCCTTAGGAGGTTGACAACCCTTAATTCCTACATTTATTTTGTCAATTGTTTCATTTTTTTTGTAATAAATAACTAAAATATTTTTTAAATTAATGAGATCAATATTTATATAATTATTTTTAAAATAATTATAGTATAATTTAAACTAACCTCTTAAACTTCAAGGGAGAGTGTGTTAACAAACATTTTAGGACAAAGAGTTGTTATAATAGTCATTGCTTGAAAATCAACAAATATCTCATTGTGTAATGCAATGATATAATTAAAATAGAAAAATTAAGAAATTTCAATATGAATAGCAAAGCTTAAATCATCTTTAATGCTATTTAAATTGAACATGTACTAGTCAAATGGTTGAGCGTTGAGAGTATGAAGAATATAAACAAGAGCCCAGAATGGAATGACTAATGGTCTACCCTAAAAAATAATTCTTCACTAGAAAATTTCAAGAATCCCTAGTAGAAAAGGATTTTCCATTGATTCAACTCTCATTCCCCTTTTACAACAACATTAAGGATATGTAAAAAAATTAACAAATAATAAGAACTAACAAAAGTAATACTAGTCAAAAAATTGATAAATTATAGATTTCAAAATGTCAACCATCCAAATACATCTTATAATGGGATTCCAAATATTTTTTGTCCTCATAATTCAATAAGGCCTTTATTGTGACCAGGTCCCTATCCTTGTAAGGTAGACTTGTCAATATCTAGATATCCTCTAGATTGATTCCAAATAAAAAACACATGATCTCAAGATTATTTTAAACAAGGAGGAAGTAGTGGAAAATATTTGTAATAAAAAGTTTAGCAAATGAAAAAAATCATATTGTGGCATGTAGATGATGTCGTTGAACTTACAAGGCTCTACCTAGTCATTGTATATGTCTTCTTACTACAAAAGTCTTTGCATGAGAGTGCATGTTAAATTTTTTAAAGTTAGTTTTGTGTTCCCTTTTATACCTATGTTTCAAGCTAAGCCAGATGAGGTCTTGGAAGCCATTAGCATTGAGTTTCTACTTGAGAGGATGGAAACAGGTTTGTGGATCTTGGGAGGATGGAGATCAAGAACTAAGAAAAAAGTGTTAAAAGAGGTGAAATTGCCACTTTTATAAACATCTGGAAAGATATGGGAAAACATATATATAATGTGGGTGGTTACTTACATATTTATATCATGCACCTATACCCTATAAATGACTTCCTACATGGCACAGATGTGTGTTTACATGATGTAGATGCACATATACACCATGTAAGTGGTCATATACATCCTAAAAATAACCATCTATATAATGTATATGTACACTAGCATGTTACCATCATACATCTACATCATATAGATGATCATTTTCGCCATTAAAGTAGTTTTTCACCCCATGTAGGTGGCCATATGCATGATGCAGACACACATCAACATGTTTCCAACATGTATCTACATCATACAGATGGTCATCTACATGGTGCAGAGTGGGAATGCTCATCTACATCATGTAAATGCTTGTCTACAACATGAACATCAACATCTAGATTCTACATGCTCTTGCTGATCAAAAATTAATTGGGTTGTGCTTTTACTATTCATCACATTATGTCACATGATTCACCTCAACAACTATACACCTTTTATACTAATTCACCACTATTATGAATCCAATTTACCTAGAAACCTCTATGGATTTTTTAATATAGACCATTAAAATTAACCCTATTCTTCTTGCTCCTATTTTCTCTATAAAATTCCCATTATATCTTTGATTCACCCTGATAGACCATTTCTAGTCTTTGTGTTTTGAAGGTAGTGGAAGAGGATGAAGGCAGGGTGGTAAAGGCAAAGGTAGATTACAGAGGCCTAAGAGGAGAAAGAATAGATAAAGAGGAAGGAATGAAGAAAGTGTTTGATAATTTTTAATGATTTCATGAAGGTGTATAGGTGAGTGGATGAAGTGTGTTGATAAGTCTAAGTGACAATGACAAAGTGTGGAATGTGCTTATTTTAGTATGTTTGAAGTATGATTGGTTGATCTTCAATTTTGGCATGGTTAGAAATTTTTAGGGATGAGTATGGTGATTTGAGGATGTTCAAGAGGTTATTAATATTTTTTATATGCTTTGAGTTCTTGTATGAATAAATGGAATTCATTTGGTTGTCCATAGTTTTCATCTAGACACTTTAGGTCCAGTGGCAAAAAATCTAAGTGGGTAGTTTGTTGATGTCACCACTTCCACATGTGAATGAGTTAAGGGGAGTTGGTCATATGGTTTTGATAAAATTAGTCCCTATTTATTATGTAATAAATCTTAGGTCATGTGCCTAAGTTCATCAAAATATATGCAATGCAAAGTTGGGATCCCAGGTATTTTGATAGTGTTTTCCCATACTTAGCAAAATTTGCATGAGGCAAGAAAGAGCCAAGTAAATAATTTGATGGCAGCATATATCACACTTATAAAAAATTTAGGAAAATGTGATCATATGGGTTTAATTAATTTTTTGCCTAGTTTATTTTAAATAATTTTTAATTTAAGAACCAAAGCATGACAAAAGACATGCATGTTCAAGGTTGGCCTTCTAGATAAGTTTTTGACATAGTTGGCTCTATGGTAGAAAAATCTAAGTGAGCATTTTAATGTCATTATATCTCACACATGTGAGGATTTCAAGATCATGTTTTCACATGTTTGTATTCTCCTATGAGGAGATCATATGGTCCAAATTTGAGATCATGTGAGTGAGAGAGGTAAAAGATATGACTATGCAAAGTTGGCCTTCCAAGCAGATAAACAAGGTTCCCATAGTCATTTTTACCCAAGTTAAAGTTTGAGAAACCCAAAAAGAGATTTAAAAATCTCATTTTCTACAATATTTCAGTAATTAATTATATGAGGATAGGTTCATGATGGCTAACACTAAGTAAAGGTAAAGGATAAGGATCGAATGGTTTAGATGTATTAGTAAAGATTGATCTAATGGCATGAGTGGAGTCAAAGTGGTTAAAGTGAAAATAATTTAATGATGTTAAATATTGAAAAATATCAATGTTGTGTGATTTTTTTAATATATGAAGACACGATATGTGCTCATATTTTCTGAAGTGTAACTATGACCATTTAAATTCAAATATTTGAATTTTACAAAAGGAAAAACTAGTCTACAGTATTTTCGTCATAACTTTTGATTCAGGATGAATTTGCTAATGGTATAAAAATAAAATATTAAGAGGACCTCATGTCACATATAATGAAACTAATTTTAATATTTAGTATTAATTAAAAACAAATATATTAAGGTTCAAAGTTGATTTTGTTTGTTCTTGTTCTGCAAGTGACCCAAAAAGAGTATTTGAGCTTATATAGATGTTATTTCAATGTTTTATGGTAAATTATATTTTATTGAGTGTTTTATCCTCCATAAATATTATCTATGTGCATTATTAATGTTTAAAAAATCATATGTATTATGAAAAAAGGTTTAGAAGTTGATTGTGTATTTGTTCATGGTGATCGTGTGCATAGAATGTTGTTTGAGCAAATTATGCTTAAGCAGAAGGGTACTATGTTGGTTTTTGGCACTTAAGGTGTGCATATAGATCATATATTGGTTCCATGATTTTTTTAGTGGTTATGTTTTCTTTTATTTTTTGATGAAGTGCTAAAGTAGTGAATGGGTTCGCATGAGACCTATAAGGGTTGCAAGGGCCTTATTAAAAGGTGTAGTTCCTTAAGGGTGACCCATAAATTCTATGGTCAACCTATCAAGATTTTTTAAAGATATGTATTGATGTGAGATATTCCTTAAGGATTAATTCATGCCTAATGGCTGACCAATTTATTAATTATCATGATTTTTCTATAAATAGTGAAACCAAATGTGTTAGTTTTTAGACTTGGTGGAAGACTTGAGAGAGGTTTGAGAGAGGATTATGGGTTTGAATTATGAATAAAAATATGGGTAGATTTCCCTAAGAATGAGTTAAAGATAAAAATATATTTAAGATTATTTATATGACTTGTAGGTCATAATTCTATTGGCAGAATAGTGCTCTTACAGATTGAGTGTGAGCAAAGGTGAAGAGTGATAATCAAAGGTCCATCATTAGGTGTTGAAGACATCAACCCATACGTGGATTTGTCCATAGGTGTTATTGTGGCATCTCAGCATCTAAGGGGGTTAAAACTTCCTTGCAAGGTAAAACTTGTTAAAGGCCTAGTTGTTATGGCAACTCAGCTAGATAGGTGTTGTAGCACCTTGTATGATTGTAGTCTCACTAAATAGGGATTATAGTTACTTGATTAGTTGTAGTTGGTATAAATTGGTTCCTATTTTTATAGGATAGTAGTCTAGTTTTGGGATTTTTTGGGTTTTCTCCCTCAAGAGGGTTTCCCATATATGTCATGTGTTATGTTATTGATCTTGTATTATCTCTCTTGCTCATTGATATAAATGTTGTGTATGCTTCATGAATGCTTATGGTAACTAGTTAAGTGTTTATAAAGATTGAAATTGAAGTTGAATTATTTGGGCTCACTGATTCACCTCCCCCCTCTCAGTAATTGTGCCTCTAATAATTGGTATTAGATTGGGTCCTTTTCTAAAGGATTAATAGCTTGAAGGTGATCTAAGAGACAATATGGGTAGTCATGAATGAGGTTTCTCTACTAAGAAGGCATCGATGTTCAATGGATCTAATTATGCTTTTTGGAGTGCAAGGATAAGGACATACATTATGTCCCTAGGGTTTGATGTATGTCAGTCTATTATGGATGGTTATGTTACTCTTATTACTCCTCTATCTAGTGTTGCAAATAAGAATTTGTTCGATAACAATTCCAAGGTAATGAATGCTATCACTTGTGGTCTTTCATAGACTAAATACACTAAGGCAGTCCATTGTAAATCTGCTAAAGAGATATGTGACAAAATGCAAATAATTTTTGAAGGAGATTCAAATGTCAAGCTTGATAAATTTTATATTCATAAAAGGCAATTTGAAAGTCTCAAGACAAAGGAAGAAGATTATATGGCATCCTTCTTGTAGAGATTTGATGAGACTATGAACATCATCAGTAGTCTTGGAGAGAATCTTAGAGAGGCTATTGCAGTTTAAAAGCTATTAATATCTCTATCTCTCAAGTTTGATCCAAAATTATTTTCTATAGAATAAAGTCATGATCTTACTTAGTTGAAGATGGATCAATTGTATGGCACTCTTATTGTATATGAGATGTGAGTAAATGATGATGTACCACCAAATAAGGAAGCAACATTCAAGATAGAGATGAATCCTAAGAAGAAGTTCCAAGGCAAGAAATCTAAAGAGGATGACATTTTTGATATTGATGAGGATGAACTAATTGATTTGATTATTATTAAATTGAGCATGGGTTTAGCGAAGTATAAGGTTAAACTACCCTTCAGATATTTTAATTGGGGAGAAAAGAAGCTTGTAAATAATCTCAATGGTCCTATCTTGAGGAGTTAGCTTGTTGATCATGGTTTAGATGCTCTAGTATAAAGGTGAGTTTCATATATCTATCTACATATCAATTTTTGGTAGATTATAGGTGAGACTTTAAGTTTAAGGCCTTTCTTATAGGCTTTATTTCTAGATCTTGTTAAGTCTATTAAAGCCTTTTTGAATAGTTGTGTATGCCATGAAAGTTTATAGTGTTCTAAAGATGAGGTATCTTTATATGAGTATTGACTATAATTAGACATGTATTTTAAGACTTATTGAATATTTCATGATTTATGTGAAGCATGGAGTTAGGTAGATCTTTGTAATTGGTTAGGTCTTAGGATTAGAGGACTGAGTAGTTGAATCTGAGAAAGAAGGTATGGAGTTTTTTATGTGCTCCTAGGTTTATCTATCTTGTTGCAAGTCAAAAGCCATGGTATAATAATTCAAGTTTAATAAAGATTTGAAGGCTCAAATATTGGTCCATAAGTGTGTGATGGGTGTCTCCAAGTGTTCAAGAAGTTTCAGAGGTGTGCATTGACCAGAAGGAAATTTGTTGAATTATTTGTTTTAAGATTATATGGTTTTGGGCTATGTTAAAAAGTGATTTGAATTATTATTTGAGTTATGAGGTTTATTAATTGGCTAAATGGGCCAAATGGGTTGTCAAATTAATATTCATTAAGATTTTAATATTTATTGTTCTCAAGTTATTCATGTTTTGGTCAAGATGGAGGCATAATTCTCTAATAGGTTTGTGAAGGAATTATGTTGAATAAGATGATATAGCTAGTGAAATTTGGTTTGCTTGAGGGAGCATACTATAATGCTCTAGATATGAAGTTTTGGGTCTTGAATTTATGTCTATAAAATTTTGTGGGCTCTACAAGTTATAGGTAGGGCTATAAGGAGGCTAGACAGGCCTAGTGTGAAGAAGAGTGTTTTTTGATAAAATTGTCCAAAAGAAAAATGAATTATTTTTTCAAGGTGAGTTATCAAGTTGGTTGGGATAATGTTTCATATTTCATTAGTGTCATGAATTTATGTTGGTGGTCCTTATGGTAGCTTGAGAGAGAAGGCTAGTAAGCATTGTGGTGGTTCTTCATGGTGTGTGGAGATTTGAAGATGATCAGAAGGTGAAATTGCTTAAATATCTTAGAGGGAGTCCTTCTCAAATTTTTATTTAAGAGTTCTATCAGATGTTAGTGTTTTGTATTTTCTTTCTTCATTAGTTGTAGTGGTTGGTTGAAGAAGAGTATTGGCATGGAGCATAAGGAAGTTATCAAGGCAAGCAGAAGTAGACTCAAGGTAAGGGTGAGTTTTTATCATCTTTATAAGGTGGTCCTCTCTTATTTGTGGTGTTTTTAGGACCTAAATATTATATTGTGCCCACTTTATCATTGTGTCAAAAGGGGAGAAATTTCTTGTTATGAGAGTGATTGAAAAGAGAGAAGGAAGGTGAGATGTATATCACTATATGATGGTTGTTGACATCAATGACAAAGGGAGAGATTTTTGGAGAATTTCAAATGATTTAATGATATTTTCATGAAGGTGTCTAGGTGAGTGGATTAAGTTCCTTGATAAGTCTAAGTGATAATGATAAAGTGTGCAATGTGCTTGTTCTAGTATACTTGAAGTATGATTGATCTTTAATTTTAGCATGGTTAGAGATGTTTAGGGATGAGTATGGTGATTTGAGGATGTTAAATATGTTCCTAAGATTTTTTATATGATTTTATTTATTTTTTTCATAAGTATAATTCATCTAGTTGTCCATAGTTTTCATCTAGACACTTTGGGTTGAGTGGTACAAAATTTGAGTAGGTAACTTGATGACATCACCATTTCCATGTGTGGATGAATCAGGGAGAGTTGGTCATATGGATTTGATAAAATTAGTACCTATTTATTATTAAATAAATATTAGTTCATGCACCTAAGTATGTCAAAATATATGTAAGTACAAATTTGGGCTCCTAGGCATTTTGATAGTGTTTTCCCATAAGCAAATTTACATTAGGCAAGAAAGAGCCAAGTAAGTAGTTTGATGGTGGAATATCTCACATGTGTGGATGTTTTATGAGAAGGTGATCCTATGGGTTTTTTTATTTTTTTTCCTATTTGATTTTATATAACTTTTAGGTCAAACACCAAAGTGCGTCAATAGATATGCATGTTCAAAGTTGGCCTTCTAGACAAGTTTTTGACATAGTTGGCTCAGTGGTGGAAAAATCCAAGAGAGAATTTTAATATCATTAGATCTCACATGTGTGAGAATTATAGGACTATTTTTTCACACGATTGGATTATCCTATGTGATGAGATCATATGGTCCATATTTGAGATCATGCAAGTGAGTGAGGTCAAAGATATGATTGTGCAAAGTTGGCCTTCCAAGTAGATAAGCAATGTTCCCATATCATTTTTGCACAATTTAAAGTTAGATAAACCCACAAATATATTTATGGAGAACTATTTCTCTAATATTTCAATAAATAGTGAGATGAGGATAGGTGCAAAATTTTAAATGTTGAGAAAAGGTAAAGGATAAGGATTGAATGGTTCACAAGTATTCGTACAGATTGATCTAACAAAGTGAATGGAGTCAAAGTGGTCAAAGTGATAGTCATTTAATGGAATTAAAGATTTAAAAAGATTAAATGTGTATTATTTATCTAATTTTGAGGACATGATATGAAATCATATTGTCTAAAGTTTAAATATGACCATTTGAATTCAAATATTTGAATTTTATAAAGGGAAAAACCAGTGTGAGTGTATTTTTCCCATAACTTTTGATCCAAGATGAATTTGCTAATGGTATAAAAATTAAATATTAATAGTAATCCATGTAACATCTAATTAACCTAATTTTAATATCTATAATTATGTACAATCAAATATATTAAGGTTCAAATTTGATTGTGTTTCTCCTTATTCTCCAAGTGACCCAAGAAGTGTATTTGAGCTTATGTAGATGTTTCGATGTTTTATGGTGAATTATATTTTGGGTAGTGTTTTATAATCCATAATTATTATCTATGTGAATTATTAATTTTTGACCAAACATATACAATATTAACAAATATTTAGAAGTTTATTGTGTATTCCTTCATGGTGACCATGCGCATAGAATGTTATTTAAGCAAATTATGCTTAAGCATAAAGGTACTATTTTGGTTGTTGGAACTTAATGGGGACATATAGATCATATTAAATGGGTCCATATTTTTGTATTTTTTTTGTGTTCTTTTTTTTAATGAAGTGCTAAAGGAGTGAATGGGTTCACATGACACCTATAAGGGCTAAAAAAGACTTATTAAAAGGTGTAGTTCCTTAAGGGTGAACCATAGATGCTATGGCCAACCTATGAAGATTTTTTTTTAGCAATGTATTGATGTGAGATATTAATTAAGGATCAATTCATACCTAATGGCCAACTAAGGTAGTGATTATCATGATTGCTCTATAAATAGTGAAACCAAATGTGTTGGTTTCTAGACTTGGTAGAAGACTTGAGTGAGATACTTAAGAGAGATTTGAGAGAGGATTATGGGTGTGAATTATGAATTTAATGAGGGTTATAGTTCCTAATGGACTATTTTAAGAGAATAATATATTTTGTACTATTTGTATGACCTATAGGTCATAATTTTGTTGGTAGAATAGTGATCTTGCAGATTGAGTGTGAGTGAAGGTGAAGAGTGATAATCAGAGGTCCATCATTAGGTATTGAAGACATCAATTGATAGGTGGATGTGTCCATAGGTGTTATTGTGGTATATTATCATCTAAGGAGCTTCCATCCTCCCTGTAAGGTGAAACTTGTTAAAGGTCTAGTTGTTGTGGTAGCTTAGCTAGATAGGTGTGGTAACACTTTGTGGGATTATAGTCTCACTAAATAGGGATTATAGTTCCTTGATTATTTTTAGATATTATAAATTGGTTCTTGTTATTACAGGATAATATTCCAATTATAGGGTCTAGTGGGTTTTCTCCCCTAAGAGGGTTTCCCACATATGTCATCTATTATGTGATTGATCTTGCATTATCTCTCTTGATCAGTTATGAATATTGTGTATGCTTCATGAATGTTTGTGGTAACTATTTAAGTGTCTTTAAAGATTGAAATTAAATTTGGATTATTTGGGCTCACTGATTCATCCCCCCTCTCAGTGATTGTACCTCTAATAGAAATAAATATTAGAGTAGGAGGGGCCATGGGAGAGAAAGGAGGAAAGATGGATGGGGATACCCATGAGAATAATTGGAAATGTTAATGGTCATGGGTCATATTAATCTATATTTTAATGGCACTTGATATTAGGGTGGTTAATAAGAACAAGGAAATTGGTTGGTTATATTTGAGTCCTTAGGGACCTAGGGTGATAGAAAATGAGGATTTAGGGGTAATGGGAGGGTAAAGCCAAAGAGAAGGTTGAGAGGGAGCTGCCAAGGGATGGAAATAGTGGGGAAAGTAATATCTAGTGGTGTCTCTTATTAGTTATGCTTTGATATCACTTTAGGGTTATGCTAAAATATAGCACTTGCACCACATATGGTTAAGTTACAAATGGAAGTGGAGGTGGAAAAGTTAGAGCCAAGACTAGAGGAGGAAAATCCCATGTAAGTGAAGGTGTTAGTATTACTTGTATCATTTTCCTATAAATTTAGGGTGTGGTTTCTTGAACATCCACTCCTAACTAAATTATCATGATCCCTAAGCCTAGTTTCAATGGAGGTGGTTGTACTAGAGGAGTGTGTGGAGGTGGCACCAACCTTTCTTTAGGGACTTGTTTGAATTGGGCTTGCTTTTATTTCTTTTTCACCGCTTCCACTTATGCTAGTACTTTGGAATCATTTTCTAGGTTTATATTAATATCATCATCCTTGTGAGGCTCATGGTGATATGCGATATTGAGATAGGCCTTGTACTTCACCACATGGGTAATAATAAATCTAGGAGGATATCATTCTCTATGCTCTACCCTTCTTTAGGTGTTGGAATTCCTATTTTATGTCATCTTCCACAACAAAGGTAGATTCTTGTATTTATGATAGTAAATGAAAATTGGGAAGTTAGAGCATGCCTTCTATCTATGATCAAGTGAGTAACTCATGACACCCTCAACCAATTAAGAAGTAATCTCTTTCTTAGTGAGGTGATATGGGACTTGGTAGGGTAGGAAGAGAGGGGATTTATAGATTCCCTCCACCTAGATGATGGTGTTATCCCTATAGTATTAAAGGGATCCTATGGGTAGGTGTATCCCCCTTATCTCATTTGAGAGTTATGGCATGGGACTATCATTAATGGACATGTAGACCATGGGGTATAAGGACTCATAGATGTCCCAGATTTGGTCCATGTAGTGGTGTGCATATAGTTTATAAAATACCATGTAAACCACATATATGGAAAGGGTCCATGGTAGAAACATAAAAGGATTAAATGTGAGGGTGTTGTAGACTGTATCTATAAGATATCTCATCATATAAAACTTTCAACTTTCTATGGCCTCATTGACACCCTTGACCAAGTTAAAATTGATAAGGCTTCTAAGTTTTAGGACTTCCTTTCCTTAGAGGATGATATTTTATAGGGGAAACTAAAGGATGTGAACATGCATGATATTATTGGCTTCAAATAAGCAATTAAAAAATAGAATCCCATCATAAACTCCTTCCCAAAAGGTATGGATGGGGTAAGCATTGATGTCATCTTTTTTAGTCTATCAGTCTAGATTAATTCCCCAATCTTAGAGATCCCCATGTATTTCATGCATATCATTCCACACATCTACTGCATTCTGGTCATAGACTAGGGTGCACTCCAGGAGATTGTATTAATGCTTGAAGGTAGCTCTACAGATGTTCACATTTTTATTCTGGGACTTGTAGAGTATACTAGGTCATGAGTAATGTTTTGTATGCACATGGAGTTTCATAGCATGTTAAAAAATAGATCAACACATGGGAATACCTCTAACTTAGTGGTAGCCTTGTGAAACCTTGATTTACCCAGTGCTACAAGTTCATCAGGTAACTTGACCTCATGATCATCATCATTCAAGGTGGGATTTTATACATATTCAATTACCCTAAACACTTTATTGTAATGATTTAAATGGGTTAAGTCTAACGATAAGGTTATTTTTGAATTTAGGATTGGATATGGGTTAGAAGATGATGTTTTCATGGTTAATAATTGGTATGTACTAACCATATAATTATTAAGGGAAGAATTGAAATCTTGAAAAGGAGATGAATAGAAATATCCTTGGGAGTTGAGAGTGGCAATGGTAAATTAAATTATTTTGAGGCATTATAGGGATATAAAAATATCTCTTGTATTAATGGTGTTTAGAGGCTCACCTTGTGCGAGTTAAAATTTGAGTTGATGACACAATCTACTTGGTCATTTCTTGATCTACAATCACCTCAAATAATTTTTGAAATTGTGCTCTTAGTTTATATTTGTTGGTGGTAAAATTATGTTTCTAAGTTGTTGAATCGTATCCTAATTACCTAAATTTATTAATGCAATGACATGTTAGGCACATGCCTACTTTATCCCATGTGTCACCTTAGGTATCCTCAAGTTTATCCATGTGTCCTTTATTGGTTGGGTACTTTCTCTATGGGATATTCCAACTAGGGGTAGCTAGGGTCATTAATTTTACCTCTTCATATATTAAAGTCAACCACTTATACCTACCAAGTACACATGACCCTCTAGTATCAACTTAAAACTCAACCTATACCCTTGTTTTCATTATTTGGGCCATTATAAACCATTTTTCCATTTAACATATGGAAGTGACACATGGCATCCTATGGCTAATCAAGATCTAACTATATTTCCTTTTTGGATCAATCAAGATATTTTGGTACCTTTATATCATTTTATATAAAAGTGTCACATGTTAGTCTATGGTTGGTCAAGCTCTCCTAAGGATCTAATAATTTTAACACCTTTGAGAGATTGACTAGTCTAATAGGTTCCACATGGGAGTTTCTCATTCATTGATATATTTTAGGGTTATGATAACTCTAATGCCTTTGGGATAATGACTAGTCTAACAAGTTCCACATGGAAGATTATCATTCTTCAGACTCTCTTAGGGATCTGATAGATTTCATGCCTCTAAGAGATTGGCCAATTTGATAGGTTCCACATGGTATCTTCTCATTCATCAAGATCTTCTAAGTCCCTAATAATTGTGATGCATCTAAGAGATTGAATAGTATAATAAGCTCCACATGGAAGGTTCTCATTCATTACACTCTCCCAAGGCTCCAATATCACTGGCACCTCTAAGAGATTGGTTAGACAGATAGGTTTTGTATGCACATAATTTTTTAAACTTTATCATTTATGGATGATTTCTCTCTTGTAAAAACCTATCAAGTTTTGATATTTATGAGTGCATGCCTCAAAGGATGAACTAGGAAAGAGGTGGGTAGATAATTGGTTCTTCTCAAGATTTTTATTCAATTTTATCATTACCTAAACCCATTATAAATCCTACTTATCCAACTCCCCAATCAATCCAAACACCATGCACACATTTTCCTAAGTATTTCTTATTTAAAATATATCCTAACTAAGAAAATACCCCCATTTTATAATAATTTAGCTAGGTTGATCTTGTTAAAAAGGACTAATCACATGTTATGAAACTAAGACATCCTTGGTAACTTAGTTCAAGGCCTAATGTTAACATTTTCTAAGTAACAAGATCAAGTTAGGGGATCTTGTTTATTTAAATTCTAGAAGGGTTCAGGCTTATTCATTTTTATAAGTAAAAGGCTCATTTAAATTCAATAAAAATGAACATTAATTTTTGTATCATTATAGTTTGTAATTATGCTAAATCTACTTTTGAAGGAGCCATAGCTTAGGGTTTGCCTGAGAGAGAATATTACTTGTCTTATGGGAAGTCTTGGATGCAAAGTAGGAATATTTTAATATAGAGTTTAGTTCTATATTTTTATTTTTATAATCCATAATAACCTCTTGCAAACCACCATTGACCAAGGGAGAGATTGAAACTTGATAGGTTTGCCCATGGTAAGTATTCCTTACTCTTGTTATTTGATTTGAAAGATAGATATTGTATAAGTAATATGTGTTGTGGATGTAGGAATAATTACTTATATTACCACTATTCTCAAATTTTGTATAAATATATGGTTTTCTTTGATTTCCATCTTTCATTTTAGGTGATTTAGTCCCCCCATTTTCCTACCATGATCCCTTAATTATTTATTTATGTTTATTCATCCCCCTTTATACGACAATATTTGGTGAGCACTAGATAAGTTTTGCTTTATGTATCTATACATTGATAGGGTTATTTCATAGTGTCATTTTCATAAAGGCTTTGGAACCCTATCCTTTGGTGTTGTATGGTAAGAGATCCCTTTGTTAGGTTTATTAGATCCTATTTGATCATGCTCCTGATATAAACATGTATTGTAATGGATGTTAGTTGATTACCTTATCTAATGTTGAATTTTACTAATTCAAATAAGTTGTATATCTATTTTAATTTTTTACATATATTCTGGTGAACCTAACATGAAACTAAGTCTTTCATATTTTTAATATTTCACATATAATCAACTACATGAGGTTGGTTGATCTAGTCTTAAAATTCATCTATAGATTTTGGATTCATAGTCAACTAGATCACACTAGTCAATCATGTTTATTTTTATGTTTTTAAGTTCTCTTTCTAAAATCAACTAGATTGGGTTGGTGAATCTAGTCTTTTTCTCTATTTTTTATTTTTCCATCTATAATCAACTAGATTGGGTTAGTTGATCTAATATATTTTTCTATTTATAGGTCTAGGGTTTACAATCAACTACATTGGTCTGGATTATTTAGTTTTATCCTTTAGATTACATGATTTCATTTCCAAAATGAGTTACATTGGTTGGCTTGTAACCTTTCCTATTTTTTAGAATTTTTGCTTATAGCCAACTAGATCAAGGTAACTGATCTAGTCTAGTTTAATAGTTTGTACTTTTTAGCTTTCAGCAAACTAGATTGGGTTGGTCAATGTGTTTTAAATTTTCCACTTTTAGTTTTTAGATTTATAATAGACTGAATCAACCTAGTTGATACCATTTAACCTTTTTTTTAAGATTTTTACCTCTACAAGACTCAATTAGGTCTAAACAATATACTTAACAATCAAATTTTTAGCATTTTTTGTCAACTAACTACATTAACCTCGTTAATCTAGTTATATTTTAAAGGTTCACTCTAAACAAGATCTATACTTCATATTTGTTAATTTATCATTTTCATCTTTCAATAAAAATGGTAAAACTTTTCAATTTCTAAATTGTTTTTACCATTTTTTTAGTTTTATAAATTGTATCACATAGTCAACTAAGTCAACCTAGTTGACTTAATTTTGTATCTATCTTTTTTTCCAAACAAACTAAGTTGACATGGCCAACTATGTTTTTTTTGGCCCATTTTCACAATAGACTAGATCGACCTACCTGACTATGTTTTATTTTATTATTTAACTAGATTTATTTGGTTGATCTTATTATGTGTGTTTTATATTCATAATAAATAAGATAATTCACATTCATTTCATAGTTATTAATTTCACATTTACTTTTTAAAATTTTGGCTGCCTATTTATTTATTTTTTAAAACTAAAAGTGGTTTTTAATAATTAATTTTCACTTTGTCTTGATTTCCCTAGAAACTATGTATCAACAATTTTAAAACTACTTGGTTATTGTCATTAAGGGATATGTGATATTTTATTTATCATCCTTTTATATCATTTACATATATTATGGTGTAAGGGAGTTATCCCAATACTCATAGCCATAGTACAGAGCTAAACATGGTCTTTAATTTCTATGTACCTCATAATATTTTAAAAATGCCTAAGATTCCCCTATAGAATAAACATTAGGAATCAAACCATCTATTTGATCTTATTTTGCATTAGTTAGGGATTATCACTAATGATTTACTTCTGATTTACCCTTCAAACTAGGTTTAGTGGGCTATAAGAAATGTACATCCTCAATAGTTAGCACTCTAAAACATTGGGTCATCATTATCCAATGAATAAGATAGTATCTTTGGAATATTTTAAATCAATCAAAACTTTTTAGTATAAATTCTTAGTATTCTTTTTTAAATAATTATTTAGCATCAATTATTAAAAAAATAAAAAAAAATCTTGTTGTGTGTCATTCTCTATTGTATTGTAGATTGTATTAGATAATTTACTATAATATCTACTTTACTACTGCATTAAAAATTACATAATTCAAATTAATGATATTTTTTATAGAATTAACTAAATCAACTAACATGATTTTGTATAATACTATATTCTCCTACCTATACAACTAAATCGACTAGCTCAACTTAGGAAGTTGTCCATTTTATCATTTTTCCTACATATAAAACTAAGTCGACTAGCTCAACTTAGTAGGTTTTCTAGATTGTTATATTTTACTTCTTGTACAACTAAGTTGACCAACTCAACTTAGTATGATATCTAAATTATTATTTTTAACATCACATCAGATCATCTTGGCCGACATAGTTTTATTTTCAATAAACTTTTCTAGATCACACTAGATCAGCCTAGATGATGTTATATGCCTTAGAAGACATAGTCTTATTTTCAAAAAATATTTTGAATTATAATATATCAACCAATTTTATATCATTAATTATATATTACTTAGTTGATTCTATAAGGATTATTCTTTTCTTAGTCTTATAATCTATTATTTTTCTTATCATCCTAATTAGCATCATGAAATGACCCATTATGATCTTTCTTAGTAGCTTCAATCCATTTCAAGTTTACATGGGTTATTATTTTATTTATACATTTTATACCCAAGAGGATATTCCCTCATGGTGTAATAACTCTCATCCCTCATCTAGGTCAATGGAATGTAACATGGTCCATATCACTCAAAACTATTATCTAGATAATCCCAACTTAAATGTTTCTATTTCCCAACTCCCTTATTTTACCATTTGAGAAATTGATACCAACATAGTTAATCCTCATATAGGAAACACTCCTCTCACTAATCTTGGGGGAAACCTCCAAATAACACCAAAATTACATCATCCAACATTAATAATCAAAATTCACTTATAGATAAAACTCAAATTCTTACTTAAATGGTTCAATAAATGAATGATATGAAAACAACTAATAATGATTTAAATACGAAACCATATTCTACAAATATAAAGTCAATCACCTATCATCATGCCTCAAAATAATAAAAAAAATCCTCCAGCTCTTAGAGATGTCAATGAGAATATCATCCTTCAACACATCATGCACATTAAAATGCTTTAGCATATTTGAATAAAACCTTTATCCCCATTCATTGTATCCATAGATATTGGAAATATCTATCCATCTATTAAGTATGATGGAATTTATATCTTCCTCAAATCATTTGGTAATTTATATAATGATTGGGCTTAAACTAACGCATTGGCTACCACTAAACTTATTGTTAAAACTCTTACAAGATATGTTCTACAATGGTATAATCAACTTATACAACATTTTATATGGTAACTAGAGGATCTCATCAATTATTTAGTATAATAATTTTAATTAAATGACCTTTCAAAAAATTGTTTGTCATTTTATCAATGCTAAGAAATTACCTATTGAATCTACACATACATTTATCAAAAGATAGAATCATTATTTAATAAATTAGATCATAACATGAGTGATGACAATTTATTAAAAATATTTATTACCACCTTAAAACCATCTCTTCAATACAAGGTTAAAAATAAATTTCCTCAAACCTTAGAAGAAGATCTTGATCAAGATAAATACAATATTTCCTTATGAACCAATTTGAACAATCTCATAATTTACTCAATAAATATTTAAAAACTTTAATTAGCACAATCATTTTCAAAAAAAATTAATCTAAACCCCCTCTAATGAAAACACAAGAAGTCAAATCCAACACTTAACCTACATCCTACCCACCCTTGATGGTGTCCAAAATGAATAAAATTTTATATCCATCTAAACTTTTAATCTATAACAATATTGTTCCCCCATCATGGTATGATCCAAATAAATTTGTAGTATCTTTCATGTTAGGTGAGGTATTTAAACATGTCTCTTTGATTATATTATGACATAATAATTACCTTAAATATTATCAAAATAATTTTTTTTCTAAATATACAAATTCAAAATCTTAAAAATCTCCTCCCTCAAATTCCATTTCACAACACTAATGAATATATTTATGCCATTGATGTTGACTATGATCAATATTATACCAATTCTAAATATATGAATGCATATAAAGTCAACTATCACCTAAAACCTACTCATAAATATCCTTTTACCAAACCCAAGAAACTATTTGCTAATGATTTACTACTTAAAGATACTACTACTTCTCATCTTACATCTTTTGAATTGTCTACTAGCAATGATCTACCATCACCAATAAACACCTAAATACTTCCAAAAATTACTTCACCTAATCAACCTAAATCATGTACTCACTCTAAACCTCACTATAATTTATTATATAACTTAATTATATGACTTGTAAAATTCCTCTAATGGAATTAGTAATAACTTCTCCCTATCCAATTTCCTTATGCAACAACTACAAAACATAGAATATCCTTAATATTATGAATCCTAATCACCTCTTGATACACATCAACCTGCATAAGTACATGCTATTGAAATAATTTATCCTACTAAGCTCTGCATATAATTTCCATAATATTATATGACAAATAACAAAATTCTATTTCAAGATGATGATCTACCTCTATATATCAAAATCAGCATCAATAAAACTCTAATTAGAAAAGTCTTAGTTTATGAAGGATTAGGTTCAATGTTACCTCTCTTTGGATAATTTAACAAACTAGAAATTCTAAAGAAAATATCAAATAAACCTAATTCTCATGTCATGAATTTGATAAAATTAACTAAACCCCACTTGGTTGCATTTGGCTTCCTCTTAGCATTAGACTCGATATAGTCTACACCAAACATATGATCCTTGATCTTCCCTTATCTTAAAACATGATTTTGGGTCATCCTTGGACCCATCACATACGAGAAATGAATATTATGGTATCCAATGTATCAAGTTCATATATAATGGGAAACATTACAAACATGAATCTGATCCTAATCCCTAGAATATCCATCTTCCAAATCCTAAATCTCAATATTGTATTCCTATTATCACTCACATCAATAGTCCTCATCTTCCTAAATTTGTCAATATACATTCAAATCTATATGTAAATCTCATAGATTAAAATGATGACAAACCTAATGAATTATAAAACATTTAAAATACCCCTTTATTACCTCCTTTATTTTAGATTGGTTTCTCCCTTCTCTTCTTCCATGAAATTAAACCATTCCTTTAATAGATGATATCACTGATAGCCTTCCCCATGTAATTGTTTAACCCTTATTTGGATTAATGAATCCTTACTTGGGTAGATAAGGTTAAGAATATATAAATGATAGGGCACAAGGGTGTATATAAGATATACAATAGGCCAATTAATGTGCTAAACTTAGATGTACTATAAGATATGATATTAATGGAAAGTACAACTATGCTAGATATATAAATGACAAAAAAGAGATTACATAGCTAGTTTTGATGCTAATGCAAATCTTGATCAGGTATAGGTAGAACATAGGTAGGAAGATGGTTTTGGACAAATCATCAAACTCTAGATTTGGTACCTCTGACTCTCTATATAGTTGCATCAGCCTAGGATGGTTGCATCAATATTAATGGTTAGGTTCAATGCTAGTTTCATATATAGAATATAAACTAAAATAGGATGTGACCTCCTGGATACTTTTAGATTTGGCTTCTCCTTCACTCTAGTAGATTTAGATATGGGTCATGGACTATCACTCTTGGTGAAATGGAAAAACCCTAGCTTTCTATTTTCAATTTGACCTTGGGGGAAATGGGTTAGTGGTTACACAGTGTTGAACTGACCCTAATATCAAAGGGCATTGCTTACATAGCCAATACTCTAGAAGAGGGCCTCATACTTGTGTAGTTCTCCTCTATATGTTATATCATGTGTGAATCATGTAATGTGTAAAGTAAGTACAATAGTGACCTATCTTGTAACTTTTAAAATATGACCTTATGACTACTCTTTTAGTAATTTAGACCTATAAATGGGCTATTCCTATGACTAATATCATAATAGGTTAGGATAGGAAAGATATTAGTAACTTGAGTGCTTCTTGAGTGATTTTTTGGTTTGATTTTTAGGTGAGGAATGAATGAGGGTTGATATTATATTTATACCAATCCTATCAAGAGATAACTCACATTGAAACACATAGACTAACCATTATAATATGTTTCATATCCAAATTGGATGACTTTAGGGCATTGGACACTTACGTTACGACAAGATAGTAACATAGATGTTATTGTCTATCCCAAACATTAGTGTCTAGGGAGAAGTAAAACATCCACAAGACCATATCTTGTAGAGGTGTAATATAAGTATGTTTTAAGCATTCTAGGAAAGATAAGATATCTATTTCATCAATATAAAGTTAGTTAGACTAAGAGATAGGCTAAGGGGCATACGATAGAGTAGATATGAGGCTTTCAAAAGTAAAGCATGTGTAGAAATAAAATGAATATGTAATCTATGAGTTTACCAAGTGTACAAGACTGAGGTACTACATAATCACAACATATCATGTACATTTCCCCCACCCACTTTAATCTAACAATTAAATTACTAGTTTAAAAGAAATGAAAAATAACCTAGATGTGTATGCACACCTTGTATTTTTTTTTTTGAATTTGAGTTCTTTTTTGGACACTAACTAAAAACAAGAGCATGTTACAATGTATAATCAGTGCATATAATCTAGGTCAAAAGCACTTGAAATAAATTTAAATTTAAAGAGAAAGGTTGGGGAGTACACCTATGTGTCGATGTAACCATATTTCCTATTGGAATGTTTTTTTTTTAAATATATATCATTATAAGGCTATGATATTGATATTAGGATAAATAAAGGTAATTATTTAAAGTGCATATATCCAAGGAGATAGAGAGAGGTTGGAAGGCACATGCCCCCAACTTTGGAGCCAAAATGATTTGCCACCTGGCAATTGAGATTATCTCAAAATTATAACCTAATGATACTTATAACCTCATGAATTCAAATGATTAAGTCAAAACTACAAAATTTTAATGATTGAGTGATTTAATCACCTCAACTATACCAAAAGGTAAACCAAATACTTCATTAAATTGGCTCACTAAAGTCCATAAAATTCCATAGGGTATTAGTATGTGCAATAGTTTTTAAAAAGTAAGATTGATTTGGATTTTATAATATTAGGCACATGTTGTATAGCATATGTAACTTAGATATGTCCCATGTTGAAATTATGTATAAAAATGGTACCATGTATAGAATGTTTCCACAATTGTGTATCATAATCATATAACTATGTGCTTTGGCCAATTCAAAAAATTGTGTAATTATGGAGGACATGCTTCCAAAGCATGTCCCTACTATATATGGATAAATATAAAACTAATATAAGTACAAATATAGAGTACATGTTTTCAAAAAAATCCCCTAATGTAAATTGGAGATGTTAAAAAATCAATAGGTGTGGAAAACATGCTTCCAAAGCATGCCCCCATTGAAATGTGAATTATAATACCATACTAAATAAATGTGGGTAACATGCTTCTAAAGCATACCACCACTGAATGTATAAACTATGAATGTGTTGAATCCATGTCCATATCATATGCCCCCACTAAAGATACACATTGGAATAAGTATTAAATACTAAATAAATGTGGAGAACATGTTCACAAAGCATGCCCCCACTGTAATCTAGAAATTATGAATGTGTGGAATCCATGTCCATATGGCATGCCCCCACTGAATTTAGGAACTATGAAAAGTGTGGATATCAGGCTTCCCAATAATTCCCCCCTAATATGTACCCCCTTTGAGGTGAGTTAAAAATAGTATCTGGAAGTTACCTCACCTCAAAATAGTAAGACAATTGTAAATCTACAAATCTAACCATGTAACATATAAAAGGAACATGTCTAGGTAAATATATCATTAAAGCACATACAACCAATGTGATCACATTTAGGCATAATATGCATGATAAATATCATGGAAACATATAGATAGTAACATTACAATCTCCAAAAAAAAATAAACACACATATAAGATCACTTAAAAGCAAGTTAAAAAAAGAAATGGCTCAAAGAGACTACAAATAAGGGGCATGTTCAAATAATGGAAAATCAAATGGACATGACTTATTCAAATGTATACATGATAACCAATGGAATATTGAAATCCTCATGAAGGCAATGACATACTCAAATGTCCAAAAATTCAATGACGTATTCAAATGTTAAAGAAGCAAAACATAGGCACATGGGTCACATACAACTGAGCATATTCAAATTCTCAAAAAAGAAAGATAATAACAAGTTAAAACACTCAAGGAAGTGTATAAATTAAAAATGTATGAAATTAGAAAAAAAACATATCATAATAGCTCATAGATCAAATGTAATATCAAAAAATGTCAAGTGCATAGCATATCAAGTACCATGTACAAGATATAGGCATAGAGAATGCATGTGTAAGTACATGTATAAGCTTAAACATGATAGTGTAGTGTGACCATAGAATTATATGACCTAGAAGTATCAAGATCATAGAATCTGGATTCCCCCAATGTCATGGTGATGTGAGTAGAGGGAAAACCCCAAACCCATAAATTTATAAAATCATGTATCTTTATATGCCTATAAATGTGTATGTAGAATTAAATGATGTGTTATCCCTCAACATACAACTAACACATGGATACAAAGTATCCAATAGAACATTTAGATGTAAAAAGTGTTTTTCGATTTTTGAATTTTTTTTGATGTTTTTGGTATTTTTGAAATTTGTGATGATGAGGAAAGATCATCCTATGATTTCATCCAATGGATGGTCATAGATATATCCACCCACTATAAACCTTACAACCTTAAAAGGGATATTTTAAATTGTTTTCATCATGATTGGATAGGTTGAAAATAGACATATCATGTTCTTCCTTGTGTTTTGCATGTGTATTAGAATATGTAATGTTTTCATTTGAAATATGGATTAATTTTCCTTCATGAGAAAAGGAAATACTTTGTTGATTTTGGTCAATTTTTTATTCTATTTGGTATAGCCAAAGAGTTTCAAGTGTAAATGAATATGGATATGTGGTATGCATAACCCAAACCCATGTTTGAATCACTTTAGGACCACAAATAATTGGTATTTTTGTGTTTCCCAAGGATTCTTTCCAAGTGACCTTCTTTTGCAAATATTGTAAGTTGAAACTGAGCTACTGAAAATGCTTTATGCCACAAGTGGTTTTGGTTTGTGTAGAATAAATATGGTTGTGAAAATAATAATCACCATCCATGTATAAGGTAATTTTTAAATCATGATGATGTGTTTTATTTTTTATTTTGTACACATGAGGGTTTTTCACAATATGAAGACCTTGTATGGGCCCCATATGAACTAAGTTTTACAAAAAATCATATAAAGATTATGAATGCCACACTTTTGCTCATAATGTTGATTTGGTAAGTTAACTCCCTTGTTTATATATGTGATAAAACTTTGGTACTTGTAAGCATAAAAAGTGGTTAAGGAACACATTGGTAAGCTATAGAACCAATTATGAGCCTCATCATAAATGTTCATATAGAATACTTGTAACAATAGTTTGTCATGTTTTTTCCATTAACCAAAAGAATGTACATAATTTATCATGTGCTAAAATGGATCTTTATTATGCCAAAAAATAGGTATATTTGGTAATTCAAAACAATGTCGATAAGGATATTCAAGTATGCATTGTGCAAGATGTTGATTATTGAATAAGGTGATATTTGCATTAACACTATGGAAAGATAGTTGCATTTGAAGTATAAAAACCTATTTTAAAAGATCACTGATAGTGATCATAATAAATGTAAGATAATACATGGGAATGGTGGTATTTGACATAGGTGTTATCATTGATTCTAAATAATAATTTATTTTGGATGTAGGTATAGGAGTATCATCATTATCATGGACAATAAGTGAAAGTTTAGAATCATTGAATTTTGGATGTTTTGGTAATGGTTATTGCTCTTTGTGTGAATCTATGTGCACCTAAATATGTGTTACCTTATTTTCATCTTGATATAGAGGGGCCATTATAATTGACTTGCCTATTTCATAAGTATGTATATGCTCGAGAAAAATGCATTATTTAGGTGGTATCACTATAGGAATGCCTTTGTTTTTGGATTGTATTTTTAAATTTTTTAAAGATTGATTGGATTGTATTTTTAAAATTTTTAAATATTTAACATCAACATGAATTATTAATAAATTCCCATCATGTATGAATTTTACACATCTATTAAGTGTAGATGGGATAGTTTTCATTGAATGTATCCAAGTTCTACCCAAAAGTATATTATAATAGAATGATTGAGACATTACTTAAAAAGTAGTTAAAATATATTTAGGTCCCAATTTCACATCTAATGTAATTTGACCAACTGGAGGACTATGTAAATTATCAAACCCTTTCATATGCATAATCAACTTTTGAAGTAGATTGGTGTTAATTCCTATAATAATTAGAAAGTTGATACTACAAATGTTTAGGCATGATCCATTATCAATGAGAACCCTTTTGATGCCCTTATTTTGTATCATTACTTGTATGAACAAAGGTAACTCTTGATCAAAATAATATTTGGATGGAAGTTAGTGGGAACAAAGGTAATAAATTTTACATTATTTTTGAGATATGTAATGATATCTTCAAAATAAGTAGGTTCAATATCACTTGGTACTTGAGTTTCATGCAATGTATCATATATGATGTCCTTATAAACATTAGATTACTTTAAGATATAATGTAGTGAAAAATTATCATGCATCTTTCTCAATTGGTCATGTTGCCATCTAGATACTAGATCTATAGCATTACAATAGGACTTACAGAGAGATATCAAATGTCGTCTCCATTTTAACACTTTCTCTTTATATACATGGATTTGCTTAACAATTTTGACAAGACAAGTAACATAGAAAACCATAATAACTATTAGGTATTTTACCATGAAATAATTGATAGATGTATCCATGAAAAACATGATTGTAAGATTTATCAATCAAGGATGAGTAATAGGAAAAGAAATTAGAAAACCATAGCTAGCTTAGGGTTTGATGTTCAAATATTAGGTTCACTAAATGTTTAACACTAATTTGGATTAATACATCCTTAATTTTGTATATAAGGTTAAATAAATAGAAAATAAATGGCACAAGGGTGAATATTAGATCTACAGTAGGTCGATTAATGTGCTAAAGTTAAATGTACCATATGTTGAATTTATTAAACTAAGATAGGCTATTAATTGAAAGTACAACTATGATAGATATATAAATGACATAAAATAGAATATTTAGATGATTTTGATTATAATATAGATGTAGATCTAGTATAAGTAGAAATTAGGTAGAAAGATAGTTTTGGATCAATCATAAAATTCTAGATCTGGTGCCTCTAAATCTTTAGATAGTTATGTTAGCCTAGGATGATTGGATTAATGCTAGTGTCTAGGTTTGATGCTAGTTTAGTATATGAAACATAAAATTAAATAGGATTTAACCTCTTGGATTATTTGGGTTTGGCTTCACCTTCACTTTGGTACATTCAAATCTGGGCCATGTACTATCACTCCTAGCAAAATGGAAAAATCTCATATTTCCATATTCAATGTGACCTTGGGGTAAAATGGGTTAGTTGGAACACAATGTCAATCTAACCTATAATAAACCTATTATAAAGGGTTTGCATACATATTCAATAATCCATAATAAGGCCTCAAACTCATGTAGCTATCCCCTACATGTTAGCTTGTGTGTGAAGCATGTAATGTTAAAGTAAGTACAATAGTGACCTAGATTTTAACTTGGAAAATATGACCTTCTGAATGATAATTTAGTATTAAAACCTATATTTAAGCTATTATTATGACTGATATCATAATAGGGAAAGATAATAAATATTTTGGTAACTTGAGTGCTTATTGAGTGTTATTTTAGTATGATTGTAACATGAGGAATGAATGGGGGTTGATATTATATTTAAACAAATCCTATGAGGACAAAAGTTACATTAAAGCACTTAAGTTGACCAATGTAATATATTTGATTTGAAAATTAGATGACTTTAGGGCAATAAACACTTTTATCAGGCTAGGACATTAACATCAATGATATTATTTATTCCTGATGTTAGTGTCTAGGTAGAAGGAGAGTAGGCATAAGATTAGAGCTTGCAAAGGTGTAAGATAAGTACATTTTAATCATTATAGGAAAAATAAGATGTCATAAATATAAGGTTTTTATGACTAATAGACAGGCTAAGGGGCACAAGATAGTGTAGATACAATGTTTATGGAAGCAAGGCATGTGTATAACTAAGAGGAACAACTAGGTTCTGAGTTTTCCAAGTGTACAAGACTGAGGTGCTACATAATCACAAAATATAATCTATATTAATACACATGAGGCATCTTACATAGAAAATTATTTCACTTGTAATGAGTGTGGGGTGGCCAAACTTTTTTCAATATCCCTTAGCTGTGTCTCCTCACATTTTCAATAATATGGGCCTCTCTACCACTAATGTTCCAACTAAAACAAATACATATGATAGATATCCATCCTATGATGATATCTACATTATGGCATAAGACCACACATAGGATCTAGATGTATTACAATATTAAAACATATTATCTAAAATGTATTCCTTCAATCAAGATGTTCATGTTATTCATATCCTTTAACAATGAATTAAAATTAGAAGACTATGTACCACCTATCAATACACCTTGGATAAATACTCCTTAGGTTGTCCAAAAAATGACCAATCTAATCTAATTTGGCCCATAATGCCTAATTTCACTAAGAAAATCAATCTACTTATCCAACATCCACTACCTTCAATTGGTCATCTTACATAACCCACTTTTATGACTATTATCCATATTCTAATCATTGTTGATGATATTACTTCTCCTTATCTTAATACCAAATTATATTACACAATTTCACACCCCCTACTCCTAAAATCGCCTTAGATGCATAATCTATAGTCATTTCATAAATACATTTTCAATTCTATAATCAAGGCAACCAAATTTTGGATCTTGAATCAAATGTTAAATATTATGGACCTTTACCAATGCTTCCTACTGATGAAGTCATATTAGAATTACTCCTTTCTCATGAGCCTTAACTCCCATGACAACATCATAAGCTAGGTCATTTTGAGAAAAAGGATCCTTATTTCAATAACTTCATTACTAGTATCATCCCTAACACACATCATGTTTATTTATACCCTCTTACTCTCTATCATTTCCAAGATGGAAATGCTATGATTCTTGAAGAAACTATGGAAATTAATTATGGAACCAATATTTTTCCTCATCCTGTTCTTGCCTCTAAAAAACTTCGTCCTATAGAATATGATAATTTTTGTTTATTATTTGATAAATATCATGAATATTTCACATGGCCATATGAATATATGCCTAGTATCGACCCTAGGATTGTGGTCCATAATATCATCATTTATCCTAATGTGAAACCCATCCATCAAAAACAATGTTAATTCCCTCCTAATATATATACCTTATGTCATAAAGACATCATCAAATTCTTAGTCACTAACTTCATAAAATCTATATATTATTTCAAATGGGTTTCTAAAAATTTTCCCATATGCACTAAAGTATCTATGGTTATTTTCATCTATATATTCTTTCATAATCTTAACTTAGCTTGTCCCAAATATAAATTTCCTATACCATCAATTAATTCCATCATCAATTCCATCATTGGATATGAAATGATATTTCTCATGGATGGTTTCTCTAGATATAATCAAATTCACAACACTCCCAAATATCAACATAAAACCACATTTATAATATAATGGGATACCTATTGTTACATCAAAATTCCTTTTGATTAAAAGTTTGTTAGTGCCATATATCAACATGAAATTACCCATATATTCATGATCCTATACACAAAATTATGGAAACCTATGTGGATGACCTTATCACCAAATCCAAGCATCATGAAAATCATATTCATGATGTGGATATCATCTTTGATCATTACATTAAATACAAAGTTTGACTAAACCCCTATAAGGTAAACTCTTAGGTTTTCTAGTTTTTATTTGAGGAATTGATGTTGATCCAAATAAAATCAAATCTATTTTTAACATGCCTATAATTTGATCTACTCCATACACATGAACATACCTTGGTAAACTTTGGTAAATTTGATGATTCATTCTTGAAATAGCTTACCATATTTATTCAATTAATTGCCTTCTTAAGAAAGGTATAGCTCTAAAATGGAAAAAATGAAATAATAACACCTAAATCATCCCAATCTTTGACGTCATTCCAATTATTTACCTCTCATCTTGTACACTTCCTCTACCCCCATTATAGTTTGGGAAATAATTTCCCAACAATATTAAATAGGTCATAAAAATGACATATATTATATCAGTTTTACTTTAATAGACTATGAGACATGTTATACCAAAGTTGAATGTGATTGTCTCACCATTTATTTTTCAACTTAAAAACCTCGCCATTACATGATTTATGAAACTTATATAATCATCCATTATGATCCTCTTTGTCATTTATTTTCAAAAGCCTTCTTACCTAGCAATAGAATTAGCAAATGGATGGTCCTTTTGATGGAATTTGACTTATAAATCATTATGTAAAAATTAGTTAAAGGCTAAATAATTTATAACCAACTTGCTATAGCTCCTATACCACTTACTAAAAATATTAAAAACCCTCTTCTTGATGAAGAAATATTTTAATCTATAGTCTTAATCAGGCTATTTCACTTAAAGAATATTTTCACAATTTTATGGCTAACCTCAAGACAAATACTCTTGATGAACCAAACACTTTCATTTCTAAAACAAAACCTAAAGTCATCATTGAATAATTACCTAGATTTATAATCGACCTACATGAAGGTACCTAGACACTTCATTATAATGGTGTTAAATGTCTTAAATGAGATGGGGTAGTATGTTTATTATTTGATCCTCATGAGAAAATCATTCCTCTTGCATTCCTATTAACCTTTGATGTTACTAAAAACATAATCGATAATATAAATTTGTAATTTACAAACAACATAGAAAAAATGTCAAAGTACTTACTTTTAGTGTTGTGACTTAGTCTATAAATTAGATTATACCCATGATAAATAAGGCAAGTATGCTCAAAACTTATGGGGTCCTTATCTAGTTAAAGATATTCTTGGTCATACTACTTACATATTAAAAAAATAATGAAGGAAATTTTTGTTTGCTCTAATGTTCAGTTCATAAAATACACATGGGATTGGGTATGCCCCAAAGAGGAACAAGAGAATAATGATGGAATTTCATCCTCCATTTTAGGACTGATTTGGGATCAGCCTAGGGCATGGTTTTAGTTATTTAGCTTCACAATGGAGTCTACATGAATAGTCTCCAAGAGATGTGGATTCACCACTAAAATTTTAATATGAGATTCATGCACACATATCTAATTATCAAAAGTTATTATTGGAGTTCATGTATTTTTCTCCTCTATTTTCTAGACACAAGGGGAAAAGGTAGTTCAGTCATTAAAAACAAACATAAAAAGATAGGGGAGAGTAAGGCAAAAAAGAGGGCCTCCAAATTTAAAATTAAATCAATGCATCAAGCATCGAACTAAGTGACCTTTCCATAATTATAGCACTATATAGTAAGTTTTCACCAAAATTTATACCTTCAAGAACACATAGTGGGAAGATTTTGAGGAAATAGGGGAGCATGCTTCAAATATGAACCCTTACTAAATATAAGTACTAGGATTTTATAGAAATATAAACATAAACACCCAATGGTAAAATATATATTAACACACAAATAAATAGTACTTAAAAATATAAAAGAGAGAGTGCAACAAGTGATTATAATAGATAGAACATCATAACCATAGAATGCATTTAATATCAAGGTATTAATCCAATTTATCTAGCATATAAAAGCATTTAGAATGGATATGAAATATAATTGAGATGTAGATAAGATCTTTGAAAAAAATTGTAATAGTATACATTGAAAAAAGCAAGTGTCGTTACAACAATTGATCATGGCCAACTCTACAGTCTAACGAGATGAAGGAAAAAATAGGTGAAATCCTAGCTATTATCTAATAACACTTTTGCATAAATTTTAGTAAACTCATTATAATATGAATTTACATTATATAAATAAGGATGAGATTCACTTTAAAATAGTGTGATATTCCTATCTTGCTCCATGATGTCCACTTATGACAGTTGTAACCATAATTCAAAATTTAAAATAAACAAAAGCCCTTCAAGCCCATCAAAATATATGTGGGTGACCACTTGGTTGATACATGGAGGTGATTGGGAAGATCTAGCTCCCAACTACTTTTATCTCACATTCCTAGCTTTTAATATAGCTTCCATGAGGTTAAATTCCTTATCCATCTTAGTTCCTTAAATATTACTTTAGCTTGAGTCATCAACCTCTGTTAAAACTACAAGGGAGCTTTCATTAACACCTAGAACCCAAACACTTGGTTGATGTGTGTCATTTCTATGTTGATATCTCAAGAACTACCTAATCCCATTCTTTATTTACTTTGGTGACCTTCTCCCTCATGACCTGGTTAAAGTGACCCAAGTGGACTCCAAATTATCCCCTATCTAATAGGGTGCCATCCAAATGGAATAACATAGAGATATTGACCTCTTTGAAGTAGGTAAATATCATTCTCCTACCCTCTTTGAAGGGTCTCATTGTAGTATGATATATAGCATTTAATTCTTCCATATCCACCTATATGTTCCTAATGTATGTTTGAGATATTCCCAAGTCTAAGGTGGACATTAGTTTCAATTTTGGTAACATACCTTTATTGATCACCATTAGTAGTTTCCTACACTTCCCATCTATATATGCAATCCTTTCCATGTAATCCTACGTCTATTGGATAAGCACATTGGTCTCTATCATAGTCTCTACCACCTTTTATATAATTGAGAATAGTATTAAGAAGGAATCATTGACCTACCCAATCAGCCCAGTGGGTAAGGAGTTCTTCACCTAGGATTCTAATGCTCAAACCTAGCTTTGGATGTCCTCAAGGAACTTTTTTGTTATATCATGAGTTACCTAGAGAATGGAAATTGGATCCTTAGCCATCCTTTCTTATCCAATGTAATTCCTCACCTTAGTGAGGGAGTATAAATACTCTTAGGTTTACCATGCCATTGGGCTCCCATCCTAGATGAACCTCTACATTAGAGTCCTCTTCATGCTTCCCAAGGATTGGTCAAATATATACTACACATTTTCATCACATTACACTATCATCTCTAGTGCTTATAACCTTGGGATAATTACTTGAGTTATGAGAAGTGTTTGAGATGGTGGTGAAGGGTTTAAGGGGAGGTGGAGGGGAGATGGAAGAAGTAGAAGGTGTGAATGAGGAAAAAAATAGAGGAGGAGAAGACATGTGATTAAAGGGAAGAAGAATTAAATGAGAGGCCTATGGGAACATTTATACCCTCCACTACTCTTGGGAAATTCCCACTTGAGAGGAAATGACTCTCGAGGGAGGGGTATTCAATAGAAGGGAAGAGATTATCTAGTTGAAGCCAAATCCTTGGGTGTTTGGGCTAATGGAAAGAGGGGACCAAGGGTAAATATGTGGAGGCACTATGACTAGGGATAAAAAAACATTGAGTATAGTGGAGGATGTTGGATTAGACTAGAAGGACTCTAAACTAAAGCCTAAAGATGAATTGCCTTCTACTTTTTCTTAGGTCTCTTACCCTGGTTATCTCCAAATGTTATAGTGGAAGGACTATTTAGGATAGAAAGATCTATGGGGGATAGTTGTGGAGGATATTAGACCATACAAGAGGTGATGAGAAGATTGAATAGGGTACTAAGATAGTTATTACCATCAAATATGCACTCATGATAATTGTAGACATGTTCATTGATGAAGATGTGCCTATAGGTACCTAGGTTGAAGGAATGCCCAATGAAGGCACTGAGAAGGTTTTGGGTTATGGAATGGATGAGATGAAGGGGAATAAAGAGGTAAATATTCTCAAGAGTACTAAATCCAAAGTTACCTAAGTGAATGATGTAGGGTGTGTAATGGGTAAAATAGGATGCACCACTTGGGGAGTTTGTGAGAGGGAGCAAAACTGAAGGGTGTCATGACTGGGAGCTGAAAGTTGATGAGAGTGATGAATTTAAGGAAGATAAAATGAATGGGACGTTTAAGAGGTAGAAACTAAATCAATTCTTATTTTAAGTCTTTTTTTTAGCTTACCTCTATAATTATATTAATGTTTAACCTCAGGGTATATGTAACCTTGGGTTGAGATGCTAGTAGTTGATTCAACTATGCCTAGACTACCTACCACTAAGTAACATAGGTTTAGATTATTTGGGGATAGGTTACCAAAGCTAATGAATGAGGAAAATTTTAATTTAGGTGTGAAGAGTGCATTTTGATAGAGGAGGAGAAGGAGGAACTAGAACACAAGGATCAGGAGGTGCTTGAGGAGGTGGAGGATGAGGTGTAGACGATGCTAGAGGAGGTAGGCTTGGAGTTGGGGCATGAAGAAGAGAAAGTGTAAAAATACCTTAAAAAATCCTCTTGGAGATAGTGGGAGGAGTCAAATTTGGATCCTTTATAGATCAAGTGGGAGTTATAGGGGGAATAGATGGTCCTTCTTGAACCTTATTTCCTATCTTCTTCTTCTTCCTAGTTATGATTTGGAACAATACCTCCTAGATTTTTACAAAATTAAGGTAGAGTTCATTATCACCTTCCAAATGGTGGCCATATTTTATATTAAGGTAGGTTGAATACCTTACTATGTGATCCATGATCATGCCCCTAGGTTCCCAATGTTGGAGCTTGACTCTCCATAGGGTGAAGGAGTCCCAACTAGCTACCTTTTCTGTAAAGGAGGGAAAGCCTTATAGACATGGTTCCTAATGGATATTTGGAGTGGTGGATATGCCTTATATTATTTAATTATACAAAAACTAAAAATACCCTCTACCAATTGGTAGGTGATCTCTTGCTCTTATAGGCAATATAGGATTAAGTACAATGAGTAGAGGGGTTTTTATAATATGCCTAACATTTGAATCATGATGTCTTCTATGTATTAATAATATTCATCAATAGTTGTAATGGATTCTTATATTCCTTGTGATAAATAGGGAATTTGGACCTCATTGATTATGTTATAGACTAATGGGTAAAATTACTAATAGATATCTTAGATGTGGTTTTGGTACTAGTCTCCATATGGTTTATAAAATACTACATAGACCATCAAGCCCTCGAGAACCCATGTAGTAAAATCCAAATTTGTAAAGGTGAGATTTCCATAGACCGTGTCTAAGGTAGCTCATCATGTATAAATTCCCTCCTACCTAAGCATCTACTATGACATTGACTAATTTAAAGTTAATTAGTCCTCATATGTTCAAAAATTTATATCTAATATGGATCATATGAAGGAGGGATACCCATAATTCATTGACATGTAGGCATTCTTGGGCCCTAAATAATTGGTTTAGTATAATCATGCCTATCCAAACCTCCTCTTAGAAGGTACAAACTATGTATGCATTGATGTATTCCTTACTAACCCACTTGGCATATGAGTTATCAACCCAGTGTTGTAAGACATAATATGTTAGGAAGGTTTATGTCCAATTATTAATCATCATAACATCATAAGAGAAGGTGAAATATAGAAGGGAGTAATACACCTTATAGGCATTCTTGGAGATGTTGACAATCTATTGTTGAGAGTTGGGTGAGTAAACCTAGTCATGGCTTTTAGTATACACTCAGATGGTGGTGATTAGTAGGTTTCCAAAAAAATTAGCATAGGGGAATGATTTTAGTTTGGCCAAGGCCTATGAATACTACATTTATTATAGGCCTAAAGGGCATCTTCAAACTCTTTATGTTCATTGTTGTTATAGCCCATGTCTTTGGGTGCCTAATCGATTATTTTAAATATGTCACTATAATGATTAAATTAGGTCAAGCCTTATAAGAATAGGGTATCTTGATACTTGGGTTTGGATTTAGGGTTTAATGATGATGAATCCATTATATAAAGATGGAGGCCAATAGGAATGTACTATGTGCAAGGGGAAAATGTATGGGTATGTAGCTATATTCAAAAAACAAGGAATTGAATTGCTCTTAAGGGTATATATTAATAACCATTAGTGATATTTACTTAATATATTTAAAAAATAATACATTCATACCCCTATATTAATGTTATTTTATGACTCACTTGCTATGAACTAAAATTTGAGTTGGTGGATAGATCTCCTCTCTTTATTTCCTAATCTAGAGTTAAATTCATAGCTCACAATCCTCTACTGCCAACTAGATTTAGAGATGGTGATGTGACATTTTAAGATTGTCTAATCAAGACCTATTTTATATTTTATTAATGCCAAGCATATGGTAATCACATGATCACATCTCCTCGAGGCTTCCTAGTTAAATCTCACCTAGTTTCATGTGTCACCTACTTAATTATCCTCATATTAAAGGTCAATTCCTACGTATAGATTTATACCCCATATCATGCCCATAAGAAGGGTGAGGTGTCATTTAGGGACATATGGCATCCTTTAATTAGTTTTTTAGGCTCCATCCATACTCCATTATAAATATTCCATGGTTTAGGTCACCATATATTCATATTTATGGCTTGTGCTACATGGCATCTTCTAAGTGGGTCAGGTTCTCCCAACCTCTAACATCTTTGATAGGCCTGGGAGACTAGCCACTATAAAAACTAGTGATGTGGTGCCCTCTAAGTGGGGATATGATCTCTCAAGTTCTAACATATCTTATAGTTTTATGGGATAGGTCATTCTAATTATGGGCAATGTGGTACTCTTTGAGTGGGTCAGGATCTTGTAGGCTCTGACATCTCTAACACGTCTAAGTTACTAGTTACTCTAACAACTAGCAACGTGGTACCCTTTAACGGGTTAGGATCTCTTGATATATGACATCTCTAATAGGTTTCATGGACTATCCACTCTAATAATGGGTAACATGGTGCCCTCTGAATAGGCCAAAATCTATCAATCTTTGACATTTATGATAGGTCTAGGGGACTAACTACTCTAACAATTGATGATGTAGTACCCTCTGAGTGGGCTAGGTTCTTTTAGACTCTAACATCTCTGATAGGTTTGAGGGATTAGCTACTTATATAAATGGTGATGTGTTACCTCCTAATTTATCTATTTTCTTTTGTGAAACCCCCAAAAGAGACTAAGTAAAAATGAAAAGACCCAGAATCCATTAATACCTTACCTGATTGTCATTAAGATTTTGATTTTATATGAAGGGCATTAGATCCATTTCTCTAGGAAATAAAATTGGCTCTAATAACTTATTTTTAAATTTATCATGTAATTTTAGTTCTATAAATCCTTGAAATAAGAATCTTACCTTAACAACATAATAAATAAGGCCTAACACTGCTTGGGGAACTCAGGGAGACACAATATTTCAAGGACCTAGTTTAGGCAAAGCTAGATATAATGAATGAATAAACCAAGGAGATTTGTTTTTGATAAATTTTTAAAGAGTTTTCCCCAATTTTTATAAAAATGGAGCATGTTGGACATATAAAAATGGTGAATTTTATAGGGAAAGTGATGATAAACACTTAGAACCTAGCTAGTTAATTTTAATCCCCTACACAACACAAATTATAAGAGAGATCTTCATACATAAAAAAAAATAAGGAACTAAAGTCTCATAATAATAAGTGTCATACTGATTTTTCATCTTATAGACTACCACCAATGTCTATAAGAAGTGCTTCTCAATCTTCATTTAATTATAGATTTTATTCAAGCAACAAAGATTAGACTGGGTATCAAGCTCCTTTGAGGGTGTTAATGGCTTGATGGCTTGAAGTGGATGGAATGGGAATTGTTTTTATACCATAATTGGAATAAATATACCTAATAAATATACCTCTATCCCTAATAGATATACCTCTAGCCCCATTCAAGGATTTGCTCCATTGTCAGTCAGGCTTGAAAGCCTGTGATGGAGGTTGCCTATATGGCCCTTTCAAAGAAGACTCGAAACTTAAATTCTACATGATTTTATTGTCCTTTTTAAATATTCCTTGAGAGAATATTTTATTTTATTATTATCATCCATTAAGGGTTTTATACCAAGCTAAGGGTGAAAGGATGGTGAAGAAGTTTTGAATACCTAGTCAATCATTGATTAGCTCAAGTAGTCTTATATTTTCCTAAGATGTTACATTAAGTGTATCTTGGTAGATATATAGGTATGTGGGTTATGTATACATATTATTCCTATCACTATTTCTTTTTGATTATCAATCTAAACAATATCCTATGGCAATGCACAATCTAGGCCAAAATCACTAAAACAAGCTAAAACATTCAAACTTGTCATGTACAGGTGTCAATTTAGGCTAATGTATCCCTAAATGGGGAAATTAATTTTATGTTATTATTATATTTTATTAAATCACTTCAATTCAAATTTTTACCATGCAAAATTACACCCTAGACCACTGAATTCTTATAATTTAATAACACATTTTATGTGCATGTGTTATTTTGCATCCATAATACCCTAACTAGGGTATTGTCTCATATACAACTAAAACTTTATTTTGATTACATTCCAATCAAATTATGACTCAGTAAAATGACATTTTGAACAAGTTAATTAAGTATGCAATATATTTTCAAATAATTGTAGAAAATTATTCAAAGTCACTTAAGCAAATTAAACCAAATCAATAGCCTAAGTGAAAATTCCATGAAAGTTGTTGAATATCTATTATTAGAAATTCATTATTAAATTATACATCATCCCATGACATCATCAATGGGGTGGCATCCATAAACCATTAATGGGATAAATATATGAATTAATCCCTCCCATGCCTCATTAGTTCCCCGTTATTTCAAATATTAATGGGAATATTTATGGCTTGTCCATCCAAAATTGAATCAATTCATGACCATACATCTTGATCTTAAGATGGATGGTCATGACTAATCATGAAATTTTTTAAATATATATATATGTGTGAGCTAAGGCCACCATTTTTTAGCTTTAATTATATAAACTTACTGTGCAAAAATTTTAATAGAAAAGCTTCACCTATTTCCATAAAATAGATAAAATATTATGATCCTCAGCCATTGGTGCACTAGGAAATGATGGAGGAGCATGCTAATATTTATTAAAGTAGACTTGGAACACCAAATATATGGAAAATCATGCTTCTTGGCTGATCTTGGAAGGGGGGATGCCACTTGGAAGGTTTAATGGTATATTCCTTTCTTATATATCTCTTTAAATTCCTTAGCAACACCCCTGGAGGGAGTAAACTTAACACATTGTTTCCTCTATGTTTATTTTGGGGTTTTCTCTACTAATGCATGCACTAACTTGATTTTTAATCTTATTATACATTTTGGCGCACCTTGTGGGACTTGAACCTCATAAAATTATTTATCCCTTCTAATTTTGCATTCAAACCCTCTTTGGAGGTTATTTTACACTTTTTTCTCTCATTTTATGTTTATGTGGCCTCTGATAAAAATGGTGGATTTAACATGTAAAATGGTGGAATCACTTTGTAAGTTAGTGGAATTACTATGTAAGTTAGTGGAATCAACCTAGACATCAATGAGAATGATTTGAGGGATGGTGAAATCACATATATGAATGATGAAATAATTTTATCTATTCTATATCTTTCTATGTATCTATAAGAATTGGTGAGATTATTTTACAAAATGGTGGGATCACTCTGTCAATCGGTAGAATCACTCTATCAATCAATGGGATAGCACTATGGAATGGTAGGATCATCCTAGACTAGAAATTTATAGTAACTATTATTTATTTTAATTTTTTATCATTTTTATCACTTCAATGGAAATGTTATCCATATTTTTGAAAACTATAGAGGTGGATTACAAACATGGTTAAATCAAGCATTAGTCATGAAAAACATAAAGAATGCATAAAGAAATAATAATCTAGGCCAACCTATTCAATGGGGTTTGTAAATGACAATAAGAAGAAATTAAAAGAAATCACATATGCATATTACCTTACCAAGATCATTACACCATCCATAAATGACTCCAAGCATGTTTTACCCCTTGATTTGGTTTTCTTTACTTTATCAATAATGGATGTCAAGCTCCTCCATCATTTCAAGATCACCATGCATAATCTAGGCTAATGATATGAAATCATGAATATTCCTATCAAATAAAGTTATCCTATTTCAAATAAACCATGATCAAACTACATAAATGACTTGTGGTCAGAATCTTGCATTATAAGTTTAAACAAATTAAGCTTAATAAAAATGGTCTTAGCCCTCCTATTTATAGGATTTTAGATTTGATCAGGATCAACCATGACCATCCATATAAAGATGAATATGTGTGTCCATTAATTAATCAGATTATGTAAATAATATCCATATATATCCTCATAAATATTTGGGAGGAAAAGGCATTAAAGAGGCATTATAGTCCATAAACCTGATATTTGTTGTATTTGTGGATTATGGATTCCACCCCATTGATCATGTTTGAGGATGTAGATAATATTAATCAATTTCCAATAAATAAATATTCAATAAATTCCATGGAATTCTTACTTAAACTCTTAATTTGGTTTAATTTTCATATGTAGGATTAATTAATTTTAGTGCAATTCTTTGTAAATTTGGTGCACAATTAATCAAACTAATCAAAATGCCATATTACTAGGTCACAATTAAAATGGAGAGGAATTAGAAAGAACTATTAGTTGTGTATGGATTTATATCCTATTTAGGATATTTTCAACACAAAATAACATAGGCACATGACATGTGCTTACAAATTAGAAAAAAAGAGTGATCTACAACACCAAAATGTGAAATCATCATTTTGACTCAAAATGATTTGAGAAAAGTTAATAATAACATAAAATTAATTTCCCAATTTAGGGATACATTAGCCTAAATTGGTTCTTGTATATGATAATCTCAAACTATTTATCACGTTTAATCAATTTTGGCATAAATTATACATTTGAGTGCAATTCAAGTAAGATTGACAATTTCAACACAAATGGTGTTAGGATTAGGATGGCTACATTTTCCCCCTATTTGAGAAGGCATAGTTAGACATTCAGGTGAATAAACATCTTTTTAAATAAAATATTTTTTCAATAATAAATTTTAAATTACCCATGATTCCCCATGGAGAAGACATAATAGGATGAAAGAGAAAGATGGACTCTTAAAAAGAGAGAGAAAGTGAGATTAACCCATGGAATAGATTACATCTAAATGAGTTAATGCTTGCATGCATTGATTCCATCAATGATAAAAATATAATTAGATAAAAATGACCTCAAAGATGGGGGTAATGAGAAGGATACAATCCAAAAATAAAAGTGACACACTTTAAACACACCCAAAGCTAGGGTGCAAGCTATGTGCTTCAGAACTGATCAATCTTGAGACAAGTTGCACACTAAATTATTGCCAAAATGAGTACAAAAGTTTGTAGAGATTACAATTAAAATAAAAAGGAGAACATTCTCTCCAAATAGAGGATAAATAATAATGTGCTTCATTAGAGTGAATTTGATCATGATAAAGCAATTTTGTTCGAATAGGGCATATTTTGATCATTGATAAAGAATGGCTTGCCCTTATAGGGTTGATTTAAATTTGTAAACTAGTTTAAATGTTGTGCCCTAGCATGGTCAAATTTTCAAGAAATAGCTTAAGGAGATAACATAATGCATATATTAAAGATGAGTAGGTGTAAACATAGATGTTATGGTATAATGGCTTCAAAATCCACAAAAAAACCATGTATATGAGAATGTACAAAGTGATGAAAGAGATGAAAAAAAGAATGAAAGGTGGTTGAGCTAACTCAAGATACATCATGTATCTAAGTGCTACCTAAATAGTCCAGATGGACCTGAAGCTAATGCATTTCACCTAAAAGTGGTAGAGAATGGAATGAGGAATGAATAAAACTAGCCATCATTTGATTAGACTCATGATGTATGCCAAGAGATGCACGTCTTCCATAGATTTGGAGTGTTAAACCTATTGAGCCTAGTTTATAATTGGTGATATTGAGAGCTATTCATCAGATCTACATTGATGTTGAGACTTGAAGTCAAACCACAAAGTGCTTTCTATATCAAAAGAAATTATGCTAAGCTAGTTAAAATGTGAATACTTATAACTAAGGATAATGGTAAGAAATGACCAAAATTAGAGTTATAACTATTGACATTTAAACTAAGAAATAAAAGATTAAAAAAGAATACATAAATGAACCTAACTCAAAATAAAGATATGAATAATCAATATTTGATTAGGAATAATAATGTATAAAATTTGTAAAGTAAATTTTTACTCTACATTGCATTTAAATTTTCAGTCGAGCACTGCAGTTTTGGTTCCCGTATACCTTGGTCATAGCAACAGAGTTGGGGTAGAGCACGACTTCAATTTTCTATTTAAGTTTCAAGATGTAGTGGAGGCTGCCAAGTGTCACTCTCCAAGCATGGGCCCCTTGTTTTCCTCTTTTGTTTCTTTCATCGCATTTTGCCTAAAGGTTTGAATTCAAGTGAAAGCTGCCAAGTGTCACTTTCTGACACATGAAGCCAACCAGCTGGCATCCTCTAAGGTCCCTTTTATAACTTTCCAAAGAACTACGAATCATGCCATGTACCTAGTGGTAGTTAAGAAAAATGCACCACATGCCAGCATCCACATCTCATAAAGGCACCCACGTTTCATTCTACCTTTTGACAAAGACATTCAATGAGCTAAAGAGAAGGATGCAGTGGAAGGCGCCAAGTGGCAGTAGTGGAAGGCCTTAAAATACCTTTTTAAGAAGCAATAGAAGTTGCCACGTATCAGCACCTGAGAGACTTTGGTTCAATGCTTGGGTTCAATACTTTGGTTCAATGTAGAAAGGCATCATTTTATTTTGCTTAAGTGTCATAAAGTAGCGGATGCTACCAAGTGTCACTCTCTGAGTCCCTCTCTACTCCATCCCTAAAAGAAGCAAAATATGCCATGTATCTTCCCAAAAGCAATGGAGTTTTCCATGTGCCAATTTTTGAGAGACCATCTTTGAGTTTCATTGCTAAATAAATATTGTGGTGGGCCCTGGGGTTACTTCAAAAGTATGCAGAAGCTGCCAAGTGTCACCATCCATAAGAGTCTGATATGAGTCCAAAATAAAACTACAACACATCCAAAGAAAAGGAAAGAGCCACATGTCTTTGATGGATCAGTTGGAAGGCACCAAGTGTCATTTTTTGATGCCTTCTAAATAACAAGAGGAATTTCAAAAAATTGACTAAGTGTCCTCTCCCATTTTAAACATAACAGAGTGTTTTGTGTATCTATTGCCACAAAGAGAAATGGAGGAAAAATCAGCTGAAGTTAATTTGAGTAGATGGAACAGTTCATCGAGTACATTTTTGGAGCCCCCAAAGCATTGAAGGCACCATCTATTTGTTCCTGGTGAGTGAAAGATGAAGAGTTGTGCAGCCCAGTAGGTGATGAAATTTGAAATTTAGGCACAGAAGGAGGTACCAGACAGGAATTGACATGCCACAATTAGGGCATCTGCTCTTCTCCAGCATGGCCTATCTGAGGCATTGAATGCACCGAATCAAGATGTATCCAAGGCATTGAATGTGCCAAATTTCAAAATCATTTTGTCTAGGAGTTTGAGGCTATAAAAAGAGAATTTTAAAATTGGGGGGATTTTTTCTCATAGTTTTAGACTTTCTAAATTTTTTGATCAGTAACACCATTTGCTCTTGTCTCAATTTTCTTGAGTTGTAAAGTTGATATAGCCATGCATGTTTCTGTGCCCTTTATGTGGCTGAATGAATTAAGGAAATTTGAGCTCCATGCCTTGGTTGGTGTTATATGTGTCATTGGTGAAGTAGCTTATGCTACAGATTTTCTATAGTTGTGATTAAGAATGTCATTTGCTTTTATCTCATTTTCTTGAATTGAAAGGTTTACATAACTGTACATGACTTCTGTGTCTCTTATGTGATTGGAATATTTTGTTAGGAAGATTGAACACTATGCCTTTGTTGACATTCCCTGTATCTCAGTGAAAGAACTCCCTATTGTGAGCCTCTATTTCTATTATTTCAATCTCTTACATTGATCATACACCTGTCTGCTCTTAAATGTAATTGAGTCCTATAATAGTTTCACTGTGCTCAGGTTAGGATTAGGATTACACTCAGGTGCATCACCATAGTTAGGTTTTAATTCTTGCATTTTACATTTTTGTTTAGTCTCCTATCCCTTTTCCCCAACACCATATAAAAGAAGAGACTAGCTTCTCTAAAATTTGGAGGTTGTTTCAAGCTGCATTGTTCCACATCTTGAAATTTCCCATTGTTGATTGGTTAAGATCTAGTCTAATTTTATGCCATCAACACTTTCTGGCATGCTCAGTGGGACTAGTCTTGAAGTTTCTTTCAAGACCACATGAACCAAAGAGCTATGAGGAGTTAGAGCTGTGGACCAGTCACTAGATTGCAATTTGCTACAAATCTAGGTATTCTTTTGCCACCTCTGGTAATTAGCCCAAGAAGAAGAGCTAACCAGTTTATACCAGTACTAAACATGGGAGCCCTAGTACCCCCAAGAAATTATGCAAGCTAGAACACTGGTAGTCCCTTAATCCTCCTGACACCACCATCTATTTGGGATCCTATCCCAATAAATGCTCTAAAAGCTCTGCCCAAATTTAGTGGGTAGGACTCAAAAACACCTATGGAACATCTTCAATATGTATCAGATGTCTACGCCATACATGGTGTCACAGAGCAAAATTTGGCCCTAAGGTTGTTAGCAGCCTCATTCAAAGGGAAGGCCTTAGAATGGTATTGGTCTTTAACCCCAAATACCATATCCACATGGGACCAGCTTGGAGATTTCTTCTTTAAAAGATTTGCAGAAAAGGGTGATAAGTCTTCCTTATTATAGTAGTTGATCACCATTCAGAGGGGACCACAAGAGGACATGACTGACTTCAATACCAAATTCTAGAAAACTTGGGACAAAATCCCCATTGTAAAAAAACCACCACCTGGTATGGCCATAGTGTTCTATCTCAAAGCTTTAAATTTAGATATATCTATTATGATTCAGTCACTGGGAGGACATACTTTGCCAACGGCTTATGACCTTGCGAACAGAGCTGAAAATAATTTAATTGATGCTAGAAAGTTACCTCTAAGGCCTCCCATGCCTGTATTCCCAAAAATTACCTTGCCCCTACCTCAAGAGGTTCCTAAATATGTAAGTCCACTTGTGTCTATGTATACTTACCCTTCATCATCTACAAAGCAACTAGCCCTTGCTCAGTCATTCGAGATGGATGATATCAAAAGTATGCTAAGGGCATTCTCTAATGAGCTGATTAATATGAAGACGCAGCATAACACTTTCCCTAAGCCTTATTATCAAGGCTATCAAGGGAATAGGTTTTCATCCCAACCAAACCAGTATCAAGGCCCTCTAAGGCAAACCAACAATCAACCAGCAAATCAATTAGTTGTTCCCACGCCCTCACAGACCATTCCTCCCAACTCAAACAGGGAGATGGTTCCAGGTTAGAATAATTATGTGGATGATACTAATGCTTGGTTTTTCCCTTGCAACGATGCTCACACCCCCAGAGATTGTCCTAGAGGAAATCTACAACAAAGAGTGGCTGAGCAAAGAAGAATGGATGGTCAGTTTTCCAGTATGAATAACAATCAAGCCTACCAATCTCTTGGCATGCAGAATTCAGTCCTAGTGGCTCAGATGCAAGGAATGTCCTTGCAACAAGAGTAAGAAATAGCCCTAGAACATGCTTTGTTCTGATGGGTTGAGGATGAAGAAGTAGTTTTCTTGAATGAAGCATCTAGCTCCCAAAGGATAGTAGTGCAATCTGATTATTATACTAGATCAAAGAGGAGGATGGTGGAACAGCCCAAGATTGCAAGTGGTCAGGTCAAGAATAATCCTCCATCTCAAGGGCAAAGGAATGTTGTTGTTAGATAAGAAGTACCACAACCAATACAAGATCAAGGGATCCCTATCCAGATTCAAGAAAGAATGAGGTATCCCTATTACCAAAAAACTCAGTCTCTAAGACTGATCAATATTGTGGACCAATTAAAGAAAACTCTAGCACAAGTGTCAATATGGGATATTTTGGCTATTTTTGAACAAAATACATTACTACAAGAAGCTCTGCAAGGGCAAGTAGTGCCCAAAGATGTTGTTACCAAGAAAGGACCTACTGGAAAGGAAAAGCTTAAATATATGGTTCCTCCAAAGACAACAACCTTCATGAATGATGCAACACAAGTAAGTAAATTTAAGCCAGAGCCTTTATGTTTGACTCTGATATTTGGAAAGAAACATTTGCATAATTCATTGATAGATTCAGGAGCTACCACAATCATGATGCCCAAGCAAATAACTAATGCCTTAAAAATAAATTATGAACCCCTTGCAAAAGGAGTTATGTAGCTAGATGGCAAAACAGTGCAAACTATAGGGAGAATTAAGCAACTCCCCTTGCAGTTATACATGTGTCCCAACATAATTATCAGCCAAGATATAGTTGTCATAGATATTACTCCTATCTTTGGTTTATGTTTATCTAGAGACTTTACAACAAAAATAGGAGGGTATATGTCTCTTGACTGGTCGCACCTCATCCTGAGAACCAGATACGGTTCACAGATGAAGATCCTATTTGAACCACTATCCAAAGACCACATCACTCACGAACCAACAAAAAGATTAGAATTAGATCATGGCATGATGAATAAATAAGAAATAAATTTTGTCAAAGAACTAGGAGACTGGACTGAGCATGATCAAGAAGAAAATAGCTAGTTGTTGGCTATGATGCATAGCGACCCATATGGGAACTATGACTCTATTGGTTTAGGCACGTATGTCATTTTTGATGAGGATCAGGTGATCCCAAATGTTATAAGGAATGAGACACATACTACTCAAGATTTAGAGGTCTGGACTTTGAATTTTGATGGGGCCAGAAGTAAACATGGTGCTGGAGCAAGAATTTGTCTTACTGTTCTAAATGGTGATAAGGTTTTAAGGGCTATCTGATTCCAATTTTCTTGTGCCAATAATCATGTAGAATATGAGTCTTTAGTACATGGGCTCCTATTAGCCAAGAAAAATGGAATTAAGAACTTAAAAGTAAAAGGAGATTTAGAACTAGTAGTGAAGCAAATATGGGAAAAGGCCATAGCTAAGAATGTGAGAATGAGATCCTACAAGCATAAGATTTGGGATTTGATAGAAGATTTTGAAGCCTTCAATATTGAGATAATCCCTAGAATTCAAAACTCTGAGGCTAATAGGATGGCTTAGATTGGCTCACAGTTTAACCTAGCAACTAGCCTATTAGTTAATAATGAGTTAGTAAAAGTTATAGTGAGGCCAACCATCCCAGACAATGACCAAAATTGGCAAGTGTTTGAAAATGATGCCCAGGTAGTCTCTTTCTTATAGCAATGAGATGAGTTTGCCAATTAGCTACAAACTAAAATTGAAGATGCATATGGTGATCAGATTATTTAGTTAAGGACTAATAAGCTCCCTAAGGGATTGATCACCTTAGAAAAATTGTTTGACCCACAAGATCTAAGCCTGGAAAAGAAAAGGTTCTAGGTAGATAAAGCAGACTATTCTAAGGTAGAGGTGAGTGATGGGAAAAAATTAAAGGTCAAAAATTCTACAACTTGGGAAGAGAAGGAAAAATTAATCAAGTTGTGCCAAAAGTATGATAGAGTCATAGCTTAGAGCTATGAAGACCTTCATGGATACAACAAAGACATTATCCAGCACACCATAGAGTTAATTGAAGGGTCCAAACCCATCAGACAAAAATAAAGACCAGTAAATCCAAGGATAGAGCCCCTAATGGTAGATGAGTTGAAAAAACTTCTAGACTCCAAAATAATATTTCCAATCAAACACTCAAAATGGGTATCCAATCTAGACCCACTTAGGAAAAAGAATGGGGATGTAAGGCTGTGTGTAGATTTTAGAGATCTAAATAGAGCATCTTTAAAAGACCACTACCCCTTGCCCTCCATGGAACAAATTTTTCAAACTGTGGCTGGATCAAAGAGGTTTTCTTTACTTGATGGTTTCTCTAGGTATAATCAGATTTGGCTAGCTAAGGAGGACCAGTATAAAACTGCTTTCACTACCAAATGGGGGACATTTGCCTACGCAAAAATGTCATTCAGCTTATCAAATATAGGAGCTACCTTTCAATGAGCTATGGATATAGCCTTTGGTGAGCTAATAAATAAGATCATCTTGGTCTGTTTGGATGACCTCACTATTTTCTCAAAAAATGTTGATGATCATTTTGATCATTTAGAATCTGTCTTCAAGAGATGTCAGGATTTTGGGATATCATTAAATCCCAAGAAGTGCATTTTCACTGTACCTCAGGGTAAACTGTTGGGGCACATAGTATCCAAGGAAGGAGTTTTTATAGATCTTAAGAGAATCGTAGCTATAATAGACCTACCCCTTCCAGCAAATAAAAAGGTAGTCTAGTCCTTTTTTGGGAAAATCAATTTTGTTAGTAAATTCATATCTAATTTTGTAGGCTTGGTTAGACGAATGACACTCTTGCTAAAAAAAGACCTAGTCTTCAAGTGGACTACAGAAGGAAGGCAAGCTTTTGAGGGGATCAAGAAGGCTATCTCAGTAGCCTCAGTGCTCAAGAACCCAAATTTTTCCATGCCCTTCATGATGTATGTCTATAGAGGGGAGTCAAGTATTGCTACTGTCCTGACTCAAAAGAATGACAGGCTAGAGGGGGAGCACCCAATAGCCTTTTTCTCAAGAACTCTCAGGGATTATGAGACCAAGTATAATTTTGTGGAAAGATAAGCCTATGCCATGGTAAAAGCCCTCAATAAATTCAAGCATCTGATATCAGGGAACAAAATTCTGATAATTATGGCTCACCCAAGTGTCAAGGAATACATCATGAAGGGGGATATTACTAATAAAAGATCCAATTAGATCACTAATATCCTTGAATATGATGTGGAGATAAGACCCACCAAGCTAGTCAGAGGCAGGGGTCTGTGCCAATATATAACCCAAGAGCTGGAAAAGATGTTACCTGAAGAAGCAGATTCAAAAGGAGAGCTAGAGACGGTGCTAAAATTACAAGAGGTTGATCAGGAATCTTGGGTCACAAGTAGGATTCAATTTATGAAAAATGGGATTTATCTGAGAGAACTCCCTTGAAACAAGAGGAGATATTATAGGATATAGGGAGTTCATTTTGTTTTAATTGAACAAGTCCTTTTCAAGATAAATTCTAATGGAAAATTATTAAGGTGTGTCAAATAGGCCAAAGCTAAGAGGATACTACATGAAATGTATCATGGAACATTAAGGGGGCATTTTTCTACAAAGACCACAGCCATAAAGATAAGTGAGGTAGGATATTTTTGGCCTATTTTATTTGCAAATTGTTATCAGTTGGTTAGAAAATGTCAATCCTACCAGTATCATGTGGGGATGAGGAGGAATGCAGCCATGCCTCTTAGTCCTATAGTCATGGATGAACCTTTTTCTCAGTGGGGTCTTAACTTCATCAAAATGATAAATCCAGTGTCCAACATGGGTCACAAATGGATATTAACTACCACGAACTATTTCACCAGATGGACCGAGGCAGTCCCACTTAAAGAAGCCATAGAGAATGTGATCCTAAATTTTCTAAGGGATATAACTACTCATTTTGGGGCTCCTCACACCATCATTTTAGATAACGCTAAAGCATTCTTGGGGTCTAAAGTATCCGACATTGCCTTGAGACATGGAATATATCTAAAAACTTCATCTAACTATTACCCTCAAGGTAATGGTCTGGCAGAATCAACCAACAAGAACTTGATAAGACTCATCAAAAGGATAGGGGTTGACCATCACAAAGAGTGGCCTAAAGTGCTTAATCTAGCACTATGGGTTGATAGAATCATGCCCAAGCAAGTGATCAAAATGTCTCCATATGAATCGATATATGGAAAATCTGTCATGATTCCCTTAAGCTTGGAAAACCCTACTCTTCAGCTGATCAAACAAATTGACATTAAAGAAAATGGTCCCATACAAGTCAAACTCGCAGAACTTCTAGAAGTTTAGGAAAAGAGGGGCATAGCCCATGATTCATTGATTAAGCACCAGGGAATGGTTAAGGATTATTTTGATAAAAGGACTTCAAATCCTAATTTTGAAGTGGGCTCGATTGTCTTGAAATGGGATGCAAGGGCCACTAAGCTAGGTTAGCATACCAAATTTGAAGCACTATGGACTGGTCCATATAGAATTCACGTGTGCAAGTAGAAGAATTCTTTTAAGCTAGAGTCGATGGAAGGAGAACCTAAAGAGATTCCTATAAATGGAATCTATTTAAAACATTTTAATTGACTTGGGTCTCTCATGTATTATAGCTAAATAGTTTCCCTTCTTCGCATTGATTTTTTGTTGTTTTCCTAATTTGATTTTGAATAAATGTTTTAAACATATGTAGATGGCTCTTTTGAAGCTGTAAATTTCATAATTTTGATCCAGCGAGAGGTGGAGTGTTCTTTTTAAGCAGGCTCAAAAGTTCTAATGGTCACTAGTAATTGTAGAGTAAATTTTAACTCTACGTTGCATTTAAATTTTCAGTCGAGCACTATAGTTTTGGTTCCCATATACCTTGGTCATAGCAATAGAGTTAGAGCAGAGCATGACTTTAATTTTTTGTTTAAGTGCCAAGATGTAGTGGAGGCCACCAAGTGTCACTCTCCAAGCATGGGCCCCTTATTCTCCTCTTTTGTTTATTTCATCACATTTTGCCTAAAGGTTTGAATTCGAGTGGAAGCTACCAAGTATCACTTTCTAACACATGAAGTTGGCTAGCTGGCGTCCTCCGAGGTCCCTTTTGTAACTTTCCAAAGAACTATGGATTGTGTCATGTACCTAGTGGCAGTTAAGCAAAATACACCACGTGCCAACATCTATGTCTCATAAAGGCACTTGCATTTCATTCTACCTTTTGACAAAGACTTTCAATGAGCTAAGGAGTAGGATGCAACAAAAGGTGCCAAGTGCTAGTAACAGAAGGCCTTGAACTACCTTTTTAAGAAGCAGTGGAAGTCACCACGTATCAGCACCTGAGAGACTTTGGTTCAACACCTGGGTTTAATACTTTGGTTCAATATAGAAAGGCATCATTTTATTTTGCTTAAGTGTCATAAAGCAGTAGATGTTGCCAAGTGTCACTCTCTGAGTCCCTCTCTACTCCATCCCTAGAAGAAGTGGAAGATGCCATGTATCTTCTCAGAAGTAGCAGAGTTTTCCATGTGCCAATTTTTGAGAGACCATCTTTGAGTTTCATTACTGAATAAAGATTGTGGTGGGCCCCAGGGTTACTTCAAAAGTCTACAAAAGCTGCCAAGTATCACCATCCATAAGAATCTGATATGAGTCCCAAATAAAACTACAATGCAACCAAAGAAAAGGAGAGAGCCACGTGTCTTCGATGGATCAGGTGGAAGGTGCCAAGTTTCATTTTCCAATGCCTTCTAAATAAGAAGAGGATTTTCAAAAAATTGACTAAGAGTCCTCTCCCATTTCAAACATAACAGAGTGTTCCATGTATCTATTACCACAAAGTGAAATGGAGGGAAAATTAGGTGAAGTTAATTCGAGTAGATGGAATAGTTCATTGGGTAGATTTCTGGAGCCCCCAAAGCATTGAAGGCACCATCTATTTGTTCTTAGTGAGTGAAAGATAGATAGTTGTACAGCCCAGTAGGTGATGAAATTTGAAATTTAGGCATGGAAGGAGGTACTAGATAGGAATTGACGTGTCGTAATTAGGGTAGCTACTCTTCTCTAGCATGGCCTTGAGGCATTAAATGCACCAAATCAGGATGTATCCAAGGCATTAAATGCACAAAATTTCAAAATCATTTTGTTTAGGAGTTCAAGGCTATAAAAAAAGGAGAATTATAAAATTCGGGGGATTTATTCTCATAGTTTTAGACTTTCTAAAGTTTTTGATCAGTAACACCATTTGCTCTTGTCTTGATTTTCTTGAGTTGTAAAGTTGATATAATCATGCATGTTTTTGTGCCCTTTATGTGGCTGAATGAATTAAGGAAATTTGAAATCCATGCCTTGGTTGGTGTTGTCTATGCCATTGGTGAAGTAGTTTATGCTATAGATTTGTGTAGTTGTGATTAAGAATGTCATTTATTTTTGTCTCATTTTCTTGAATCGAAAGGTTTACATAACTGTACGTGACTTCTGTGCCTCTTATGTGATTGGAAGATTCTATTAGGAAGATTGAACACTATGCCTTTGTTGACATTCCCTGTATCTCAGTGAAAGAACTCCCTATTGTGAGCCTCTGTTTCTATTATTTCAATCTCTTACATTGATCATGCACCTGTCTGCTCTTAAATGTAATTGAGTCCTATAATAGTTTCACTGTGCTCAGGTTAGGATTAGGATTACACTCAAGTGCATCACCATAGTTAGGTTTTAATTCCTGCATTTTGTGTTTCTATTTAGTCTCCTATCCCTTTTCCCCAACACCATATAAAAGAAGAGACCAACTTCTCTAAAATCTAGAGGTTGTTTCAAGCTACATTGTCCCACAGTTTGAAACTTCCCATTATTGATTGGTTAAGATCTAGCACAATTTTACGCCATCAACAAAAACAAAGCAAGAACAACTTAATAACATGAGATAAAGATATAAATAATCAATATCTATGTGGACCATCAAGATGTACTTTTAAAAGAAAACAAAAGAACAAGACTAAACAATAAAACAAAAGACTAGGAATAAATAAGAAGAAAATAAATGAAGATCTAAATAATAATAATAAAACACCAATAAGAATTAAATAAACACACACAAACATGAGTAAGTTATGAACATTAGTGCGATTTAAAAATAATTTTTCGTGTACGTGTAGTAGAGGCATTACTTTCCACCACAATGTAACAAGAAAAAAGACACAATGTTGTCTCCAAGCGATAAGGAAAAAACATAGAAGAAATGGGGGAAAAGAAGAAAAGGAAGAGGATGTTCGAGTTGACTCCAAATGTACAAGTTAAGTGGACATTGCCTACATAGTTCCATATATTTATGGACCAACATGAACTTTAGGCCAAATGTAGTTCTCCTAGGAAGTTGGATAGAACATAAAGTGATAACCAGAAAGACATGATTGATGTTATGGAGGAAAAAGAAAGATAGGAATGGCCTTGAAAAATATCAAGCCAATAGGAATAATGAGAATAATTATGAAAAATGGCAAGCATGTGGGATAATTACTTGCAAAATGGAAAGAGTGTGGGACATCAAGTGATGAGAATATACAAAAGCATAAGACAATGTTTTTGTTTTTTGTGATCAAATTTCTAATGTTTTTGGTGTTTTTGGGATAAAAAATATAAATAAACTATGTATAAAAGAATATAGTCCTTGAAATAATGATATAGGGAACCACCTAGCTGAGGAGATGCACATCCACAAGTAAGATTCCAAATAATAGTTAAGTTGGCTATAATGGCCCATGCTCGTAAATCAATGAGAGTGAGTATCTTAAAAATGCGACAATGTCTACTAAATAATAACCAAATAAATAACAATATATATCATGAGATAAAATCTGAAGAACCATGTAGCAAGTAAAAACAATAAACTATGGTACCTATGTTCACTTGTTTGTAGAAGAAGATACAAAATATTGTTCATGCTAAACTACTTTATAGAACTGGTATTAAATGTATCCATAAGTTCTTATGAGTCACAATCAAGATCATAATTTTTCAATAAATAAAAAAAATTAGGTTATAACTACTCAAGACATGAAAATAATGTGGTTCTCAAAGAGAATGGTCCAGAAAGAATATGGTCCAAAAGAGGATGGTCTAGGGTAAGATAAAATGTGTTTAGAGTACCAACAGTCCAAATCTTTCACATTCCAAAGTCATGAAAAATAATAATGCTCTCGTAAGATTGGTCTAGGGTAGTGTAAATAATATGGTCCATGAGAGGATGGTCTAGGGTAGGATAAAATGTGTTCAAAGTGCCAATGATAAAAAGCTTTCACTATCTAGAGTCATGAAAATAATATGGCTCTTATAAGATCAGTCCATGGTAGTGTAAATAATATGGTCCACGAGAGGATGGTCTAATGTATAATAAAATACTTAAAAATAATTTTCCCCTAAGTAAGGTGTCTTGTAGACAATGGTTCAATCAATTGGTCAAGCATAAAAACTCTTACGGTGCACAATGTTCATGGGCTCTGGAATTTCTTCACCATTTGGCTAGCCAGTTGATATGTCCATGATCTATAGTTCATTATGATAACATATGGTCAAAACCAATTAGGTTGGAACATACCTTTTTTATTGTGTTTAGTGTTTGTGTACTTTTGGTTATATTTCAAGATCAAATCACCAATCTCAAACTCTTGAGGGAGAATGCACTTGTTGTGGCTTCTCCACAATTTGTTCTGATAGGCTTGCAAGTTTTCAAGGCAACCAAATGCTTTCCATCAAGAAGTTTTATTTATTTCAACCTTGAAACTTTGTATTCCTTTTCATCTTCAATATGTTCCAAATATACTCACAATGATGGTAGCTCAATCTTGATTAGGATAATAGCTTATGTGCCATATACAAAGGAGTATGGAGTGGCTCTTGTATGGATTCAATGACTAGTTATATAAGCCTAGAGGGTAGGAAAGACTTGTAAGCGATAATTATGACTAGCATCATTGACAATCTTCTTTAAAATGGCTACAATGGTCTTATTTGATGCCTCATCTTGTCTATTGCCTTATGGGTTATATGGAGTGGATTTTTTATACTTGATTTTGAATTTTGCATAAAGGTCTTTATATCTTTATTTACAAAGTATCTACAATTATCAAAACTAATGCAAGCTAGGATTCCATATTGATAAATGATATGGTAATGAATGAATTTAGCTATCAGCTTCTTGGTGACATAAGTGAGAGGAATGACCTCGATCCACTTAGTAAATTACTTGGTAGAAACTAAATGTGTTTATGGCCATCTGAAGATGTTGGGTTTATTTTCCTAATGAGATCAAGGACCCAAGTAGAGAATGGCCATGGCGTTGTGATCAAATGTATTGGTAAAGAAGGTGCATGTATCAAATTTATATGTTGTTGACATGTGAGGAACTTCTTCACATAATTGCAAGCATCTATCTCTATTTTTAGCTAATAATAAATTATTTTGAGGAGCCTCTTTTATAATACTACAACATTGGTGTTGGCCCCACACATTCCTTCATGAACCTCCCTTAGCTCTAGTTTGGATTCTCCTGAAGATAAATAATGAAGAAGCATTCCATTATAGCCTTTATAATAAAGCATGTTTCCAAAGAGCGTATAACAAGATAAATCATGAAGGAAATTTTTTTGTCTAATATTGGATAAGTCAAGTGTAAATACATGATCATGGAAGTAATTATAAAAATCTTGGGACCATGGCAGTTCAAGTGGGGGATTGTGACAAGCAATGGTGCATATCCTTTCTAAATATGGCAAGACATGTGTAAGATACGAAAGGTTTTCAATCAAACACTGATACTTTTTAACATTTCCATCAATTTGTATCATGGATCCAATCATTTCCATTATGTCGATAGATCTATTATTGTCTCAAAAAATTGTTTAAACTACAAAGTTTTAAAATGTGTTTTGAGATTATAGATAGTTTTCTTGTAAAGAACAAGCTGGTCATCTCTAGTTTGATACTAATCAGTGGTTTGATTAATGATTAACTATGAATCACCATAGACCATTAAATGGTGAATATCCCACTATATAGTAAGACAAAGTCCTATAATGAGTGTTGAATACTCAGCCATATTGTTTTTATAATTAAAATTGATGTGGAATGCTTTGGGAGTCAGATCCCCATATAGTGTAATCAAAAACATGTCAGATCTAGATCCATGGGATGTGAAGGAGCCATAAAATATAGCTTCCATTATTTAGGTTCTTATGATCCTTATTCTATTTCCATAATAGAATCATCTAGGAATTTGAATTTGAGATGTTGAGTATCTTTAATGGGGGATTTTGAAAATTGATCATCAATAACTTGCTCATTGATAGCTTTTTGATTCTGATACTCAATGTCAAATTCACTCAGAAGAATGGTCCACTTGGCCATACATCCTTGGAGAGCTTATTTGGATAACAAAATTTTGAGAGGATCCACCTTGGATATGATAATAATTTTATTATTCAACATATAATGTCATAATTCTTGGGTAGCAAACACCATCACTAAACGCACCTTATCAGTAGGTGTATAAATGTGTTCATAAGCCACTAGTGTGTAACTTAAATAATATAATGTATGTTCTTTTATCTTGATAATCATTTTGGGCCAAAAGTGCCCCCATTGCATGCTTAGTTGTTGATATGTAAAGAAGCAATGGTCTCCTTGGTGTTGGTGGTCTTAAGACTGGTGGGTTATCCAAATACATCTTGAGATTTTCAAATGACTACTGACAATATTCATCCCATTGAAACATGACCCCTTTCTTCAAGAGATGTGTAAATGGGTGGCACTTATCTACCAATTGATAAATGAACCTATGTATAGAATGGATATTTCCTTATAGGCTTCATATCTAATTAAGATTGGAAGGTGAAAACATTTACACAATGACCTTGACCTTAGTAGGGTTGAATTTTATCACTTTTTTGATATAATAAAACTTAACAATTTCCCTAAAGTGATGCTAAAGACACACTTCTTAGGATTCATGTAGACTTTATATTCATGAATACTCTCAAAGATTTTTTTAGAGTGTTAAGATATCCAACACGTGTTCTTTATTTTGATAGTATGTCATCAACATAGTCCTCAAAAATGTTGTGCATCATGTCATGGAAGATGATATTCATGGCACACTAATATATAGCTCTAGCATTCTTCAAGCCAAATGGCACAACTTGATAATAGAATGTTCCCAAAAGAGTGGTGAATGAAATCTTATGTTGATCTTCTTAGGTTATCTTGATCTGGTTGTATCTATAAAATCCATCCATGAGATATAGCATCTCATACCTAGTAGTTTATTTGACAATCATGTTGATGTTGGGCATAGAAAAGTTATCTTTTGGGAACACTTTGTTGATATCACTAAAATAAATACAAATACATATACCCTATGGATTTTTCCTAAATATAAATATGTTAGATATCCATTTGGAATAGTCCAATGGTCTAATGAAACCTACTCCTAGAAACTTTTCTGGTTTTATTTTAACTAATAAGGCAATGTATGGATGCATCTTCCTCAATTTTTTTTTAAATTGGCTTTGCATCAAGATGGATAACAAAGTGATGCACAACCAAATTAGGGTCTAATCCTAGTATGTCAGAGTATGGCCATGCAAAATATGTCAATGAAATCATTCAAGATAGATATAACATGTTAACATTCTAATTCAGTAAGGGAAGCTCCAAGATAAATAATTTTTGGATCATCATATGTTCCCAGGTTCACTTCTATTATGTTTTCCATGAGGAGTGTGGATCCATTCTCTAAAATTATAGGCAAGGTGTGATCATGATCATCTTCTTTTGATACATATTCTTTTTATTCCTCCCAAAGCTCTAGATAATGTGATAAATCAAAATCTTCCATATCAAGTAATGGCCAAGTAGTAAAAACCTCTGGAAACTAAAGAGAAGATGCTCAAAAAATTGTTAATGTTTTAAAGAGATACATGTACTGGCTATAGAGCTAGGACTTTATGGACCTTATGTACCTTGAGGGGATGAGAAAATTTTCCCACCTGAGAGTGCCTAAAATAGGTTTTCACTCAAAGGCTTGTCTTTTTCTTTACTTTTTCCCTGATTAATGAGTGCCTCAAAGAGGTTTTCACCTAAAGATATTGATGTTTTACCTTTATTATGATGAAGAAATCTTATCCACTCTCAAAATTATGTAAAATTGTATAATGAAAAGTCAAAGCCTTATTTTTTATTAAAAATGGGTAATCCATCTCTAAGGTCCATATATTCTACAATTGATTCTTCATTCTAAAATTCATCAAGTCATACAACCAAATTCTACTATTCCTAATCAATGAGTTTAGGATGGCAAAGGAATAGGGAACAATGAGGTCTTGATTAAGTAAGGAAAGCTCTAATAGAATGGGGTTCTACTTTAGTAAGGTAAGATCCAATAAAAGCATGGTGTGTTATGGTCATAATGGCATGGGAATAAAATAGGTCTATGTCAGCAAGCTCAATGAAAAAGCTATAATGGGATGGTATGTCGATGCCAAGATCCTTATCACTATTCAATTTGGAATAATCACTATCAAACTTCATGAAGCCACCCCCAGGCAATATAAATCCAAGACCATGATTCCAATTAAGTACTCTAGCTGATAAAGGTTCCAAGATTCCTTACACTTGTAGGCCAAGGCCTCTTCCAATATAATTAAGGTGGTCCATGATCTGATTAAGGATAGGATACTTCAAATTCTAAAAGAAATCAATAAGGCCATTAGAATATAACTAGTATCCTTCAATGAAATCCTCTTGATCCTATTTTGGTGAAGTAGTAGGAATAAATACCATAGGTGGTTTCTAATATTTCTTCTTATATCACCAAATCAAGTTGGGTCCATTTGGGTTCTTGGAAGGTTCTAGCTTACCAAATGTATTAGGAGAGTTAAACAACTTAGAAACATGCAAGGTATCCTTAAGATGATATGTGGGAATGCCTACATCTTCTATCACAACCTATTTTGCAATAGCTATGGGAAATGGATCAATCAAAGTGGAATTGAGGTCATTAGGGTTGATATAATTATATGGAGGTGGATGTGAACTATAGCCTTAATTTTTCATCACAATGAATTTAGAACCTAGACAATACTTTTAAATTTTAGAACTCAACCTCAAGATATTTGCAATACTAATAAGTTTGTTGATTGACATGAATAGTAACCTTGATCCCATCATGGGGAAACTTAAGGCACTAATGCAAGGTGGATGGAATAGCTTGTACTTCACATATCTAAGGATAACTAAGAAGTATGTTATAAGGAAGCTCAATATCCATAATATGTAATAATGTGTGGTGGGAAATAGACCCAATAATGATTTTAAACTAAATCATACCATCACACTCCCTCTCAAAATTATCATAAGCCTTGATGGTGATCCTATTTGGCTAAATGTCCATAATGTAACCCAATATTTGTACCATCTCAAAAGATATGATGTTCAGCCCTCAACCATTATCTATAAAAACCTACTTGATCTTATGATTTTCAATGATTACATAAATGTACAGTGGGTTATTATGGTTGGGACCAAGGGTAGATAAGTATTTTTTATCAAATTTTATTTGACAAAATGAAGACAAATATCCCACAAGGTTTTGAAAATGTTTAATTTGGAATAGTGGATTGTTTCAAAAGGCTATTCAGAATAATTCTATGGACTTCATATGTATGCAAGAGATCCAAAATGGAAATCTACATAGAGATTTTTATCAGTTGGTTTGATAGAATATAAGTATTTTCAATAGTAGGTCAAGATTATTTAGCCTTGGTTGGTACAGTATTTAGTGTTAGATTTGAAGGAATAATGTTCATGTTGGATTCTATGGAAGAAGAGGGTGAAGGGCCCTAGAAATTAATTCATGAGCATCTAGGTGAAACTACAAAACATAGAGGTGGAAAAGAGATAATATAATTAGAAGATGAAGTTAAAAGGCCTTGAAGGGTAACTCATAGGCATCTAGTTACATTGGAGCAATTTTGAGTCAATAAGAAGTCATTGTAATTAGAGGAAAGATGTTGTCTAGAAATAGTAACCCATGTAAATAGATTTGAAACATAATTATGTGAACTCAATGTGGTATTATTAGATGCGGAGGGTGTTGAACCTATAATAATGGGTTTCATACTTCAAGGAGTATGAGATGTTTCACTATATTTGAATGTAACAATGGTAATTGGGTTTTAGAAATGCATCTTATAGTGTTATTATAGTCATAAAGTATGTTGTTATAACCTAAGTTGTTTACATGAGTATTATAATTCTGATTATGATCATACTGGTTATGATTCTGACCTTGATTTTGGTTTTGATTATACCTCTAATTTTGTCCTTTGGTTTTGATTGTTTCTTGGTGGTTGCTATTGATTATGTTAAAGAAAGGTATATTTATAGATTCCTATATTCTTATTAGTGTCCTATAGGGATAGTTTCATCACAACTTCACCACTCTCAATTAGATATTCAATAATATGTCATAATTGGATGCAATAATAAGAAATATCAACAAAAACATGATAGAATTTTCACTATTAATTCTCTTTGTACTAAACTAGTTTTGGTTGATTTGTAGGAAATGGCCTTGGTACTAGCCATATAATCAGGTTAGTTTCTATGAGCTTTTGGAACATTGTTTCAATTATTTCTCCTAATTTTCTAAAGACTCTAAATTGATTATGAAATTTCCTCTATGGAGGAGTTATTTAAAAATTAGGTGGTGGATTAGGGGGAGCTAATTATACATTTATAACCAGTAGAGCCTACACCATTTATATGTGTCTTATTTCAATCACCCCATTTCCTACCAAGTTTTTTTCTTTCCTTAGGTTTCTATTGCATAACCATTTAGACTAGTAATTGGGTCTAATTTGATGTTTGACCATGCACAAAAATATTGACAATGCCATAATTAATAATCACCTTATTAATCTTCACCCCTTTGTCTATGATCTCTTAAAATTAATTAGCATAATAAATTCATAGATTGTGCATGACCTCAAGATATAAGTTCTGTGTAAAAATGTTTCCCTACTATTTGTCTAGAAAATTATGTTGAAATCAACCAACTAATGCTATCCACCTTTGTCGATACACTCTAAATCTTTCTCCATCATGTTGTTTAGATTTTCATAATTCAACAATGGTCAATTCATGCTCAATGTTGTATGAGAAATGGTTAACAAACTTTTTAGACAAGTCATTCCAATCCATAACTGATCCCTAGCATAACTTAAGTAGCCAATCTAAAGCTTGTCTTGCTAAAATTTAAAGAAACAAATGAAGTAATTAAATGATACTATAAATAACCTCTTTTCATAATACAAAAAAAAATCTTGAATGTGCTCACAAAGGTCCCCCTTTCTTATATATTTATCAAATTTAGGTGCCTCAAAATGAGACAAAAAGGGGATTTCAAGAATGCTCAAGTCAAATGGATATGGACATATCTCATTGAATTTTTATTTCTTAACTCTCTTATTCATATCAAATCATGTCACACTCTCTTTCATAGAGTTCTACTCTTGCATGATTGGTACATTCATGAGTGGAACATAATGTTATTGGGGTGGTATGTGCCCTTGTTACAATTGGGGTGGAATATGCCATTATTGTTGTGTAGATTTACTAGTGATGTAAACCCTATGATCCATGAATTTATTTTGGTTTGATCCTAGATTCTAGTAGGTAATCCATTGATTATTGGATTGGTAAACATTCCCTAAATTCAGCTATCATGAGTTATACATGTTTTATTGATTTTGGGGAGTTCTTGGTCTATTCACCAATGTACATGTTGGTTGAGGTAAACTATAAAAATAATTTTGAGGGATATCCTCAATACATACTGAATGTTTTGGTACCTATGTATGCAAAGTGATAAGAGGTTCATAATTATTGAAAAATGTATGTTTTGTGTCTAGAGAAACATTTTGTACAACCTCTTTCATCTTATTCTATTCATTTGAGACACTGATACACAATTTTTATGTTCTCAACTAATGTTTGTTGCATTGGTTTAACCACATTTCCTTTTTCTTTGGAAGCATCATTATGGATTGAAGTAGCAACTAGAGAGTTAGTTAAGTCCACATAAGTTGGTCTATGTATCATTGACTCATTTTATTAATCTTTATGACAAGATCTTAATAAGTTGGCTTTGACTCTATAATTAATTATTTTCCTTTACTAGAAGAGGGTACATTTGTTTATATCATGTTTGAAAAATATTGCTCTCATTGTTGCTCTCTTTCTCTAGCTTAAGTATGTAATTACTCCATAGGAAATTTTAACGGTAGTCTAGCACCAAATTTGATCAACCTTAGAAGGGATTCATGTTTGTCCTCTTGGGATTAATATTCAAGGTAATCTTCCTCATATCCTATAGTTATGGGAATGCCCTTAAAGACAATAGAATTATCTTGAAGATCACAAAAGTTCTCATCCTCATAGGTAGGGTCATAAGATACCCCACTACGAGTGTACTTTTGAGTTATGTCTAAAAAGGTTACTCTCTAAATTTGAATAGATTTGGAAAATGTTTTTCAAACACTTTAAATAAGGTATGTGTTTTGATCTTTTTCCAAACAAATGACAAGGTACCAAAGAGACTATAATAAAAATGAGGGTGGCATAGTTACACACATAATTAGAATAATGTTTTCATGAAATTACTCAACCTTGGGTAGGGTTAAAATTGTATAAATTAGAAGAGGGTATGATAACTCAAAGACCTAGAGTGTAACTGGTACACTAAAACATAGAATTTTGAGATACATCAATACCATAAAATCTAGTTCAAATTTGATGAGTTGCTACTATAAATTTAGAATAAATACCTTAGGATTAGAAAGGTGAAAATTCAAACCAATAAACTCAATATGTGAAAACATGTGAGAATTCCTAAGTATAAAATTAGAACCAAATGGGTAGCACAACACCACAACATGGGAATAAGAAGGTAGTATAAAATATGTTCTAGAAATTAGAGTGTGTGTGATACACAAGATGACCTAAGTTCACCAATGATAAAATGATGATGAGTTTATAAATGACCTTCAATCCAAATGGGAAATTAAACCCAAGTTAACTCAAGTCAAGTGCAAATGGTAAAACCAATTAACATGTTAACTTAGAACTTAGAAACATGAAATTTCAAATTTAAATTATCAATGGACTTAAATATTTTATAAAGTGATATAGACTCAAATGGGTAGCATAACTATGTAATTAGATGCAATAAACACAATGTTTAAGTTGACAATTTTGAACAAGGCAAGGATGATTTTGACTTGGACAGTGTAATGCCTCCTTATTCAAGAAATGGTGTATAATGTGTTTGGTTGACGTTTAATAACAATTAATTTTTGACCCAAATCAAGATCAAGTGTAATCATCATAAGCCCTAAAGTGGCAAGGTTACTTTGTATTGTTTAAATCCATATTTATACATACACTTGGGAGGAAATTAAGTGTTCATCCAAAATAAAAATGCATTAATTGGAAAGGTATTTTACACCCCCTTCTCCCAAGATAAAATATGGAGACATGAACCTTTAGGCACACCCTACATCAGCAGTACTTTGTAGTAGGTGGGGTTGTCTAAAACTTATAATTTATGACCATTTAGATGGTCCTAAGTATGGATAACACAAGGGATACAACACACCAATAGGATCTATATCCACCAGCTTGTTTTGAAAAGGTCTAGTCCTTTTCACAACCACTACTTCTATCAATTTCTCAATGTAGTGCAATTTCCTAATTGATCATACATTTTGAGCTAGCTTGCCACTAATGGAGATGGTTTAGCCACTCAAAACACTATACCAGTAGGGAAATCTTGATTTATATACCCCCCATGGAGAGGGGTTGAAATCAATATCAGGAGATGAAACCCTAGGTCAAATCTTCCCTAAAGAGCTTGTGAAGAGGCAATGACCTCCCTTCCACAAGCCAATTGCATGAAATAAAATGATCTAAATGAAAAGGATTTAGGGTTACTTTTAGATCACCTAAACCATATGAGTTTTCGGGAGATCCTATAAAACTTCCTTTTCAGGCCTTGGATAAAGGCATAATTGCAAAAAAAGAAACTTTTGGTCACCCAAGATCCCTAAAGGCAATGGGGGAGAACATATGTACACCTTTCTATTTGTTCAAACAATCTAACAAGAAAGTGATAGATGGTTTACATAAAACACCACACTTTTGAAAAGTAATTGAATTTAATGTTTGTTTTATAACACTAAATTTAAATATTGATTAAAGTTCTTGTCCCTTTGGCCTTAGTTTGCAAAAACTTTGTAAAACATTCACTAAACAATCAAATAAACCATCTAATTTCCTTTTAAACACCAAAGGGAAGGATAAAAAAATTAATCATGCTTAAATAAACACTTTTCCACATGGGTCTTTCATAAAAATTTAGAGCATCTTGTTTAGATTTGAAGCATAATCTATGATGAAGCAAGCAAGTTTAGATTTCTTACTTTCAATTTCTCTTTTTAAAAACATAGAGACCGATGTCGGTCACTGTTGATCGATGTTGGTTGATGAAAGACCAATACTAGATATAACTTAATCATGGTCAATTGAAAATTATCGATAATAGGCACCTATGAACCCTTAGGCATGAAAATATTTAGATAAAAAGCATAGTTAGACTTTTTAAGATAAAATCTCCAAAATAAAAACTTTTGGATCAAGATAAATATTTAGATTAGAGACTTGGAAATTCAAATTAACCATTATAACTTTGAGAAAAGATTTAAAATGTAAATTTTTAAATGTATTTTGACCTAAAACCTAACTGATGTTTGTTAGCCTTGACCAATGTTGATTACCCAAAACTAGCATCGGTCACTATGTGACTTGTGTATCAACAGAAAACATAAAAACCATGGGAAAAACAAGCTAAAAATTGATGTTAAAGGACTTTTTAATGATTTTAATGGAAATATAAGATTTCCAAAATGTCATCCTTACTTTAATGGATGTTTTGGTCCCATCGGGCATGCTAAGATGTATATATGGATTAAAAATATGATTAGATCAATCATTAGTCATGAAAAACACAAAGAATGCATAAAAACCTAACAATCTAGGCCAACCTATTCAATGGGGTTTGAAAATGACAATAAGAAGAAATTAAAAAAAACACATATGCATATCACCTTTCCAAGAGGATTCCACCATCCATAAGTGGCTCTAAGTGTGTTTTTCCCCTTGATTTGGTGTTCTTGTCTTTGTCAACAATGGATGCCAAGCTCCTCCATCATCTCAAGATCACCATTCATAATCTAGGCTCATGATATGAAATAACTAATATGCCTATCAAATGAAGCTATCATATTTCAAATAAATCATTATAAAACTACAAAAATGACTTTTGGAGAGAATCCTACACTATAAGTTTACAAAAATTGATCTTAATAAAATTGGTCTTGGCCCTCCTATTTATAAGATTTTGGATTTTATCAGGATCAACCATGACCATCCATCTCAAGATGAAGATATGTGAGCATGAAGTAATCTAATTATTTAAATAATATCCATAAATATCCTCATAAATATTTGGGAGGAAGAGGCATGATATCCCATAAACTTGATATTTGTTAGCCACACTTAAGACCTTTTCAAAACAAGCTAGTTGACATAGATCCAAATGATGTGATTACATATCTAGTGTTAGCCACACTTGAGACCATCTAGATGCATGAAAATTTACTTTTATATAAATCCCATTTGCTACAAACATACTATTTATGCATGATGAGTATCTTGAAGTTCCATGTCATCGTACAAACTCTTGAGAGAAGAGGGGGCATAAAAAACCTACTTTTCATGTACTTTTACTTTTTCAATTAATAATTAAAAATATTCTTAAGAGTATATAAATATATGGAATTTGATAGTACAAAGCTACCTTGTCATTTTTAGGATTAATACCTTAACTTAGGTGTTTATGTTGTTTTCCTTTTTACTTGCATGGTCTTTTTAAAGTCTAAAACTATTTGTGTGAAAGTAAAAACATGTCAATAAACCACATACTCTTTATACACCATATGGATTGAGTAAAGAGGTTTTATGTTAACCAAATCAAAAATCATTTCTTACCTTGTACAAATCTTCATTCAAAACATTGTGTTTTTATTTTGTAGATAGCATTATTATGTTGTACATTTGAGTCTAGACCACTCATCCACTTTGTAAAATCTCAAGTCCTTCATTTTTGTCTAAATTTAAAATCTTGTCTGTATAAGTTCTGATCCAAGGTGTTATAAATTTACCTTTCACACTTGTTTTGATTAACTTGGGTATGATTTCCCATTTGGACTGAAGGCCTTTACCTAAACTCATTCTAATTGTGGACCATTCTGCATCTTGTGTTCTCTCACACTCTGAGTTATTGAACCATTCTACATCCTTTTGTCATGTGGCACCATTGTGCTACCCATTTTTTTTTTTCATACTTAGGATTTTTTATGTTAATTCACATTTTTGGCTTCTTAGTTCACATTTTTATCTCCTTGATCAGAAACACCCTCTTCTAGATTCTCTAGTTGTGACTCACCATAGTTGTATTTATATTTGTACGGTACTTACATATTTTTGACCTAATTTTATTATGTTAAATTTCACTTTAGGTTCAAAAATTCTCTTACCTTCTTCTAATTTTATGATTTTAACCAGCCAAGGTTGAGTAAATTTGTAACCATTTTCTTCTAATTATGTGTTACTATACCACTTCCTTTTATTATAGTCTCATCTTACCTTGTCTTTTGTTTGAATAAATCCAACCACTATTTTTAAATTTTTTTAAACCACATTTCACATCTTATAAAATGTATAAAAACCATATTCAATCATGACAAAAAGGTATACTCATAGTGGTGTTGATTACAGACCTAGTTACAAGGAAGAACATTATTATGATGGATAGGAGAACTCCTTCATGTTTGAGGATATCCCAACAACTGTAGGATGTGAACAAGATTATTATGAGCATCAACCCTAATAATATCAAGATGAATCCCTTTTAAGTTTGATATAATTAGGTTCTATATTTCCACCATATTTAAATGGAACAATTACACACACTTGTTAAGGTAGAGGATAAAAATCAAGAGCAACCTCTCACCTGTGTCACAAAGTCCAACATTACTTCATATAACAAGGGAAAAGAAACACTTGTAGATTATAATCATAATTATCAATAACTTGCTACCAAGATCAATAAAATTAGTCAATGATACATAGATCAGCTTATCATAGACCTAATAGACTTTTATGGATTTAACTTCAGTCAATAATAATGCTTCTAAAGATCAAGAAAATATGATGGATCAAGGGAAACATACCCTAGTCAATCCTAAATCTATGATAGACCTATGGATTTCCTCTAAATAAAACAAGCCTAGAGATTCTTCACAACATGTTTCACCTGATACGAAACATACATTCTTCAACCACCAAGAGACTCTTGTCCCTTCACAAAACCAAGGGACAAAAAACTCAATGCATATTATAGGTATTATTCAAAACACTTTATCAAGTTCCTATCAACCATCATGTCCTTTGGTTAACTTATCATAAACTCCACAAAACCATTAATATACCTATAAATCATAGTGGTATATTATAAGAACTCTTTATCAACCACCTAGGAATCAACGACTGACCTACTCAAATCAAGGTGTAAACTAGAATGAAATTTTTGATAGTAGGATTTATATCCCTAATAAAACTATGTGATAAGGGTATATACCACCCCAAAAAGTATATATTCCACTCGCAAATGAACCAAACATGAAGGATTTGAATTTGATGAAAAAAATAGTATCAAGACTTGAGATGGGAAATTGAATCAAGAAGTATAAGTTTGATGAGATATGTCCATATCCATTTGACTTAATTTTTCTCCAAGTCACCTTTCCACCTCATTTTGAGGCACCCAAAATTTATAAATACAATTTGAAGGGTGACCCTTGAGAGCCTATCCAATCCTTTTTCATAATATACCAAGAGGTAGCCTATAGAAATGTTTATTTTCTTTGCTTGTTTCCATGTAGTTTGGCTAGACAAGCTTTAGATTGGCTCCTCAAATTACCTAAGGGATCGGTGGTAGATTGGAATTATTTATTTGATAATTTTTTCAACCATTTCTCTAATAAAATTTAGCATGATTTAAAAGTGTTTGACTTGTACAAGTTAAGAAAATGGGATGGATAAAGTTATACAACATACTTATAGTAATGGAGAGCATTAATTAGATGATTTCAACACAACTTACCAGATAAATAATTGGTTGATAGTTTTGCACAAAACTTGTACCCTAAGGTGGCTCATAATTAATGATTTACTTGTACCAACACATTTAAAGATATCATAGACAAGGGTGTATATATTGATGAGGTGCTCATTAATAGGGAACTTATAAATATTTATTTATAGGGTTAAATGTCTAATCAAACCCAAACACCTAATCAAGCTATTACTCTAGAGAACCCTAAGGGGCTTAATAAGAATATCATGGGAAATAAATGTAATGGTGTAGGCTCTGTTGGCTCCAAATGTGCAATGATCCCCACCTAATCCATCAACCACTTTATAAATGGATCCTCCATGAAGGGAATTTAATAAGTATAGAGTATTCAATAAACTGGGAGAGCTTATTGAGGCCATGTTCTAAAAGATGGTGACAACTAATATTATTGTATGGCCTATACTAAGGCCATTCCTTGAAGATCAACCAAATCCGATTGGTATTGGGAAGATGATTTTTGTAATTTACATCATGTTGTTGGCCGTGACATTTATTGATGTGTTCAATTGAGGCATCCTTTTGAGGACTTGATTAAAAGTGGTGAAATTTAAATAAAACACATGGTGTGAAATATTAATTAATACATGGACATTTAAAAGGACCCATTTCCCAAACATAATCATAAACCACTAAGGAATAATTAAAATTAAGGTTAGGACTAATGTCAATAAGAATAAGGTAAGAATCATAATCAGGATCATAATACCCATGCTAATAACCTGGGTTACAATAACATGCCATATGATTATAATATCATTGTGGGATGTATTTCTATAAATTAAGTCACCATTATCATAATCAAAGTTAGTTAACCATCTAATGCTTCCCAAAGTATGGGGCACCCCATTATAGGGTTAACACCCTCTTCCTCAAGTAATGTCACACCATGTTCAAGAGATTCCATCATACCTTAGTTTTTGTGGGTTACTATTTCTAGATCACCTCCCCCTTCTAATTATAATGACTCCTTACTAACTCAAAATTACATAATCACAACTAGATGCTCATGAGTCACAATTCAAGGCCCTTTGCCTTATAATTATAATTATAATGGCTATGTACTAACTCAAGATTACACAATCACAAATTGATGCTTGTAAGTCACCCTCCAAGGCCCTTTACCTTATTATAAAACTATACCAAACCTAAACATTGTGCCTTCAAATCCAAAACTAAACATTGTACTAGTCAAGGACAAGCCCTATCATTCTTCCATTAAAAATCCATATAGTATATCAGACCAACTAAGTAAAACCACTCTGTAAATTTATATCTTATATTTTTAAATCATAAGTCTATTGAATGACTTGCTTTAATGGTCTACTATTCCATAGGACATTAACCTTGAATAATTCCAAATACTTTTAGGGAATTTATCTCATATCCAACAAATTGCATTTGATCAGAGAGATATGTCTTCTCTTAGTCCTAGCCATAATACCCCTTGTACATTGAGGCCATTATAAAAAATCATAAAATTAAATGAGTTCTTATAGACAATGGTTCAGGGTTGAACATAGTGTCATTCAAGTTAGAAAAATTATTGGTTATACTACCAAGGACATCCATCCTAATACAATGATGATCAAGGTATATGACAATGTCGAAAGGCAATCTTTCAAGACTATTTATTGGCAAATAATTATTGGGTTTGTATCCCATATTACTATGTGTTGTGTCATGGACATTGAATTTCCATATCATATATTTCTTGGTTGTCTTTGGATCTATGAAGTACGGCTATCTCATCTACCTTACATTAGTGCCTCAAGTTTCCCCATGCTATAATTAAGGTTACCATTTATGTTGATTTATAACCCTAACAATATTGCAAACACCTAAAGGTTGAATTTCATAATTATAAATATTTCCTTAGTTATAAATTCTTAGTGAAGAAGAACAAATAAATAGTTATAAAACCACCCAAGCTTAATTATATCAACCCAAGTGATCTTGCTTCCACTTTGGTTGATCCATTCCCTACAACATTTATATAATAGGTCATTATTGAGGATGTAGGCATTTCCACATACCATTTGAAAGATGCCTTTCACATTGAAAATTTACCCAAGTCTCCTAAGTATTATGATAAACTCAATCCTTCCCAAATCCCTTGTAAGCTCAACATGATTTGGAAAAATTAGAAAGATGCATAGAAACCACCAATGGTATTTTTCCTAACAACTTTACCAAATCAAGATAAAAAATATTTTATTTAAGTATATTGGTTATATTATAATATCCTTGCTAGTTATTTTCAAAATCCCAAGTACCCTATCCTTAATCAGATTATGGATAACTTGGATTATATGGGTAAAGGCCTTGGTCCATGAGAACAATGAATCCTAGAACCATTATCAACTAGTAAGACTAATATGAGTCAAGGTCTTAAATTTATACCTCTTAGAGGTAACCTCATGTATTTATATTGCTATTCCTCATAATTGAATAGAAATAAGACTCCCAATAGAAATAAATTATCCCATTATAACATTTACAATGTTTTATCTTACACTAACCTATTTGATTCTAATTCTATTATGACTATCATATCCCATTACCCCCTTTTTCTTTTCCATCCTAACCTCATTGACTAGGACCATAAAATTTTTGTTACAACCCTCAATGAATTTTATCATGAGGAATCTATTTTTTAGCACATGGACCTTAGAGATGGATTTCCAATTGGAAATCACAAGTAAGACTTTGACTTCTCTTTAGACTTTGTTTCCTAATTTGGAGAGAAAATAAACTTTCTTGGTCACATAAGAGATAAAACATCAAGATATTTGAGAAAAATATATTTGAAGAGCTCATTGATTAGGGAAAAAGTAAAGAAAAATAAAATACCTTGAGTGAAAACCTATTATAGGTTCTCTTTGATGTGTCATTTTGTTCATCTCCAAAGGAAGTGAAGTGTTCATCAACTCCTAACACTATAGCTAGTGCTAGTACACATCTAAATAACATAGAGTCTTTGAGCACCTTACTCTAGACTTTATAGAGATATTTTCTAGTTGACCACTACCTAAACTAGTAGACTCATAGTCATCTCATTATCTATATCTTTGGGAGGAATAACTAGAATCTAAAGTGAAATAAGAGGATCAGGATCAAACACTGCCCACTATATTATAGGATAGTTATATGCTCCTCATAGAAAACACCACTAAAATAAACCTAGGAACTTATGAAGATCCTAAAAAAAATTATCTCAGATCCTCCCTCAATAAAAAATAGTGTGACTACATTATCACCATTCTAAATTATTTTATTGATATCTTTGTATGGGCTTATTCCAACATGTCAGGCCTAGGCCCTAACTTAGTTGTGCATCACCTTGTTGTATATCCATATGCCAAGCTAGTCAAGTAGAAATAGAAAAAGATGCATCCATGAATTGATATTTTAGTAAAAATGGAGTTAGATATACTATTTGGATTTTCCTTCATTAGGCCATTAGACTATTTTTAATGGATATCAAATATAACCCTAATAATCAAAAAGCCACATGGCATATACATTTATACTAATTTTTGAGATATCAATAAAGCATGTCCTAAATATGATTTCCCTCTACCTAACATCAACATTATTTTAAAATTTACTAATGGGTGTGATATTTTTTCCCTTGTGGATGGATTTTTAGGATACAATCAGATCAAGATATCTCAATAGGACTAGCACAAAACTATGTTCACCACACTATGGGGAAAATTATGTTACCAAGTCATGCCTTTTGGCTTCAAGAACACTAGTGCCACCTATCAACATGATATGAATATAATATTTAATGACATTATGTATGATATTGTTGATTACTATGTTGATAACATTATAGCAAAATCAAGAACATGTACCAAGCATCTTGATGTTCTATAGAGAATCTTTGAGACTTCATGAATACAAGATTCATCTAAATCCTATGAAGTGTGTATTTGGAATCACTTTGGTAAAATTAATAGGATTAATTATGTCATAAATAAGGATTGAATTGGATCCTACTAAGGTCAAGGCCATCATGGAATGCCTCCACCTTCTAATCTAAAATAGCTCTGCAACCTGCAGGGAAAGTTTCAATCTATTCATAGGTTCATTTCACAACTTGAAGATAAGTGTCATCCTTTCACATACATATTGAAGAAAGGGGTCACTTTTTAATGGTATTTTTAATGTTAACTATCATTTATGAATTTCACAACATACTTATCGAACCCACTAGTTTTGAAATTACCAACACTCGGACAACCATTAATTCTTTATATTTCAATCACAAAACATGCACTAGGGGCACTCTTGGCCCAACATGGTGAAAAAGGAAAGGAACATGAAATATACTATTTTATCTAAAAAAAATTGTCATATCAACATAATTATATACCTATTGAGAAGGTTTTTTTAGAAATGATGTTCGCCTCTGAAAAGTTATAACACTACATGTTAAATAATAAGACTATTGTTATTGCTAAAGTGGACCCTCTTAAATATTTATTATCCAAAGTAACTATTTGAAGCCACATGGATAAATGGGTCATGATTTTGAGTAAATTTTATGTTAAGTACCAAAAACAAAAATCTATTAAAGGGTAGGTCATTGTAGATCAACTTGTAAAAGCTCCTATTGTAGATACTCAACCACTCACATTTGATTTTCTAGATGACTCTATTATGATAATATAAGAAGTGTTGCATGAACCTAAAAAGTGGAAATTATACTTTGATTGATCCTTTACATCTTATGGAAATGGAGTTAGAATTTTATAAATCATACTATAATGGGATATAATCCCTAAAGTGTTTCATATTAAATTTATTTGTAAAAATAATATGGCCAAGTATGAAGCTCTTACTACAGGATTTCATCTTATAATACAATGGGATATCTAATGATTAATGTTTTATGGGGATTTTCAACTGATTATTAATCAAACTACAGATCAATATCATAATAGAGATGACAATATTATACCCTACAAACACATTGTGGATAATCTCAAGTCTCACTTCAAATCCCTACAATTTGAGAAAGTACCACATGCCAATAATTGATCAGTTGATATAATGTCAAAAATTAGTTCCATGATACAAATTTACATTAGTGTTAACTATTATTAGTTCCTCATTTAAAATATTCTATAGCCTACTCATATATTTTCAAATTCATAGAGGGTATGCACCATTTCTTGTCATAATCCCCCACCTAAACTACTTTGGTTCTAAGAGATTTATAACTATTTCCATGACCAAATATTTCCTCTCAACTTTTCATATAATTGCCAAAAAATCTTCCTTCATCACTTATCTCATTATACCCTCCTTGGAAACATGATTTATTATAATGGATATAATGGAATGCTTCTTCATTTTTATCTTTGAGAGATTCCAAGTTAGCGATTATGAAGGTTCAGAAAGGAAAGTGGGGGGTCCATACTAGCATTGTAGTCTTAGCCAAGAAAATTATCAAAATAGGATATTATTGGCCCAAGATGGAAAAATATAACTTTAATCATGTTAAGAAGTGTATTCTTGCCAATATCATGGTAATTTGATACATGCACCTTCCTTACCACTCTAGTCGATCACTACACCATGGTCATTTTCTATATGGGGTCTTGATCTCATCAAAAAAACCAATCCAACCTATTTTGATGGCCACAAGCACATTCTCATTAATATTAATTATTTTACTAAGTGGATTAAGACCATTCATCTCACTTACATCACTGAGAAGTAGTTTTCCATATTTATCCATCACCATATCATCTATTGATATGGTATCCCATCCCATATTATATCCAAAAATGGTGGATCATTTGTAAATCAAGATGTTAAAGATCTTTACACCATGTTCAAAATCAAACATAAGAGATCCACACCATATAACCCACAAGGAAATGGTTAATTAGAGGCATCTAAAAAAACCATTGTTACAATCCTAAAGAAGATTTTCAATGATAATGACTATAATTAACAATTGCAAATTTTTCCTACCCTCTGGGCTTATTGCACTAGTAATCAAACCCCTACAAGAGATTCTCCATATTATAATGTTTATGGCACAGAGGTTATTATCTTGGTCAAGATAGAATACCTTCATTACATGTATCCTTAGATAAAATTATGGATGATGAATATTATATAATTTCTAGGTTGTAAAAGCTTGAATTCTTTGATGGAAAGCATTTAGCTACCCTAGAAAACTTGAAAACTTATCTTAATATATTGCGTAGAAGATATAACAAGTGTAATATCCCTTGGGAGTTTATATTTGGTGACTTGGTCTTAAAGGAGAATCAAAATAACACTAATGTTAAACACAAAAAGAAGGGTAAGTTTTAATTCAATTATCTGGGCTCGTATGTAGTCACAATAAATTATGGATTGGGGGCATATTTATTGGATAATCCAAATGGTGAAGAGATTCCAGAACCCATGACTATTATACATCTCAAGTGGTTCTATGCTTGACAACTAGTTTTGACCCATTGTCTATAAGAGCCCTTACTTTGGGGTATATTGTGCCAAATTCATTTATTCCACCATTATACTCTAGAATATTTTAACCACATTACCTTATACTATTTGATTTTGGATCCTTATACCCCAAGACCGTTGTCACTCTAAATCATTTATATTCCACTAAACTCATTTTCCTTCCACTCTATACCATTATAACCTATACTATTATATCCCATAACCAATTATGATCCTAATTATGATTCTTAGGTATTCTAGACACACTCAGTGCCCATTCTACAAAGTAGTTCAACCTAAACAATATTTCATAGCTTATTTTTACAAATAAGTATTCAAGGATATGTCACTACATGGTTTATGCCTATTGAATGGTTCCTCATATTTATTTAACACTGCATACTTGTATATTATTATTTTACTACTATTTGGTAGGCATTTTTGTCTTGATAGGATCATAAGTACCATTATAGTCAATTCACTTTTTACTTACCTATGGGCATGAAACTCCTTAGCTAAGTGCTTTTCTATGCCATTTTTTATATCTCACTTTCATTGATTAGGATGTTGTAGCTAGTTTTAAGTTATTATTATAAATACTACCCTTCAATGTGCATATCCTTAGTTAGGTAGTTCCCTGTGCCTTTTTTTAATATTTTGTTTATGTTTCTTATGCCAAAAATACAAAAACATTAGAAATTGATATGGTAAAAGAACAAAAACATTACCTTGAACATTTGTTTATTCTGATCCTAAGCACTCCCATTATTTTGTGAGAAACTTGAACCACATTCTCACCATTTTGTGAGTTAGACCAATTAGTATCTCATAATTCTCAATCAATTTGAGACACTTAGAAAACCACTAAACATTTATAAACATTCTCAAAATTCCATACAAAACACAAAATCATGAAAATTAGCTTAGGATTTTGGATGGGGTTCTCTTGTTTGTGCAGTTTATTTATAGACCACTTTGTTATTTTTCCTCCTATTTATAGGATAACTACATTGGATTCAGGTCCACATAGACTATGTAGGTAGTACTTGGATACATGGGGTATCTCAAGTTATCTCAGCCACATTCACACTTTTTTTTTGTTCACTTCTTTGCCCTAAGGATCCTAGGAACCCTGGCTACTTCATGAGTAACCAATTGTCATTTAGTTTCCCTATCCTTCTTAGCCTTAAAACTTACACTCTCATAATTTTGTGAGTTTATATTATGTGAATTGTGTGTTTTAATTAGATACACTAATTCCCACTTGGATTTAATTTATGCTCTCTCCATTTTATGAGTAACATTTTATGCATTATTCATTTGAACACAATAAATTATTGCACCCTTGGAATTTCCTACACTCTCACCATTTTGTGATCCTTTTATCTTTCTCAACCTTATATGTAGTAGGCCCTATGAACTCACAATTTATTTATTATGTTCCTTCTCATCTCTTGTCTTTTAGTGTGGTTTTAACCTAAAACCATACCCTCTTTTCTCATGTACTCACTATTTTATGAACCCATTCCCTTATTCCTCTAAAATACACTCATGTTCCCTTATCATCATTTTCTTCTATCCCATCTCCTGGAAGAACTAAATTTAGCCTAAAATTTAGGTTTCATTTTGCATCCATGAAACTATATATGTCGTATCCACTTACCTCATGCATCTAGAGTTAGCTCAACCACCCCTTCCTTTTCTTCTATTTCCCCCATTTTATTTTGTGTTGTTTCCCTATCAACTGGGGGCAACTTTTTATCCATTATTCTTTTCTCATTGTACCAATATAATTATTTCTTATCTTAGAGGTCACCATGTCATAGAGAATAACACCTCTACCACATGTGCATGAATAATTTATTTTCTATTTTCACTATCATTGTGATTAACCATTGTTTGTGTGTGTTTAATTGATTTTTATTATTGTTTTGTTGTGTTCCCATTTATTTTTATTATCATATTATTTTTATGTAAATGTTTTTATTATTATTTTTTTGTGCTTTGGTATCTCTTCATTTATGTTTATTTATTTTTTATTATTCACTCATTAGTGTATATTTATGTTTTATTGTATTTTTATGGTGTTGTTTTATTTATTGGTTATTCTGTTCTTCCTTAATTTTTATTAGTGTTTAATTATATTATTCTTGGTGTTTTTTTGTGATTGTACTTTGTTTCACTATTTTGTCTTGTTTATTATATTTTTTTATTATTTTGTGTTTAAATACATTCCATAAACATTTTGAGTCTATATTTCACTTAAGCTTGATTTGTTTACATTTGCATTAAACTTGGTTTATTATTTGTTTAAGTACACATTATTAATACATGTGGATCTATATTATTCATATATTAATTTTATGTTGTTTAAACATTTGTCCTAATTTGTGTTTTTGTTCCTACTTGAATCTTGATTGTTCATATCTTGATTTTAAGTTAGGTTAGTTTTTTGTATTATTCTTTTTCTCTTTATTTTTGTTTGTTTTTTGTTTAAATGTAAATAGTTGTAACTTTGGTTTTGGTAATTTTTATCATTACCCTTCATTATAGATCTTCACATTTGAACCATTCAATTGTAAATATGAATACAATGTTATTATAAGTTACTCATAATTATGATGCATAATTTCAATTTTTTATAATAAACACCAAGTGCTCGAAGTCCAAAAGTTAATGTGGCACCAAATATAATTTAAGAACACACCATACCTAATACATAACATAATATATATCCTAGTCCAACTTTGGCAACACACAAGACTCTATGCAAGATGTGCATCTTTTGGCATACAATGTGAGTCTAATTGATTGTTTTTGTGATTAGTTTGGTACACGCATCTCCTAAATTATCCTTTAAAATCTATGAATACATGAATAATAGTAATAAAAATACATAAAAATCCATATTCTAACTAAATACATTCATCTTCTAAAACTATCATATCTAAACATATCATAATAAGAGCAATATAACTATAAACATCATGTGATAATAAAAGAATATTAGGAATCCATGTACAAGTAGAAATAAGCCAAAAATGAATGTCATAAATATCTATTAAATCATGTTTTATACATTTTGAGTATATATATACATCCCATGATCTAAAAATAAATAGTTTTTCTCATGATCGTTGTTGGCCATTTTGGTCCACATACCAAGTTTTGCCTAGACCTAGAGAGAAGCCTAACAGGGTCCCAATTAAAGAAAGATCAAATGGCTTAGAAGAAGGATCAACATGTAAAATGGAGGGATATGAGAAGGTACTCATTAGGTTCATAAATATTCATAGGTATTAAAAATGTCGCATAAGCCTTAGAGATTAATTAGAACCTTGAAGGAATGATCAAAAGATGAACTGTGCAAGTTTAAAGAACTAGACTCTCACAAAGATGTCATCCAAAAAATGAATGGAATATTTCACTTATGTTTTTAATAAATTCACTTGGAAATTATCATGATCCAAAATATTATATCATCATGGAGTTATTTATTCCAAGATCATCCTCTAAAAGTTTCATGCCCATGTGAGCTTTTTATATCAACATATAAGCTTCTAAAGTGGAACTTGTAGGAAGAAAAATTTGTAAAAATATCAAAATTAAGCTCAAAATTTATCTATTAGGGTATAAAATATTTAAATTCATTTATATTTCAATGATAGTCACATGAATGTCAAATGACAGGCATGTGGATGTCAAATTTAAGACATGACAAATAACTGTTGGGATTAAAAAAAATTAATGATGATCATGTGAATGTCAAATACATTCACATGGACGTTAAATACATTCACATGGATGTCAAATATAGTCATGTAGATGTCAAATTTTGGTCTCATGAATTATCCATTTGAGTTCAAATGGTGGGTTTAGGAAAATCCAATGGTCTGCATTCTTTCGTACATCTTGATCTAATGGTGCAATAACAAATCAACATATCAAAGGATATTCAAGGTAAAAAATGTATGGACCATGTTCATTTGTACCAAGGACATAAATGGTATGTAAGGAGGTAAAAAAATTCAATATCTAATAGTAGGGTTTTATGAGGACAATGGAAATAAAGATAGGATGGATCATTTTAATTGGCTTGAGCAATTTTCAATGAGCAAAGTCAAACCAAAGGGAAAAATTTTGACCAAATCAAATAGGTATTATAAGGTCATCTCATCATCATTGGATCTTGGAAAAATTCCATTAAAGGGACACATTGATGTAGTCATGTTCAAAAACATAAATGGATGCCATTAAAGCTAAATTTGGACCTTTGGTTTGACATTTTTATAGCTTACAAGGTTTGTTCTATGATTGCATTTGCCATTAAAAAAGGGATATATGAATATGATGAATTATTGGTTTCTGCAATGACATAATGGGTCTATTTGTACATATTTGGATCAATAACTAGGCTAGGCATTCTATAGGTCTACATCGACATGAAAATTGTAGGAAAATTGATAGTCTAAGATTGGTTTTTTGTCTATAATGGACCTATGAACATGGGGATGAGTTTGAGAAAGATCTAGTTTGAAAAATAGCTAGTAGTTCAAAGAATTACATGAAGGCATACATGTATACCACAATGATTTCATCTCTAAGACCAACTACATGAAAAGGACCCTTCTCTCTACTTTTGTATGCCTCAATGAGCCAATGAAGATTAGTTAGCACCAAAACAAAACTCTAACAGATTAATTTGATGGCTATAACTACATTGATGTCAGAACCTAAAGCATAACAACTTGATCCCATTATTTCAACAATTAGGGAGCATCAATGATGGAATAATGTAGTTGTATAATAGACTTAAGTGACTTAGATCAATCAAAAGGTCTAAATGAGAATAATTTGCATAATCAATTGTAACTATAGTTTAAATGTTTGAACTCATTAATTCCACTTTTTAGTTCCAAAAATATCTCTCTTACTTCCTTTCTTCTATAAATATAGTCTTTGAGCTATTTTTAAGCATCCCTTAGGCTAGTATGACTAGACTCTACTAGAAATTATATTCTTCGCCTCTTGGAGTAATGAATAGAGCATTTTGTAGTTGCTTACTAGTCGATGCTTAGTGTTTTGTATTTGTTTGATATGTAAAAGTGGTTTTCATCTTCCCTTTGTAAGTCCAAGTTCAACCTAAGTGCTAAAAAAAAATTCTTATAGGTCATCTAACATGTCTTAATGTTGATGTCTCAAGTATAAAGTGGATTTTTGACTATAAGTGATTTTAATTAAGCCTTGCCCTCATTACCCTCTAGTCTAAGTCCATCAAACTGATTTCTAAGTGAAGCATTGTTGCTTGAAAACCATTGTAGACATTGTATTAGTTCTATTCAAAGTCTATTAGTGTGTTAATGAGTTTAATATTGAGACTGGATCTTTGAATATTTAGTACATCACCACATATTAGAATAAGTTTCATTTTATGCAATTTCATGACTCTTTTCACTCCAAATTATTTAGATCTTAGAAATAAAGGTCCAAATTATCATATCTAAGGAATTAGCATCATTAAAAACCCTAGAGGTTTGGTCTAGATATAGGTATCCCATAACCTTACATCATTCTCATGTTAGTCTAGGTGTGGGTCAGACTTGAACAAATTTGATCTCTATTAGGTGTTATCTAAATAGCTAACAAATTTGACATGCCTGATGGGACCACCTATTTACATAATTTTGCAATCTAAGTATAGTATCAAATTCCATAGTTTTATTTCTAAATTTGCATATTTTTCATGCCCCCAAGAGTTGTCACAAGTTCCTCTACAAAAGAGAAAGTGATAGATTTATCTAAGCTATAATTACTAATCAACAAAGAAGAAGAAAGCCTCTCAGTCAAATCCTACACTTACATCTATCATTCCCCTAATTTTTGCACAAAATCCTCTTATTCAAGCCAATATTGTTCATCCAAACTTTGTTATAAATCACATACCTTAGATGGTTATTCCTAAAAGACAAGCCTTTATGCCATTCAATGGTGGTAGTACTCTGAATCTCACCTAATGGGATGATATTCTAGTCTTAACTTTGAACACTCTTCCTTATTTTTTAGGAGAGAATCCAATTACTCCTATAGAACATATTGTATATATTTCTAACCTTTGTTTAGTGCATCATGTGACTTAGGAAAATGGAGCAATGAGGTTTTTAGAAACTTCTTTTAAAGGGAAATCACTTTAGTGGTATAGAGGATTGGCTTCTACATCAATAAATAATTGGGATGAATTTGGAGAGGTTTTATGCAAGTACTTTGAAGATAAAAGTGATAATCTCTCACTTGTGGAGTAGCTTACAACAATTAGTAGATTCAATAAAGAATTCATGGTGGATTTTAACTTCAAGTTTTAGAAGACTTGGGACAAAATTATCGTAGTGATCAATCCTATACCTAACTATTATTTTATATATTATTTAAAGGCTCTCAATTCAAATGTAGTGATGATTCAATTTATGGGAGGGAACACTTTAGCTGAGGATTTTGAAACAGCAATCAAGGCTAAAAATTTCCTTCTACAAGTAGGCAAGTTGTCTCTAAATCCACCAATGCCTCTCTGATACTCCAACTATTGTTCCACTTCCACATTCAAGAAAATTTTACCAAATAGAAGGTGATCAAGCTGATAGATTAGGGAAGATAGAGATTCTTCTTAATACTCATAATAACAAGTTTATTGTAATGGAAAGATAATAAGCTCCACCATACAAGCCATATCAGAATACCAATCAAAATTATTAGTATAATAAGCCATCCTATTAGTCCAATTAGCAAGGACAAGGGTAGAATTCTCAATCAAAGAAATATAATCCTAATGCTCCAAGTAATTCTAGATCTATTATGCTAAATTAAAACAACTATGCTCAAGAAGGGAAATGGAACAATTAGTGGGCCCAAGAAAATCACATGGACATGGGACCAACTAGTGAGAGCTCACATCATTATTATATGCAATAGAGTTTATCTCCTCCTCCACATGAAAACTAGTCAAATAAAGAAGCCTCTCTACTACATGGAAACATTATTTCATTCACCCAAGTAGAAGTACCAAATCAATAGGGAGGAGATAATGGTAAATTACCTATTGCAACTACATTTTTGAAATTTTAGGAAGGCGAGGATTCTTTTGAGTACTTAGCTGAAAATAAAAGTCAAAATATGCCTAATGTTGATAATTCAGTTATATTCCATACTAGATCTAATAAAATAGAAATTGGTGATGGTTCAAGACTTTATAAGGTATCCCCTTTTCCTTCTCATCCACCATAAAGGACCACTACTCATAAACTACCTCAAAAGACATCAAATCAATAGGTTTAATATCCAAAGGGGAAGAATATGAAAGGGCCTTACATCCCCCAGTTCACACAACATATAGGATCCCCTCTTACTCCTAAATTGTAGTCAAGGATAGCCACTTCTTATCTTAACATTGTGGATCATATGAAGAATATTTTTATATCAATTTAAATGTGGGATACACAACTAATTCTAGGATAAAAGGAGTAACTACAAGAGGATATTTCAAAGCTCAATATATATGATGGACCACCTAAAAAGTAAAGAGTAAGTGTTGTTATAACCAAATCTAATCCATTTGTTGAGCCTTAAGCTCCTAAGGTGACTAACCCTCCTGTATTCTATCTTTCAGTTGTCATAGAAGATTTTCTTTTCCACAATTGTATGATTGATAGTGGAGCTAGTACTTCTATCATGCCTAAATCCATAGCTAACAAACTAGGGCTCAAGTATGAATCTCATGGAAAGGGAGTCTTACAGTTAGATGTTTCTCCTACTAAGACTATGAACATCCTCAAAGATATTAATATTAAACTTGTTGCTTGTCCAAATTTCACCATTTCATAGGATATAGTTGTTGTTAATTTACTTCCATACCTTAAACTATGCATATCCATAGATTTTACTACTAAAATAAGACGTTATCTTTCTTTAGATTGGTCATACATGGCTTTTAGAACTAGATATGGACCAAATCCACCATAATAGCATAGCCTATTTCTATATTTCACCTTGAACCATATATGTTAAATATGTCTAATATGAATTGTAGTATTTCAGAGGAACATGAGGGTACTATTGATCAAGAACCTTCAAGTCCACTTGAAGGCATACCAGATATACTCATAGATGAGTGAGATGTTGATAACCATGAGTATGATACAAATCTATTCAAGAAGTTGGTTTTGGTGTTTACTACATGCATGAAGAAGGTGACTCATTACCTAATCTCACCAACTCAAAGAAGGATTAAGAGGGAGTATAGAATCTATACTTTGATGGATCTAGATCAAAAAATTGAAGTAGATATGGTGTAATGTTGGTTTCACCTCAAAATCAAATTTATTATTCTTTAGTTAGATTTTAGTTCAATAGTACATTAAATACTGAAGAGTATGAAGCTCTTATTCATGGCCTTTAGTGGGATAGAAAGAGAGATATTAAGATTTCGTAGGTGAAAGGTGATAGTGAGTTGGTAGTGTAAAAAGTAAGAGGCTTAAGTGCAAAAAATAACCACCTACTAAAGGCCTATAAAAATAGAGTTTGGCACCTCATGGAAGATTTCCTAGCATTTAATATTTGTTCCATTCCTAGATCAACCAATCAACATGTAGTTAGACTTATTGCCATCGGAGCACAATGTGATATAGTGGACTAGATCAATGATAATAAATATAATAAATAAATCAATGTTGTATGTAGGCCTTTAGTTCCAAATAATGGGGTAAGTTTTCAAGTCTTTGATAGTGACAAATAAATAACTTGCTTCCTATAAAATGAGGGAGAATTTTTCTCAAAGAATAAAAATAAATTACAATGCCAATACAAAAATTAGATTGTGAAATTTAGGTTTAGTAACTTTGGAGATAACTTTTAATGAAGATGATCAACTTATAAAGGACAAGGTAACCATCTCTTCCAAGGAGGAGCATTATGAGAAAGTTCACATAGCTGAAGGTAAATAGCTCAAGTGGGGTAAAGTGAACACTAATTCTAAGAGAGTAGATTTAATTTCACTATGTAATGAGTACATGGATTTATTTTCTTTGGAATACCATGATTTGAAAGGGTTTGACCCAAGACTAGCATAACATACTATTGAGCCTAAACAGGATGCAAAACCTGTAAGATAAAAGAAAAGGCCCATCAACCCCAAGGTTTAAATTATCATGAGAAAGGAGCTTACCAAGCTAATTGAGTCAAGTATAATATTTCCTATCAATCACTCAACATGGGTAGAAAAACTTGTACTAGTAAGAAATAAAAATGGAGAGATAAGACTATGTGTGGATTTCAAAGATTTGAATAAAATGTCACTAAAAGATCACTATCCTCTTCCCTCCATGGATCAAATATTGTAGAGGGTATCAGGTTCACAAAGGTTATCCTTACTAGATGGGTACTTAGGTTACAACTATATATTGTTGAAATAAAAAGATTGGTACAAAATAGTTTTCATAACCAAATGGGGTACTTATGCCTTTCAAAAGATTTCTTTTGGGCTCTCTAATATTGGAGCCACTTTCCAAAGGGAAATGGATGTTACCTTTTAAGGTATTCTAATTTAAATGGTCTTAGTTTATATTGATGACATTAATATATTTTCAAAGGATCCTAATGATCATTTAACACACTTGAGAGTTATTTTTTATAGATGCAGATAATTTGGAGTATCATTAAATCTAAAACAGTGTATATTTTTAGTGCATGAGGGGAGACTGTTTGAGCATGTAGTGTCAAAAGATGGTATTTATATTTATCCAAAAATAATAGAATTAATCCTTGGTCTATCACTACCAAAACATAAAAAAGGATTACAAACCTTCTTAGGTAAGATCAATTTCATCAGAAGATTTATATTGGCTTTATAGAATTGGTAAGGCCACTCACCCAAATGCTAAAGAAACATCAAGAATTAACTTGGAGTAAGGAAGGTAAGAGAATATTTGAATCCATAAAATAATAAATCAGCCAAGCTCCTACTCTACTTAATCCATATTTCATTAAGGATTTCTTTAAGTATGCTTTTTCTACATTTAGTACAATTTCAACCATGCTTATACAATAAAATAGTGAAGGACTAGAGTAACCCATTGATTTTTTTAGTCAAGATTTGGAAGACTATGACGAGATATATTATTTTTTTGAAAATCATGTGATCTATGTTATAATTGGTTTGAATAAATTTAGACATTTGGTCTCAAATAACAAGATTATACTAAAGGTATCTCATCCTAGTGTGAAGGATTTCATCCTCAATAGAGACTTAAGTGAAAAGAGAGATGGATGGGTCACTAAGTGCATGGAATATGATATTGAAGTGAATTTCACAAGATGGTCTGACGTAAAGTATTGTGTGAACATCTTGCATAAGATGTGAAAGAAGAAAAGGAGATGGCTTTGACACTTTAGGACACCTAATAAGAAGTTGAAACTCCTTCCCCATCCAGTTGGACATAAGACATTGCTAGATTCCTTCAAACAAGAAAATGTCCAATGGGCTTATATGCATAAATAAGAATAAATTTTTGGATATAATCACTACCATACATTCTAATTAATGGAGTGTTTTTCAAAAAGTACATTAGAGGTATGTTTTTAAGGTGTGTTGAAGCTAATCAATTTGATAAGATTTTTGAACAATTTCATGATAGTCCTTCTGGAGGCCATTTTTTAGCCAAGAAAAAATCTAAAAAAATCATTATAACTATTTAATTTTGACCTAATTTATTTAAGGATGCACATGCATGGGTTAATAAGTGTGCAAAATGTGTAATGTTTATAGGTAAGCAGAGATTAGTTGTTATGCCACTAAAGCCTATTCAAGTTGAGAAGCCTTTTATGCAATGGTGTTTAGAATTCATTGTTATTATACATCCTCCATATAGTTTTGGTCATAAGTAGGTCTTGATAGCTACAAATTATTTCACTAGGTGGGTAGAATCAGTGCCTTTAAAGAAGGCAAACAAAAACTCTATGGTTGAATTCTATGAGAGTCTAGTCACTCATTCTGGAGTACCTTATACTATAATATCAGAAAATTATTTGTAATTTAATAGTGAAAAGGTATGTGAATGGGATCTTGAGTAAGGTATTTATCTAAAATGTTAATCAAATTACTATCCACAAGGTAATGGACTAGTTGATTCCACTAACAAGAACCTGATTCAAATCATAAAAAGAACATTGGAATATAATAAGATATCTTTGCATATAAAGTTGAAGACTTAATTATGGTCTGATAGAATCACTCCCAAGAAGGCCATTGGTCATTCACCTTATCTCTTAGTTTATGAAAGAGAAATAAGGTTTCCTGTATCATTGGAGCTTCCAGATTTGGAAATTGCACACCAGCTAGAGCTTCTATAAAATGATGTAATGGAGGTTAGGATGAATGAACTAAGAGAATTAGAAGAGATTAGAGATGATACCATGAATACCATGTGGTCTAACCAGTAGTAAGTCAAGAATTTTTTTGACAAAATATCTTCATCAAGGACATTCCAATAAGGTGACATAGTCCTCAAAAGGGATGAGAATTATGCAAAACTAGGAAAACACTCCAAGTTTGATAGCCTTTAGAGTGGGATTTATGTCATCACAAGATGAAAGGAAAGAAAAGCCTTTGAGTTTGATAAATATAATGGAGAGATCCTCCCCATCCCTATCAAAGGGAGGTATCTTAATTTATACTATTAGTTTGATCTCAATCTCTTTGTACATAGGTAGATAGGTTTGTTTTCCTCCAAGTGATTTTGCACATTACTTTGTTTGTTTTTTAGTTATTATTGGTATATTTTATTGATTTCTTATTTATTTTGGGTTTTCCATTGCTCCAAAAGTGTTTCAAGAATAAATCAGATTCATTTTTGAAAATAATATCTTATTCATTCAAGTCATCATGAGCAAGCTTGGTTAATAACTAGGTTTCATGACCAGTAGGTTGGTCAAGCCAATTGAGTCACCAAAAATGTTGGCCATTTTGGCCTACATACCAAGCTTCACCTAGACCTAGAGAGAAGCCTAGCAAGGTCCCAATTGAAGAAAGAGCAAATGGCTTAGAATCAAGCTTAGCATGGAAAATGGAAGGATCTGAACAGGTCATCATGAGCTTCATAAACATTTATAGATATGAAAAAGGTCACACAAGCCTTAGAGATTAATCAAAATCTTGAAAGAAAGATAAAAAGATGAACTATGCAAGTTTGAATAACCAAACCATCACCAAGATGTCATCTAGAAAAGGAATAAAACAATTCACTTGTGCTTTTAATAAATTCACCTAGAAATCCTTGTGAGCAAAATGATTGTATCACCATAGATTTATTTATGCCAAAATAATCCTCAAAAAGTTTCATGCCCACGTGAGCTTTCTATCTCAAGATCTAATCTTCTAAAATTGAACCTATAAGAAGAAAAATTCACATGGATTTCAAAATAAATCTCAACATGTATCTATTAGGGTCCAAAAGATTGATGATCATGCAGATGTTAATAACAGTCACATGAATGTCAAATGATGGGTGTATGGATGTCAAATTTAAGACATGGAAAATAATTATCAGGGTTAGAAAATCTTAATGATGGTCATCTAAACATCAAATACATTCACATAGATGTCAAATACAAGCATGCATATGTCAAATTTGGGTCTCATGAATTAGCCATTTGAGTTTAAATGGTGGGTATAGGTAAATCTGATTGTCCATGTTCTTTCATACATCTTGATCTAATGATGTGAACTCGATTTAACATGTTAAAGGATCTTCATGAAAGGAAATCAATGGACCACATTTGTTCATACCAAGGAGATCAATGGTGCATAAGGAGATCAAAAATTCAAGATCTGATAGTAGGGATCTATGAGGCCAATGGGAATAAAGATAGGATGGAGCATTTTGATTAGTTCAAGAAATTTTTGATGGGCAAAGTTGAACCAAATGGTAAGTTTTCAACTAGAGTAAATAGGTATTATAGTGTCATCCCATAGCCATTAGAGCTTGGATAAATGCCATTACAGGGACACATTGATGTAGTTAGGTTCAAAAACATAAAGGGATGTTATTAAAGCTAAAATTGGACCTCTGGTTTCACATTTTTATAAGTTGTAGGGTTCATTATATGATTGTGTTTTTTATTTAAAAATGGATCCATACATATGGTGAATTATTGATTCCTACAATGACATAATGGGCCTATTTGGACCTATTTGGATCAAGAATAAGGCTATGAAATTTATAGGTATGCATTAACATGAAAACTATAGGAAAACTAATAGTCTGAGATTAGTTTTCCATATATAGTGGACCTATGAACATGGGGATGAGTTCAACCCTAATCCAATTTGAATAAGACCTAGGATTTTAAAGGATTACACAAAGGCATACACATAGACCCTAACAATTTCATATCTAGGACCAATTGTATGAAAATGACCCTTCTTTCCACTTTTGCATGCCTCGATGAAATAATGAAGAATAATTAGCACCAAGATAAAACTCTAACAGATGGATTTGATGGTTATAATTGCATTGATGTTAGAACCCATCTCAAAACAACTTGATCTTACCATTACAACCATCAGGGAGCATCATTGAGGGAATAATGTATCTTTGCAACAAACTAAAGTGACTAGGATCAATAAAAAGGTCTAAATGAGCATAATTTACATAATTAGTTGTAACTATGGTTCAAATGTTTAAACTCATTGATTCCCCTTTTTAGTTCCAAAACTCCCTCTTTTACTTCTTCCTTCTATAAATATAGCCTTCAGGATATTGTTAAGCATCCCTCAGGATGGTATGACTAGACTCTGCCATAAATTATATTATGCACCTCTTGGAATAATGAATAGAGTATTTTGTAGTTGCTTACTAGTTTGTGCTTAGTGTTTTCTATTTATTTGATATACAAAAGTGGTTGTCATCTTCCCTCTACAGGTTCAAGTTCAACCTAAGTAATAATAAATTTTCTTGTAGGTCATCTATCATGTCTTAATGTTGATGTCTTAGGTATAGAGTGGATTGTTAATTGTAAGTACTATCAATTAAGCATTACCCTCATTTACTTCCATCATAAGTCCATCAAATTGATCTCTAGGTGTATCATTGTTTCTTGGAAACCATTGTAAACATTGCATTAGTTCTATTCATAGTCTATTAGTGTGTTAATGAGTTCAATATTAAGAGTGGATCTTTAAACATTTGGTGCATCACCACATGTTAGAATAAGTTTCATTTTATATAATATCTTGATTCTTATCACCCTAACTTATTTATATCTTAGAAAGAGAGCTCCAAGCTATCATATCTAAATAATTAGCCTCATTAAAAACCCTAGAGGTTTGGTCTAGATATAGGAATCCAACAACCTTAAATCATTCCCATGTTAGTCCACGTATGGGTAAGATTTAAAAAAATATGATCTCTATTGGGTGTTATCTGGATAGTTAAAATCCATCCCTAGGGGGACTCGACTAGAAGCTCCTACCCATCCTTGATACTAGTGTTGTTGATGGATGTGGTGGTAGAGGCTCCATGACTACCTATTGTGTTGTTTCCTATGTCACTTACTACTCTAACTTAGTATCATTTCTAGATCTAGAGGTCTAATTTATCTATTGTGATCTCATGTACTCCCCATAGGATGCCACTCTCCTCTCTATAGGAACTGTCACCTCATATGCATACCTCCAGTAGTATATCTCATCCTTCACATAAAGGACATCATTTTTTGCATGTAATTCATAATCTTTGGCCACAATCACATTGACTAAGGCTCTAGTTATTGAGATTCATTTCACTCCTCTATGAGCCTCTTCACTTGTAATTCTAGTCTCCCCCTATCCACCTAATAAAAATCTCATTCCCAAACCATTATCAATTTCTCTATGTCTCGTGTGGTTAATTGGACCTAAACCCCTATTAATTATGTCACCTATCCTCTTATAGTTTTAATCTATGCATCTATAGATATAATGAGACCCTATAGCCTCATGGTATCTCCTTGAGTTATCACCAATTATTCCTATAAGCTAGCTATAATGCTCTATAATCTGGAAATATTTGAGAGGTGTATAGTAATCTCCCTCTAGTGTCTATCTATAAAATCTTGGTCCTTTATAGACCTCCTTGTGCCATAGGGCCCTGCCTCTCTTGATCCTATACCTACACCTATGTTAGAGGGCCTTACCTTTCCTATAGCTATCATGTGGCCCCCATCAACACCTGGGCATCCCACATACCCACATCCTACTCACCCAACTTGACCATCTATATATCATCTCCTAGACCCTGTTGTGCCTAAAGATATACTACCTATAATGGTATAGTGTATGGGATCATTAGTTGTACTAACACCTAACCCTATCACTATGTTGGGTCCTATCCGTCATCTCTCATCATCTTGAACCATGTATGACATATAATTGGTTATTGAGGTAATGGCCTCTTCAGTTAGATTGGTCTCACCCCAATCGACCATGCATCATAAGCATTAATAACCCCTATAGTTATAACCCCTTTAAAAATAATCCCATAGTACATGGAGTACCCTATCATAAATCAAAACCACCTCAACCTTAGGCACTAGTTGTCCCCACTCCCTGATCTACTTGTTCATAAGAGCAAAGTAGTGATGACCCTTTAAGACATCTTACTAATGCCAAAATATCATTGGACTCAATCCACCTTGTACCACTCCATCACATAATCACTCAATCCACCTTGTACCTCTCTATAAGTGTTGATAAATAAGCACTATCTATCTGAATTATTGGTAATCATGCAGGTGATATAGGTCTACTACCATCAAGATGCCTATGAGATCATCTGTCAAGAGCCCTTATCAATACAAAACCTAGGAGCATTGCTCCCATGAATTTATGGATCCAACTCACTCCAAATCAAACACAAGAAATTAGGTCAATTATTTTTCCTTTAATTTACATAATTCTTCTAATTTTGAGGTCTATACTACTCATTTATGGGCCTCACTCTCTTTTCTTCTAATTTTGGGCCTTAATTAATCTCCTATGGACCTCATTATATTTTATTCTATAAATATTTCCATTATTTTGGTGATACAACCATTTCCATTACTTTGTAGGGCAATCCTACCAACATCAACAAACCCATTATTTATTACTTTGTTCTTGTTAATCGATAGGGTGATCCTACTAAACTTTTTGAATCCATCATTTGATTTAGAAATTTCTACATAAATATGTGAAATCATTTAGGTCCTGGTCAACTTGCTATTTTGAACCATGATCCTACTGAAATGTCAATGAATTCACTGATATCATGATGATTCTACCATTTTTGCAAGAGAACTCATTACCTAATCTCACCAACTAAAAGAAGGATCAAGAGGGAGTATCGAATCTATACTTTGATGGATCTAGATCAAAAAATTGAAGTAGATATGGTGTAATGTTGGATTCACCTCAAAATCAAATTTATTATTCTTTAGTTAGATTTTAGTTCAGTTGTACATTAAATACTATAGAGTATGAAGCTCTTATTCATGGCCTTTAGTGGGATAGAAAGAGAGATATTAGGATTTCATAGGTGAAAGGTGATAGTGAGTTGGTAGTGTAAAAAGTAAGAGTTTTAAGTGTAAAAAATAGCCCCCTACTAAAGGCTTATAAAAATAGAGTTTGGGACCTCATGGAAGATTTCCTAGCATTTAATATCTGTTTCATTCCTAGATCAACCAATCAACATGCAGTTAGACTTATTGCCATAGGAGCACAATGTGATATAGTGGACCAGATCAAGGATAATAAATATCATACATAAATCAATGTTTTATGTAGGCCTTTAGTTCTAAACAATGAGGTAAATTGGCAAGTCTTTGATAGTAACAAACAAATAACTTGTTTCCTATAAAATGAGGTAGAATTTTTCTCAAAGAATGAAAATGAATTACAATGCCAATACAAAGATCAGATTATGCAATTGAGGTTTAGTAACTTTGGAGATAATTTTTAATGAAGATGATCAAATTATAAAGGACAATGTAACCATATCTTCCAAGGAGGAGCATTTTGAGAAAGTTCACATAGCTGAAGGTAAATAGCTCAAGCGGGGTAAAGTGAACACTAATTCCAAGAGAGTAGATTTAATTTCACTATGTAATGAGTACATGGATTTATTTTCTTTGGAATACCATGATTTGAAAGGGTTTGACCCAAGACTAACATAACATACTATTGAGCCTAAAGAGGATGCAAAACCTGTAAGATAAAAGAAAAGGCCCATCAACCCCAAGGTTTAAATTATCATGAGAAAGGAGATTACCAAGCTAATTGAGTCAATTATAATATTTACTATTAATCACTCAACATGGGTAGAAAAACTTGTACTAGTAAGAAATAAAAATGGAGAGATAAGACTATGTGTGGATTTCAAAGATTTGAATAAAATGTCACTAAAAGATCACTATCCTCTTCCCTCCATGGATCAAATCTTGTAGAGGGTATCAGGTACACAAAGGTTATTCTTACTAGATGGGTACTTAGGTTACAACTATATATTTTTGAAAGACAAAGATTGGTACAAAATAGTTTTCATAACCAAATGGGGTACTTATGCCTATCAAAAGATTCTTTTTGGGCTCTCTAATATTGGAGCCACTTTCCAAAGGGAAATGGATGTTACCTTTTAAGTTATTTAGATTTAAAAGGTCTTAGTTTATATCATTGAAATTAATATATTTTTACAGGATTGTAATGATCATCTAACACACTTGAGATTTATTTTTTATAGATGCAGACAATTTGGAGTATCATTGAATCCAAAGAAGTGTATATTTTTAGTGCATGAGGGGAGACTGTTTGAGCATGTAGTGCCCAAAGATGGTATTTCTATTTATCCAAAAATAACAGAAGTAATTCTTGCTCTATCACTACCAAAACATAAGAAAGGATTACAAACCTTCTTAGGTAAGATCAATTTCATCAGAAGATTTATATTGGATTTATAGAACTAGTAAGGCCACTCACCCAAATGCTAAAGAAACATCAAGAATTAACTTGGAGTAAGGAAGGTAAGAGAATATTTGAATCCATAAAATAATAAATCAACCAAGATCCTACTTTATTTAATCCATAATTTAGTAAGGATTTCTTTATGTATGCTTTTTCTATATTTAGTACAATTTCAGCCATGCTTATACAATAAAATAGTGAAGGACTAGAGTAACCCATTGATTTTTTTTGTCAAGATTTGGAAGACTATGAAGAGAGATATTATTTTTTTGTAAATAATGTGATTTGTGTCATAATAGGTTTGAATAAATTTAGAAATTTGGTCTCAAATAAAAAGATTATACTAATGGTATCTCATCTTAGTGTGAAGGATTTCATCCTCAATAGAGACTTAAGTGAAGAGAGAGATGGATGGGTCACTAAGTTCATGGAATATGATATTGAAGTCAATTTCAAAAGATGCTCTAAGGTAAAGTATTGTGTGAACATGTTGCAGAAGATGTGAAAGAAGAAAAGGAGATGGTTTTGACACTTCAGGACACCTAATAAGAAGCCAAAACTCCTTCCCCATCCAGTTGGACATAAGACATTACTAGATTCCTTCAAACAAGAAAATGTCCAATGGCATTATATGAATAAATAAGAATACATTTTAGGATATAATCACTACCATACATTCTGATTAATGGAGTGTTTTTTGAAAAGTACATTAGAGGTATGTTTTTAAGGTGTGTTGAAGCTAATCAATTTGATAAGATTTTTGAACAATTTCATGATAGTCCTTTTGGAGGCCATTTTTTAGCCAAGACCAAAGCTAAAAAAATAATTATAACTAGCTAATTTTGACCTAATTTATTTAAGGATGCACATGCATGTGTTAATAAGTGTGCAAAATTTACAATGTTTATAGGTAAGCAGAGACTAGTTGTTATGCCACTAAATCATATTCAAGTTGAGCAACCTTTTATGCAATGGTGTTTAGAATTCATTGTTATGATACATCCTCCATATAGTGTTGGTCATAAGTGGGTATTGATAGCTACAAATTATTTCACTAGATGGGTAGAATCAGTGCCTTTGAAGAAGGCATACAAAATCTCTATGCTTGAATTCTATGAGAGTCTAGTCACTCGTTTTGGAGCACCTTATACTATAATATCAGACAATTATTTGGAATTTAATAGTGAAAAGGTATTTGAATGGGATATTGAGTAAGTTATTTGTCTAAAATATTAATCAAATTACTATCCACAAGGTAATGGACTAGTTGATTCCACTAACAAGAACCTAATTTAGATCATCAAAACAACATTGGAATATAATTAGAGATCTTTTTATATAAAGTCGAAGACTTATTTATGGTCTGATAAAATCACCCCCAAGAAGGCCATTGGTCATTCACCTTATCTCTTAGTTTATGAAAGAGAATCAAGGTTTCTTATACCATTGGAGCTTCTAGCTTTGGAACTTGCACACTAGCTAGAGCTTCTAGAAAATGATGTAATGGAGGTTAGGATGAATGAACTAAGAGAATTGGAAGAGATCAGAGATGATACCATGCATACCATGTGGTCTAACCAGTAGTAAGTCAAGAATTTTTTTGACAAAATATCTTCATCAAGGACATTCCAATAAGGTGACATATTCCTCAAAAGGGATGAGGACTATGCAAAACTAAGAAAACACTTCAAGTTTGATAGCCTTTAGAGTGGGCTTTATGTCATCACAAGATGAAAGGAAAGAAATGACTTTGAGTTTGATAAATAGAATGAAGAGATCCTCCCCATCCCTATCAATGGGACATATCTTAATTTATACTAATAGTTTGATCTCATTCTCTTTGTACATAGGTAGATAGGTCTATTTTCCTCCAAGTGATTTTGCACATTACTTTTTTTGTTTTTTAGTAAGTATTGGTATATTTTATTTCTTTCTTATTTCTTGTGGGTTCTCCATTGCTCCAAAAGTGTTTCAATAATAAATCATATTCCTTTTTTAAAATAATATATTATTCATTCAAGTCATAATGAGCAAGCTTGGTCAATAACTAGGTTTCATGACCAGTAGGTTGGTCAAGCCAATTGAGTCACCAAAAATGTTGGCCATTTTGGCCTACATACCAAGCTTCACCTAGACATAGAGAGAAGCCTTGCAAGGTCCGAATTGAAGAAAGAGTAAATGTCTTAGAATCAAGCTTAGCATGGAAAATGGAAGGATCTGAATAGGTCATCATGAGGTTCATAAACATTTATAGATATGAAAAAGGTCACAAAAGCCTTAGAGATTAAACAAAATCTTGAAAGAATGATGAAAAGATGAACTATACAAGTTCAAAGAACCAAACCATCACCAAGATGTCATCTAGAAAAGGAGCAAACCAATTCACTTGTGCTTTAAATAAATTCACCTAGAAATCCTTATGAGCAAAATGATTGTAGCACCATGGATTTATTTATGCCAAAATCATCTAAAAGTTTCATGCCCACATGAGCTTTCTATCTCAAGATCTAATCTTCTAAAGTTGAACCTGTAGGAAGAAAAATTCACATGGATGTCAAAATAAAGCTCAACATTTATCTATTAGGGTCCAAAAGATTGATGATCATGCAGATGTTAATAATAATCACATGAACATCAAATGACGGGTGTATGGATGTCAAATTTAAGACTTGGAAAATAATTACCAGGGTTAAAAAATCTTAATGATGGTCATCTAAACATCAAATACATTCACATAGATGTCAAATATAGGCATGCATATGTCAAATTTGGGTCTCACGAATTAGCCATTTGAGTTTAAATTGTGGGTCTAGGTAAATCTGATGGTCCACATTCTTTCATACATTTTAATCCAATGGTGTGGGCTTGATTCAACATGTTAAAGGATCTTCATGTAAGGAAATCAATGTACCACATTTGTTCATACTAAGGATATCAATGGTGCATAAGGAGATCAAAAATTCAAGATCTAATAGTAGGGATCTACAAGGCCAATGGGAATAAAGATAGGATGGAGCATTTTGTTTAGTTCAAGAAATTTTTGATGGGCAAAGTTAAAACAAAGGGTAAGTTATCAACTAGAGTAAACATGTATTATAGGGTCATCCCATAGACATTAGAGCTTGGATAAATTCCATTAAAGGGACATATTGATGTAGTTAGGTTCAAGAACATAAAGGGATGCTATTAAAGCTAAAATTGGACCTCTGGTTTCACATTTTTATAGGTTGTAGGGTTCATTCTATGATTGTGTTTGCTATTTAAAAAAGGATCCATGCATATGGTGAATTCTTGATTCCTATAATGACCTAATGGGTCTATTTGGACCTATTTGGATCAAAAACAAGGCTATGCAATCTATAGGTATGCATCGACATGAAAACTATAGGAAAACTAATAGTCTAATATTAGTTTTCCATATATAGTGGACCTATGAACATGGGGATGAGTTCAACCCTAATCCAATTTGAATAAGAGCTAGGATTTCAAAGGATTCCACAAAGGCATACACATAGACCCTAACAATTTCATATCTAGGACCAATTGTATGAAAATGAACCTTCTTTCCATTTTTGCATGCCTCGATGAAATAATGAAGAATAATTAGCACCAAGATAAAACTCTAACAGATGGATTTGATGGTTATAATTGCATTGATGTTAGAACCCATCTTATAACAACTTGATCTTACCATTACAACCGTCAGGGAGCATCAGTGAGACAATAATGTAGCTATGCAACAAACTAAAGTGACTAGGATAAAAAAAAGGTCTAAATGAGCATAATTTACAAAATTAGTTGTAACTATGGTTCAAATATTTGAACTCATTGATTTCCATTTTTAGTTCCAAAACTCACTCTTTTACTTCCTTTCTTCTATAAATATAGCCTTCAGGATATTGTTAAAGCATCCCTCAGGCTGGTATGACTAGATTCTGCCATAAATTATAGTATGCACCTCTTGGAATAATGAATAGATTATTTTGTAGTTACTTACTAGTTTGTGCTTAGTGTTTATTATTTATTTGATATACAAAAGTGGTTGTCATCTTCCCTTTACAGGTTCAAGTTCAACCTAATTTCTAATAAAAATTTCTTGTAGGTCATTTATCATGTCTTAATGTTGATGTTTTAGGTATAGAGTGGATTTTTAATTGTAAGTACTTTCAATCAAGCCTTAGCCTCATTTACTTCCATCTTAAGTCCATCAAATTGACCTCTAGGTGTAGCATTATTTCTTGGAAACCATTGTAAACATTGCATTAGTTCTATTCATAATATATTAGTGTGTTAATGAGTTCAATATTAATAGTGGATCTTTAAACATTTGGTGCATCACCACATGTTAGAATAAGTTTCATTTTATATAATCTCTTGATTCTTTTCACCCCAACTTATTTAAATCTTTGAAAGAGAGGTCCAAACTATCATATCTAAATAATTAGCATCATTAAAAACCCTAGAGGTTTGGTCTAGATATAGGAATCCAACAACCTTAGATCATTCCCATGTTAGTCCATGTATGGGTAAGATTTCAATAAATATGATCTCTATTGGATTATATCTGAATAGCTAAAATCCATCCCTAGAGGGACTCTACTAGAAGCTCTGACCCATCCTTGATACTAGTGTTATTGATGGATGTGGTGGCAGACACTCCATGACTACCTATTGTGTTGTTACCTATGTCACTTACTACTCTAACTTAGTATCATGTCTAGACCTAGAGGTCTAATATATCTATTGTGATCTCATGTACTCCCTATAAGATGTCACTCTCCTCTCTATAGGAGCTATCACCTCATATGTATACCTCTAGTAGTCTATCTCATCCTTCACATGAAGGACATCATTTTTTGCATGTAATTCATAATCCTTGGCCACAATCACATCGACTAAGGCTCTAGTTATTGATCTTCATCTCACTCCTCTATGAGCCTCTTCACTTGTGATTCTATTCTCCCCCTATCCACCTAATAAAAATCTCATTCCCAAACCATTATCAATAGCGCTATGTCTCATGTGGTTAATTGGGCCTAAACCCATATTAATTATGTCACCTGTCCTCTTATAGTTTTAATCTATGCATCTATAGATATAATGAGACCCTATAGCCTCATGGTCTCTCCTTGAGTTGTCTCCAATTATTCCTATAAGCTAGCTATAATGCTCTATAATCTAGAAATATTTGAGAGGTGTATAGTAATCTCCCTCTAGTGTTTATCTATAAAATCTTGGTCCTCTATAGACCTCTTTGTGCCATAGAGCCCTGCCTCTCCTGATCCTATACCTACACCTATTTTAGATGGCCTTACCTTTCCTATACCTATCTTGTGGCCCCCATCAACACCTTGGGCATCCCACATATCTACATCTTACTCACCCAACTTAACCATCTATATATCATCTCCTAGACCCTATTGTTCTTGAAGATGTACTACCTATAATGGTATAGTGTATGGGATCATTAGTTGTACTAACACCTAACCCTATCACTATGTTCTAGCCTATCCCTCTTCTCTCATCATCTTGACCCACATATGACATATAATTGTTTGTTGAGGCAATGGCCACTTTAGTTAGATTGGTCTCACCCCAATCCACCATGCATCATAAGAATTAATAACCCCTATAGTTGGAACCCCTTTAAAAATAATCCCATAGTACATGGAGTACCCTATCATAAATCACAACCACCTCAACCTTAGGCACTAGTTGCCCCACTCCCTGATCTACTTGTTCATAAGAGCAAAGTAGTGATGACCATTTAAGACATCCTACTAATTCCAAACTATCATTAGACTCAATCCACCTTGTACCACTCTATCACATAATCATGGTGACTTATAATATAACATGGCATGATAATATAGCTAATCACAAATAAGCCCTTGACCCAAATACATTGGGTCCCTATATAGGGTCACCAAATGAAGTCCCCATCCTCCATATTATCTATGGCTCATTAATTATAATGCAAGCCTCCAAAATGTCCCTACATACCTGGCCCTATCCATCCCTAAGCTAAGGGGTCCTCTGGTCCTCTATAGTATTTTAGCCACACTATTTGTTCAATCACTATGTGTTCCCATGCCCATACCTATAGTAGTGTGTTGTGGCCTATGTTATACCCTCCTTTATAAGCTACCATGTAAAAATATATATATATATATATATATATATATATATAACTTTGTTAAGATAACTAGACACCAGGTAAATCATGTAAACCAATCAAATATATCCTGCACCACACCAATAAAACCTAGTAAGAAGAGCCATCCACTCTTGTCTAATAAAAAAATGCCATTAATAAGAGCTATCAAAACCACCACCTATGGGGTAACTATCCCATATCCTACTCCTAATCCATCCTCTAGTGTCCAAGCTAGGTCCTTTAGTGCATCCATGTCTATGTAGTCATCCATAATCTATAAGTCAACTACTCTAATCAAGTCATTTAACATATCTAATCATCTATCTAACATCAAAGTGATCCTAGGGCCTCACATTGGTATCCCTAGAATGAGGTTCACATCTTCCAATTTCATCATAGCCTCCCTAATTGGTAGATGAAATGTAGGGGTCTTTGAGTTCTACCTCTCTATAAGTGTTGATAAATAAGCCCTATCTATTTGAACTATTGGTAATCATGTAGGTGATATAGGTTTACTACCATCAAGATGCCTATGAGATCATCCATCAAGAGCCCTTATCAATACAAAGCCTAGGAGCATTATTCCCATGATTTTATGGCTTCAACTCACTCCAAATCAAACACAAGAAATTAGGTCAATTAGTTTTCCTTTTATTTACATAATTCTTCTAATTTTGAGGCCTATACTACTCATTTATGGGCTTCACTCTCTTTTCTTATAATTTTGGGCCTTAATTAATCTCCTATGGACCTCATTATATTTTATTATATAAATATTTCCATTTTTTTGGTGATACAACCATTTCATAATTCATTCCCACTACTTTATAGGGCAATCCTACCAACATCGACAAACCTATTGTTTATTAGTTTGTTCTTGTTAATTGATAGGGTGATCCTACTAAACTTTTTGAATCCATCATTTGATTTAGAAATTTCTACATAAATATGTGAAATCATTTAGGTCCTGGTGAACTCACCATTTTGACCCATGATCCTACTAAAATGTCAATGAATTCACTAATCTCATGATGATTCTACCATTTTCACAAGAGAACTCATCGATTTCTTAATTAAGAAAACGATGGGATTACCCAAATTATTATTTATTTAGCCTATTAAATTACTATCCTTTAAATTCTCATGGGTTATAAACCCCACTAAAACACCACTTATATTACTATCTTATAAGTAATGGATCAACATTTAGAGAGGTACCAACCCCACAAGGAGCACCAACCCCTCACTAGTCAAGCACCAACTTAACTAGTCCTTTAGCAAGCTCAAACTTGAAAGGAAGATCCAACCCCCTAAGTGACTTGGTACCAACCCAACCACCTCAAGGACACTTTTTCAAGATATAACTTATAAGGCATCTCCAATTCACTCTTGACTAAGCACCAATCCATCCAAGATAAGCTTGATCACCTCAAGACACCTTGTTGCTCAACCAATAAATATGACCTCTTCTTCAAATAATTATCTTCTCTCTCCTATATCATACATCAATAACACATATCTAATGAATATATTATTATCTCTCAATATACACTCAACTTATTAATCTCTCATCAACCTTTTACCCCTCTCAAATAGCCTTCTAGGCTCACTTGCTCAATATGTCTCTCACTAGGCTCATTATGTCAACTAACCTTATGATCTACTTGTATAAATTATGATGTATGCTCATGAATAATACTATACTTTTATTTTATGGTCTACATGGCATATTATTCTCCTTAAATATCTATTTTCTTTGCTTACATTCTCATCTTTTTAACTAAATGAAATAGACCTATTATGCATTGTATTTATACCAATCACTTACTCTCACCCACCTTGGTAGGAAAAACATATTTCCAAAATTTTATTACCCTTTAAATGTGTCATATAATATGTTTCACACATGAAACAAAAATTACATAGTTCAACTAAACTCATTTAGACATTAGTCTCTTCTTAGGCCTACTTAGAGACCTAATGCATTAGGTCTTCTCAACCACACATTACACTTTGACCATATTGAAACATATTAAGCCTTTATAAATTCATGAAAAAAATTACATACACCTATAATATTCAATTTATAACATCCACATAGGTATATACCACATTTTATTTCAATTCACCACTTGAACCATGCCATTAGGCCTACATACATAGAAAAAGTCTGCCTCACACAATTGAAACATATAATAAATTTTCATATATAACCACATTATAAAATCACATTAACATATCATTAATTACCTCATGGTCATCACCAAGTCCATTTGGAATCACAAAATAATGCATAAGACCTCAAACACACTCTTGCAACATGACCACTCAAAACTGTTTGACTGCTCCAAAACACAATCAAGAATCTTTGATCACAAAAATATACATATTCACTTTAAAAACTTAAAAAAATCATGAATTTTATCCTATATAATATATATAATATCATCCCATGATTTTTACACTTCAATATTAGGAAAAATAACTCAGAAACATCTTTCTCACTAACACAGAAAACTATCAAAGACCTTTAAAACACAATTTTGAAGCATGTTATCTTTATCTCATGTAAGGGAAATTTAATTAATTATAATTCACACTAATATTTAATATGTGGCTTATATATCATCCTATAATTGATATATCATATGCTCTAGTGTCAACCATTGGTCTTACAGACTATCTTGTAAAACTTATTATTCACAGCTCTTACACAGCCTGATAAGCCATTTTGGCTTTCATATTACATATTAGAGTAACTAAAAAAATTAAATAAATAATGTATTTATGATATAAATCTCAAAAAACACTATCAACATATCATAGAGTCTCAAACTCTTCACTTCATCATGCAAACATGGAAGTGTCATTTTGTCTTAAGAACCAATCATGGTGAACATGACTTAGACCACCTATAGGGACACAACCAAGATATTATAATGCATTTATATGATTCTTCAACATCATTATATGGACTCAAATCACAAATATATAGAGGTATAATATCAAATTTGGAATATATAGACCAATCTTTGAAATATACACCTTCATTATCTACCCTCTCTAGACAAGCCATCTTGTGAACAATATTTGAAACATTTTCAATGAATTTAAAATAAAATAACCACTATGGAAATTATTTATAGGTGTTAAAAAAAACCTCAATCAATTGGATCCATTCTTAGTCCACTACAACTCATCCCTAGACAAATTCTCACTCTGATTGGTTTTTCTCATTATCTTCACTATTAGCCCAATTTAGAAATAGGCCAACTTCCATGACCATTCTCAAAAAAATTGACTTATATAACCTGATAATAAATCATAATGGTAATGAATTACAAGTCTAAAAAAATTTCTTCCAATGATTTTCATCCTTTGACCTAGTCAACCCTTCTTGTTATACCAAAATTTTGAGAAATAAGGGTTTTAATATAGGTTTCACTTACTATCCTAATATACCACTACCAATTTTATATTCTTGGGGGAGTCCTCTACCATATAAAATCATCAAAATAGCCTTACCAATTCATTCTTGGCCATTTACAACAAGACTTTCACCATTGGGTCACTATAAAGGTTTTGAGAGGATTTTAGACCAGTTTTCATTCTTAACATTTGTTCATACATCTCTATCTTTGAAAACACATCCTAATTCTTATAAATAATTTCTAGGATAATTTTTCATCTCTACCCAAGATCTTAGGACACCATGCAAATTTTACACGTGCCAATGAGCATCAAAAGTTCCTTCTTGGGTCCTTATCTCTCCAATCTGCATATATATGAGACCTTTAAAGTTGTTTTCTTAATTTCTCCTTAAACTCGGGACCTAAAACTTCATTATAATTCTTTAATAAACCTATTACACCTATTTAAAAACTCAAATTATCTCTATAACCTTGTAAAGTGACTTTGACCCCTCATTAGGTTATATTAGGTCTCTTTGAACACTAGACCTAGAATTATCAGTCATGCCTATACCTTGAACATACCTTGAAATCATTTTGTACTACTCTCAATACCTCATACCCATATCATCCATCCTCATACCATGATTACATAATTTCACAAGCCACTAAACTTGACCATGATGCCTCATCATGCTACCTAGGGTCTTAAGATAGGGTATATTAGGAGACCATTAATGAAGGACTTACCCTTTTAAATCATTATGAGAGTCATGAGATTGAATCAAAAACTTTATTATATTTAATAACACTATATTATTCATTTTCAATATCATACACATTCATATCACCATACCTCACTATGCATTACAAGACATTTCATTGGATCACCATGCCTCACACTCATTTTGACATCCATGACAAGATCAATCTACATGACATCAATGGCAACTTGTAATAATCTCCCCCTTTGTCATTGATGGAAAACACACTTAAATATTACTATCCTTTCAATATAAAACTCTTTCATTAATCTTATCTCTCTCCCCCTTTGACATTAATGACAAAGTGTCTCTACAACTACCACAAGGTCATCTATACATAGTCCACTAATCCTTGGACCTGATCGTTTCACAAAACAAGTAAGCTCCAAATTGATCTTCACAACATATGTACCTAGACTAAATTTTCAAATCTACCTTTATCCTTAAAATCATATATCTCAAAATCTCCCCATATCACCATGCATATCTACATCTCCTTGCCTTTGATATGAGATCTTTAACACAATAGGTCCCATGGAGACCTAGTTCAAAGAGATCCACTCCTTGTTACTCAATACTAACTTCTTGGGTCAATAATACCACCTTATATTGGCATTAAAAACACCATATTCTCCTCATAACATCAAAAAACTTTCATTCAAGCATCACAAGCCATCATGGATCAAACCACTATAAGGCACCTTCTTTGTTAACATATAATCATGATAGGTCTGTGAAAACACCTAGTCTCTATTAGACATATGATAAGAATTATTTCATTCAAGATACAAAAAATAGGTTACTAAAAATATTAATCCAATTATACATGAATATAAGGTTATAAACAACCTCTTATACCACTAATCTCTACATGATACTCTTTAAAATGACTCAACGGATCAACTTCAACAAACACTATCAAGACCCTATTAAGAAACTTCAAAAATTTATCCTTCTCATATAATTCAATCTTCTTTATGGAATCTTCAACATTTCATCATGTCAATATATCCCTTTATTACCTTATGAGGTCACCTTAACATCAAATAAACATTACATTCAATAACACAACATTAAAGGAACACTACGGTTGTGTTCTTTCAAGTTTACAAGTTTTATGAGATGCTACAAGATAATGATCACTTTAAAAACTTTATAAACATTCTCAGGGAATAAACAACTTGTTATATCACTCTTTATAACACCACAAGACTTTGGATCATATGATCAAACAATCTCTATCTTTAATAGCATTGGTCTTGTAGACCAATCTTCAACTATTACTCCACTAGTTCTATCATTGGCTTCTTACACATCAACTTGAGATTACACATGTATTACAATCATGATGTCTTATAAAGGAAACATTTCACTCATTCCATCTTAAAAACACTAAACTCCAAAGTCCATGAATGAGTTCATTTTATACAAGAAAACATACCTAGGGTTTGTAGTCATGGTTCACCTTAAAACCCTAATATCTCTATATTTTGAGTTAGACCTTCTCAACTGGGATCAATCTAACCATACACAAAGAATTTACAGATGTTATATGACCTTAATAACATCTCAAAATACTTATAACACTCACTTTAAGTGATCAAGAACACTGCATAACTCACCAAGATACCCTTATCTACCATTCTCAAGGAATAGTCAACTTTGAATAGAAATAAATACACTTGTATAGACTTTTGAGACAAACTACCACTAGGAGGATCATCTTCATGAAGTATACTATAACTTTGTATTTTACACCAAATTGATCTAACCTCTTCCATGGCTTCTACAACATATTTTCTCCTCTTAAGTCCTCATTTCAGGCATAGTCGTTTGAAATCCAACATTCCTATTTTTGAACTTCAACAGCTATTTCCTATAGCCTAAACTTGATGTCCTTTTTCACTTCATATATTTATAGATGATATTTTTAATCTTACATCTTTAAGAGGAAAACTCCTCATGACACCAAAATTATAGGGCACCTTTAGGGCACTAGGTGCATCATTTCCATGATTTGATTTGACTATGGTTGACTTTTTAAGTACCTATAATAAATACACAAAAAAATTATTACATTCATACCTATGTGATGGTTATGATGGTCTGGTCCTTCTTAGGCTATAGGATACATGTTTCTCTCTCCAAATGATCAAATGACACACCAAAAATTCACCATGACATATATGGATGACTCATAACCTCTTATTTATCCTTACTAACTTGAAAATAGGATTTTAAATTTCCCATCATCATTTAATAAAATTAGATCAATATATGAAAAAGTCTATGTGAATACCTAAACCAAGTAACATCTTCCTTCTATGATCTAGTAATTTGACTTGAGAGAGGATGGTTAGTATTGTTTTAGTTCTAAAATGAAAATATGAAATAAACACACTAATAACATAACATCTCTAGGCCTAGACACTAGAGAGAGCTTAGTTAACAATCATGAATGAAACACACAACTAAAATACAAAAGAAAACTCTTTTACCTTCCTTAGATGCTCCAAAATTATTGTTGTGGTGCCTTTCTTAGCTTGTGCTCATGAAGTCCTTGGCAATGGAAGCTTGACAACCTCTATCTCTCCTTGGCACCTTTGGCTTGTGGCTTGGCTTGGATTGGAATCAATTTGGCATTATAACACTAGTTTCTTGAAGCTTTTTGGAGCCAATCTTGTATTATAACTTTGCACTAATTAAGCTAAGAAATGGTGTTATGAGGCCTCCTATTTATAGATTTTTGAATTTGATCAGAATCAACCTCAACCATCCATCTCAAGATTGAGATGTGTGGTTGAGGATTAATTCAATTTTTTGAATTAAGTTTGTAATTATCCTCATCATGACATTGGAAGAAGGGGTAATCTCAAGATTGAGATGTGTGATTGAGGATTAATTCAATTTTTTTAATTAAGTTTGTAATTATCCTCATCATGACATTGGAATAAGGGTTAATTAAGAGGTATGGAGGGTATCATGGAAGGCATTGATGAGGCATGGAGGGTATGAATCCTGATATTTGTGGCATTTATGGTCTAGGGATGTCTTTCCAAGAAATGAGGTCACTTGATGATGCAGATATTCAATATTCATTTCCAAAATAAATTATTCAACAATTTTCCATGGAATTTTTTATTAGGCCTTGATTTGGGTTAATTATATATTAAGGATGATTAAGCACTTTGTGCATAAATTACTCAAATTGGTCAGAATGCCTTGTTATTGGTCACAAATTTGATTGGATTGGAATTGGAAGTCCACGTTAGATGTGTTGGATGTGTATTCCCATTTAGAATGTTTCCAAAAACAAATAATAAAGGCACAAGTCTTGTGCAAAATATTTTATAGGAAAGAGAAGTCTAGAGCATGCATGTGTAAATTTGACATTTTGACTTGAAATGGATTGATCAAGGTTAGTTGGCCCATAAATTATATTTCCCCATTTAGGGATACCCTAGCCAAAATCAGCATTTGAATATGTCAATTTCACATTATTAAGAATGTTTTAGTGTTTTTAGGCTAAATTGTGTATTTTGGGTGGAAATTGGTTAAAACTCTGGTTGGAGGTTATCGATGGCCAGTTTTAGGTGTCTACCCCTTCTAACATGTTAGATAACCATGTAGACTTTAACACAATCATCGATCAAGTAGATTTGTGATTGTGCCTCTCTTTCAACATGTCTTCAAAGTCCTTAGGTTTTATTTTTGAATTGGCTTCAATTTAATCCTTCTTATCCTTAGTCAATCTTGTTAGTACCATCATGGAGTCTTCAATCATGATCTTCACTAGCTTAGCCATCTTGTGTTTCTAGGATCACCTTAAAGCTATCAAGCCTCCTCCAAAGGACCTACTCTGATACCAATTTTTTGAATCACAACCACTAAGATGGTTGGTGAATTAGTATAAAAACTTTACTTTCAGTTTCATATACAATTCATTAGTCTTTCGAACCAATCTAGTAATCAACCAATGCATAGAGAAGTAATCACATAGACAAGAAGTAAGATATCAACACATAAACATAGGATATATGTGGGAAACTCTCATATTGGATAAAACACATTTAAACACTACTTTTAGTACTATCATATAAGTAATATATCAACATTTAGTGAGGTAACAACCCCACAAGGAGCACCAACCCCTCACTAGTCAAACACCAACTCAACTAATCCTTTAAAAAGCTCAAAATTGAAAGGAGGATCCAACCCCCTAAGTTAATTGGAACCAAACCAGACATTTAAAGGACACTTATTCAATCTCTAACCTACAATTCAGATCCAAATCCCTCTTGATTAAGCACCAACCTAGTCAAGACAAGCTTGATCACCTCAAGACACCTTGTTGCTCAACCAACAAATGATATCTGCTTCATCTTAATGTCTTCTCTATCCTCTGTCATAAATAAGTAACACATATATGATTAATATATGATTATATCTCAATATACACTCAAATTTTTTATATATCATCAACCATCTACTCCTCTCAAAAATCCTTGTAGGCTTACTCACTCAATATGCCTCTTACTAGGTTCATTAGGTCAACTGACCTTATCATCTCCTTGTATAACTTATAATGGATGTTCATGACTGATCCTATGACTTTATTTTATGGTATAAATGACCTAATTATACTCCTCAAATATATTTTTTCTTTTCTTACATCCTCATCTTCTTAACTAACTCAAATAGGCCTATTATGCCTTGTATTTATACCAATTATTTACTCTCACCCACCTTGGTCAGACAAAACATATTTCCAAACTTGTTTTAAAATTTAAATTGGTCATATGATACATTTAAAACATTAAAAAAACATTACATAGGTCAGCAAAACTCATTTATACCTTAGTCTCTTCTTAGGCCTACTTAGAGACCTAATGCATTAGGTATTCTCAACCACACATTACAATTAGACCATATTGAAATATCTTGAGCCTATATAAAAAAATAAAATACATCAAATAAAACTTCAATATTCCATTAATAACATCCACATATTTCCATACCACCTATTAATTCAATTCACCACTTGAATCATGCCATTAGGCCTACTTGTCATTAGGTCTACATACATAGAAAAAGTCTGCCTCACATAACTGAAGCATATAATAAATTTTCCCATATAACCACATGATAAAATAACATTAAAATATCCTTAATTACCTCATTTTTATCACAAATTAAATTTTACATCACCAAATAGTGCATGAGATCTTAAAAACACTCTTGCAACATGACCACTCAAAACTATCTAACTACTTCAAAACATAGTCAATAATATTTGATCACCAACATATGAATATGCACTTTAATACATTAAAAATTAATTAATTATATCCTATAACATTATATATATATATATATATATAATAATCCCATGATTTTAACACTTTCATATTAGTTAAAATAACTTAGAAACATCTTTCTCACTTACACATAAAAAACTATCAAAAAACCAGAAAACACAGTCTTGAAGCACATTTTCATTAGATCATGTAAGGGAAATTTCATGAAATATATTTCAAATTAATAATTACTATTTTTCCTATATATCATAATCTAATATATATATATATATATATATATATATATATATATATATATATATATATATATATATATATATATATATATATATATATATATATATATATATATATATATATATATATATATATATATATATATATATCATATTTTCTAGTGTCAACCATTGGTCTTATAAACTAATTTGTAAAGCTTATTCTTCATAGCTCTTACACAGCCTGATAAGCCAATTTAGATTTCATATTACAACATATTAGATTGAATAAAAACATTACATCAAAAATTTATATATTACATACATTGAAAATAAATTTAAAGTTTATTTGATCCATTTAATCTTATCATAGAGTCTCAAACTCTTCACTTCATCATGCAAACTTGGAAGTGTCATTTTATCTTAAGAACCAGTCATGGTAAACATGACTTAGAACACATATAAGGACACAAAAAGATATTATAATTAATTTATATGATCATTAAACATCCTTTTATCAAATCCAATCAAAAATATATAGATTTATAATATAAAATGTGGAATATATAGACCAATCCTTAAAACATACACCTTCATTGTCCACCCTCTCTAAACAAGCCATCTTGTGAACAATATTTGAAAAAATTTCAATGACATTAAAATAAAATAACCAATATATAAATTAGTCTTAGGTATTAAATTAAAAAATCAATCAATTGTGTCTATTCCTACTCCACTACATCTCATCCCTAGACACATTCTCATTCTGACTAGTTTTTCTCACTGTCTTCACTATTAGCCTAGTTTGGCCATACGCCAACTTCCATGACCATTTTATAAATTTTTAATTTTTTAACCTGATAAAAAATAATCATTGGCATGAATTAAAATTCTAAAACATTTTCCTCCAATGATTTTCATCCTTTGACCTAGTTAACCCTTCTTTTTATACCAAAATTATGAGAAATAAGGGTTTTTATGTAGTTTTCACTTACTATACTGACAAACCACTACCACCTAGAGATGCCTAATGGATTCCTCTACCACCTAAAATAATCAAAATATCCTTAAAAATTCATTATAGTCCATTTCAACAATATTTTCACCATCAAGTCACTATAAGGGTTTTGAGAGGGTTTTAGACCAATTTTCATTCATAACTTTTATCCATATAGATATATCCTTGAAACCACATCTTAATGATTGGAAATAATTTATATTAAATTTTTATATCTCTCCCCAAGATCTTAGGATACCATAAAAATTTTACACATGCCAATGAGCATCAAACTTTCTTTCTCAAGTCCTCATCTCTTCAATATACATACATAGGAGACCTCCAAACTTGTTTTCTTGCTTTCTCTTTCAATTTAAGACCTAAAACTTCATGAAATTTAATGAAGAAACCTATTAAACCTATTTAAAAACTCAAATTAGATATATAACCCTATAAATTTACTTTGACCCCTCATTAGGTCATACTAGGTCTCTTTGCATACTAGACCTAGAACTATTAGTCATTTTTAGACCCTAAATATACCTTAAAATCCTATTTTAGTTATATAAGTACCTCATAACCATGTCATCTATCCTCATACCATGCTTAAACAAGATAAAAATCCACCAAACTTGATCATGATGCCTCATCATGCTATCTAGGGTATTAAGATAGGGTCTATGAGGAAACCATCAATGGACTTACCTGTTTAGCTCATTTTGAGAGTTATGAGACTGACTCGACACCTTTATTGTACAATATAACACTATAATGTGCACCTTCAATCTCATACACATTCATATCACCATACCTCACTATGCATTACAAGACATTTCATTAGATCACCATGCCTCACACTCCTTTTGACATCAAAGATAGATTCAATCTACATGAGATCAATGACAACTTGCAATAATGTTCCTTTCTTAAATATATCTTTTAATTCCTTATCAACACCCCTTGAGGGAATAGGCTTAGCACATTGTGTTCTCTATGCTTATTTTGGGTTTTTCTCTACTAATGTATGGAGTAACTTATTTTGTAATCTTACTCTACAAGTTGTTCTAAAATCCCCTTATTTCTCTTAGAATCATTGGTCTCCAAAATATGAAATATAATAAGGTTTAAATTACCATCCCTAAATTTCTTGGATTGAATGATTCATCTTGGGTCTTCCTACTTCTCAACAATCCTTCCTCAGCTTCAGCCATCACTTGGAGTGGTTACTAATAGGGTCAAGTGTCAAAGGAACACTAAAAAACAAGATGTAAATTAAAGGGACAAAACATAAAATGGAATAAAACACATGAAAAAATCAAACACACAACAAAGAATAACTATATAATATTTAAACTACTAACCCTACCCAAATTACTCAAAAATTATACTAGACAAGATAGCTGAGAAATAGTGCTTTAGGAACTATCCATTTACTGGAAGTGGTAACTCATTGTCCTCGAGATCCTTGAGATATAAGTCATTCTAATCGAAGATTTTAGATATTTGGTATGGTCCAATCCATAGGGGATCAAATTTTGAACACTAAACTTTCATCTCATGATGCTTGTCCCACATTAAGACTAGGTCAAATAGTATGAAGGTCTTGATCTTTGTTCTTTTATCAAACTACCTTTTGATTGTATCCTAATGTTTACTAAAGCTTAATAGAGATTCATCTTGGGTATCCTCTAACTGAATTATGTCTAGGAGTCTAGAATTCACCTTCTTGTCTAGTTCTATGAATTTTAGCATGAATTTATAGGTTAGAAACCTAAGCATGACTAACATGATTGGATTCAATCTATAAACTAGAAAGAAAGGAGAGCTTTTGAGGGCTTATCTATACCTAGTATGGTCTTCCCATAAAGAAAAATTTAGCAATGAGTACCATTCTTGGGGTTTCTCTCTAGCTAATTTATTTATGGCATTTATTAAATTATTATTAGTAGACTCAAAAAATTCATTCCCTTATGGGTAGTGATTAGATGAGAACATTAGTTTGATTCCATTGTCATATGCCCATTTTATGAATTCTATAAATTGAAATGTGAGACCGTTATCATAGACCAAAGATATGGGCACTTCAAAATAGGTAGTTATGGTATTTTCTAAAAAATTGATGACTTTGTCATCAATTATTATTTTAGTTATAACTACATCAAACCACCTCATGCAATAGTCTATGCCTGTGAGAAAAAACTTATGGTTGACTAATGAACTAGGGTTGATGACCCCCATAAAATCTAAACCCCATTAAGAAAATGGTGTAGACTCTAAGATAGTCTATAATGGTATTACTGCATGGGTTTCCCTTTTATCAAAGGTATAGAACTATTGGAAAAATCAAACATGGGCATAAACATATTTGAATAGTGTGGTCTACTATTATCCTACTTGAATAAATTTGTAGACCATGGTATTTGTTGTTGGGTAATTGCTTCCCAATCTTTCATGAAAATTGGCCATTATTTATTTGGCTTCCTCTTGTGGTATGCACCCAAGGTAAATTCATTCAAGTTTCTTTGTAATTATAACTCCTTTCTTTAGCATATATTATTTACTTTTCAATTAGAGGGACCTCTTTTGTGTATGGTTGATTCCTAGAGGTGCATTTCCATATAGTAGGAAGTGCATGACCAAGGCATACCATTATAATTTTATCATTATCCTTTGGTTAACTTGATGCACCATGATTCTTAGATCTATCTCTGTTATTAGCTAAATAAGGCCTTATCCTCTAACCAGTTTGTTTAGTTTGATTTCCAAGTCATACTCTTTTAATTTTATCATTCATCGACCACTTAGTTTTCCCAATTCATTATGATTTAGCATTTACTTTATTATTGGGTCTAATATAATTATATGCACCTTATTCCTAAGGATGTAGTACCTAAATTTATTTATGACCTTGACCATGTCATAAGCATGTTTATATAGGGTAGAATATCTCAGCGCAGCATTCTTAACATTGGTGATCATAAAATCCATGGGGTGTTCTTCTCCTTCTAACCTTTGGGTGAGGAAAATAATAATGATGTGTATGAAGCAAAGGGGTAGAAATATAAATCTTGTGTATATTTTAGGATGATGAGAACTAAGACTTGCATAATGGTGTCTTTGATACCCTAGAAATCTTTGTTTGATTTAGCATCTCCTTCTAATTTTGCATCCTATTTCAACATTTCATTCAAGGATTTTACTATTTTAGTGAATCTTGAAATAAAATTTGCATAAAATCAATTTTCCCAAAGAAATATTTTATTTTTTTCTTGTTGTTAGGTATAGGTAGTTTATAAATTACATTCACCCTTCTAAGGTCAATAGCAATACCTTCTTTCATGACAATGTGACCAAGAATCTTAACTTTGGTTACACTGAACATAATATTCTTTGGATTTAGGTAAATACCATACCTTATACATATTTCAAATGATTTTTCTAAATGGTGCATGTGATCTGACCTATATTTTGAAAACATAGATAGGACATACATAAAGATTATTATATAATTACCTATCATTCCTTAAAAATTAAAGTCCATTTCTCTTTGGAAAGTTGCACCAATATTGATCAACCTGAAGGGAATTTGTTTATAATAAAATGTTCCCCACTTTGTGGTGAAGTTAGTATCAATCCTACATTTAAATTTGATTAAGACCTAGTCGTATCAAGATAAGTCATCCAAAAAGGACATCATTTGAGACCCACTATGATCCCTAAAATAGGTATATTTCCTACTCTAAAATTTTTACTTATTGGATCCTTATAGGCAGATTATATTTAATGTTGAAATTTAAATCCAAAAATATAATCAACTAAAAATAATGTAATGTAATTAATAATGAACACTACACATAATTTGATAATGGATTTCGGTATATGCCTACATCTCTGAGTTCTCTAAACAATGAATTGATTTGTTATAAAAATCCATTTTTAAGATTTTTTTTAAAAATTACAAAATTATAATAAATTCATCATGAACTCAAGTAAAAATCAATCTTATAGAGACCCAGACTAGTCTTGGAAGGATTGAAAAAAAATTTGGCATCATTTTCTTACTTCACACCTTTCTATTGACTTCTCTTCTATTTCACAGCCTCCAAAAGCCTCTACATAGAGCTAAGTCAGAATAGGCATTAGTCATCAACTCCATAAAACGATCCTCCAAGTAGTGTTAACTCATTCAATAAATATATTATTATAGTACTTGGATTAATAACACCCTATAAATAATAGAGAATCAGAGCTTCCATAGTCCCGTACAATTCTCCTCCACCTTAGAGTAAAAGAGTTGCAATGCAAGTGAGAGCTTGATTCTCAAATACTTACAATGTAAGTGAGATCTTGGAGTGATATTTTAATTATCTTGGAATGAGTTTTAAAATGAGGTTCATGGGTTTATATAGTTTATCAAAACCCACCAATTATGTATTTCTTCATTAGCCATCCTTATGTACAAGCCTTTATTTAAGCTTCTTAGTCTTATCTCCTAAAATAGGGTGTGATAAGTTGATGAGGGTCAATGGGTTGAATAACCCTTCATATCTTTATCTTTGGATAAACCTCCCATGAATTTATATGGGAGATATCCTAATTTATATGGGAAATATCCCACATTTATGGGGAAAGAGATTCATGGAGTTAATCCCATTTCTTGAGCCTTAGCAAGTGGGATTTGTCTAAAATCTTGGAGATTATTTTGGAGCTATTGTGTACACTATATATGTGAGGCTTTCATTATTCCACATGTCAATAATCTATTAGACAATGTGCATGTCTAGTCACCATACCTGCACATTATTTTCTTGTTGCATAAAAACTTCAACAGGGCATAACTTCTGCATATGGACTCTGAATTAGTCCATTAAAAATGCATCAAAAATATTGTGATGAGTTATACACCATGAAACTAGTTTACAAATGTTCCAAGACCATTAATTTTTCCATTTTGACCAGATTTAACTACCTATTGACCAAACTTTGACCAATGATAACTATATCATATGATGTCCCTTTTTTGTATTCCAATGGTTGTTGAAAATCTCTTGATGATCTATACATAATGAACCATATTTAAATAAAACTAGGGAATATCTAAAAATATCCTTTGGATCATGCCTCCCCACTTAGAAGGATTTTTTTCCACAAAAATTTGAAACATTCATTTTACTTGTACTAGATTTAGTTCTTTACAATGCCTCTTCAAGATCTCTACAATGACTCTGTGGCCTCTAAAACTATTATTCTGATATGGGTAGGTTATGTCATTCCTTTATGATGGAAAATAATCAATTCAATGTAAGCATAACATCACACAAAATAATTAGTTAAAAAGACATCTCAATGTTAAAGAGGCAAGTGTCAATCTGATTTGATGATTTGGTAGTGAATAAGCTATCTTGTATAGCATGTGGATAGTAGAATTTGCTTTTGTCACTGGTTGCATTCCCAAAATGGTGAACTACTTGTAAATAAAATATATCACTTTGTACAACTATATAAAAAATGCTACCCATGTATGGGTATTGAACTACATCCTACACATTCTATCATTAGATGCAATTTCATAACAATAGCTACTTCATTTTCAAGTATCAAGTAGGTACATTGAACATGTCCCAAATAACTTGCATATGCTACTATCAAATCTAAATGGAGTTAATTAAAATGTGATAAAAACTAAGCATGGTAAACCTATCACTAGATTCTCCTCATCTGGTTACTCCAAAAATATTCAAAGCTAAAACATTGGCTAATTTTCATTTCATCTATCATCATAAATTCCAAAAATTATTTGAAAAAACTACATGCTAATATATAATTCCATCTATGCAAACATAAAACTAAGGAACTTATTACCAGCCTAATGTATTATATTATCCATTTTAGGTGGTTTTATCTTAGTAAATAATTAGGTTAACTCATTAACTGGTGGTGGATTAAGAACTTCATTTACCTTTGTAATAGGTTTGTATTCTATCTTTATCTTATTATTTTGAGATGGATGAAGTCTCCAACACTGCTCAAACTAATGCCCATTCACATGATAATGAGCACAAAATTTCTTTTGTCTTCCTTATTAGATGAGGAATCACATTTACCATTTCTTTCCTCTAAAAGATGAGATTGGTCTTTAGCACCTACCTTATTTTTGATGAAAGGTGTCAACTTCTTTAGTAATGACCTTCTCTTCTAAAAACTAGCAATAGAATGCTTACTTACCCAAAAAAAAGTGCAATGAAAATCATGCCATATTTTTTGTATATCAAATCCATATTTTTTATATTTAAAGAGAGGATTGGAAGTTTTAGAATTTACACAATTCTACCTTAGTGCTATATTAAGTGTAAAAATGAGGAGGTGGAATTTCATTACCTCTTCTAGTCATTCATTTAGACCTTTCATCATCCTGTTATGATGACTTGTTCCTCTATATGGAGTAATTATGGTGTAATAGTGGCATAAGCACTTGGTTTTTGAAAGTTTGTCTTCCTTTAGTGTATTTGGAACTCTCTCCAATTTCAATTTGCTCACTAGCATAACCCAAACCTACAAAATGAGAATGATCTTTGACCTGTATTAGGTTAGTAATACCTTGGCTATTCTTTCTAAGACCTCTTCCATAAAAACCCATTTTAAATAATAGTTTCAACTAATACCTCTGGTGTGTTTCTCAAAATCACCAAAAACTACATCAAAAATTGACTGGGAGGAAGTGCTACATGGTGAAATTATAGAGCAATCATCCATCATGGTCTCTAAATCTATGGTGGAAGGTAACTCCTATTCACAACATTGAAACTATGTCAAGAGATCATCCTTGGTTTGCAAATCAATTTTCAAGTGTTCAACCTCCTCTTCTAAGGAGTGAAACTTGGATATCAATAAAGTATTCTCATCCTAGATCAGTCAATTGAATGCTTTGAGCTCTTTAAGCCTTTCATGCTTCAAGGATTTTCTCATGGTTTACTACTCATACAAACAACCTATATCTCCAACAAATGCACACTATACTAGAAGATTAAATAAGTCTAAAATGTTTTTAAGTAATAAAAATTGATATCAATAAGCTATGTAATTAGAAGCAAATCATGCATTTAAACTACTCTGATACCAAACTTGATCCATAATACAAGTAGATGTATTGATCTAAAAAAATTAATCATTGGATTGTTATAGGTGGATTAGTTTTAATGGAAAAATTCAACTCCATAAATATAATCAACTGAAAAGAATGCAATGCAAGTAATAATGAACATTGCACACAAGTTGAAAATGGAGTCTGGCATATCCTTACATCTCTGGGTTCCATAAATGATGAATTGATTCATTATAATAATCCATTTATAAGTAAATATTTAAAACTTACAAAACTATAATGAATCCATCATGAACTCAATTGCCAATCAATCTTGTAGAGATCTAGACTAGTCTTGGAAGGCTTGCACAATGTTCCAGCATGACCTCCCTATTTCACACCTTCATGTTGACTTATCCTCTACTACATGGCCTCTAAAATCCTCTACATAGAGATAAGTTAGAATAAGCATCATTCATTATCTTTTTAAAATGATCCTCCTCTATGGCCTCTAAGTAGTGATAACTCCTCCAATAGATATATTATTATAATACTCTGATTAATAACACCCTATGAATAATAGAGAATCAGAGACTTTGTAGTCCCATACAATGCTCCTCCACCTTAGAATAGAAGAGTTACAATTCAAGTGAGATATTGCTTCTCAAATACTTGCAATGTAAGGGAGAGCTTGGAGTGTTATTGGAATGATTTTACAAATGAGGTTCATGGGTTTATATAGTTTTTCAAAACCCACCAATTATGGATTTCTTCAATATCCATCCTCATGTATAAGCCTTTATTTAATATTTTTAGCCTTATCTCCCAAAATGGGGCATGGCAAGTTGATTAGGGTCAATGGGTAAAACCACCCTTCATATCTTACTCTTTGGATAAACCTCCCATGCATTTCTATGAGAGATATCCCAATTTATATGGTAAATATCCCACATTTGTGGGAAAAGAGATATTCATGGAGTTAATTCCATTTCTTAAGCCTTAAGAAGTGGTATTTCTCTAAAATATTGGATAATATTTTGGAGCTATTATATACACTCCAAATGTGAGGATTTATTTGGTCCATGTGTCAATAATCTATTATACCACATGCATGTCTAGTCACCACACCTGTACATTTTTTCCCTATTACCTAAAAACTTCAACAAACCATAACTTTTGCATACAGACTCCAAATTGGTCTATTTAAAATGCATCAAAAATCTTGTGATGATTTCCACTCCATGGAATTAGTTAATATACATTTTAAGACCATCAAGTTTTCTAATATGACTAGATTGGATTGCCTATTGACCAAACTTTGACCAATGATAATTGGAGCATATGATGTCCCTTTTTTTCATTCCAATAGTTCTCAAAAATATCTTGATGATCTCTACACAATGAAACATGTTTAAATTAAACTAGGGAAGATCTAAAAAAATCCTCCATATCACACTCTCCATTTAGACCACCTCATCAAGGGAAGGAAATGGGTAATTGTCTTTATTCAAGGCTTAGTTTAAGTTTTATAATTCAACACATATGTAGTTTTCTCCATTTTTTTCATATAGGCACTAGGTTGGTCACGGAAGTGGAGTGGCAAACCGAGAAAATTATCCCTATAGAAAGTAACTTATGGACTTCCTTGTGTATTAAGGGCTCCATGATAGGTTTTATTGGGAATTTTCTTTGCTTAAATGGTTTTTTACTAGATTTGAGGGGAATAGTGTGAGTTATTACTCTAAAGTTTAAGACCTTAAGGAATCCATAGGCCCAAGAAATTACATCTTTATATATCATCAATAACCTTCATAATTTATCCAATTCATAGTCTATCTAGTTAAGACCTACATTAATCACCTAAGGATTTTCTAAAGAATTGAGGTTGATGAGTTGGTAATTTTGGTCCTTAAATGTGGGGTTTTGTGTTTATAATGTGGGGTATAAAGCATCAAATTCTCTTTCCACTAATATCATCCTTTTTAAGATCTAGATCCCATGAATATATAGGATTTCATATTTATCTAACTATTCCCACGGTTATCTCTATATTTTTCATCCATAACTTGGGTCTTGAATATTCCCTTGTTGTTGATAAATTAAATGATCTATTGGTCATTATCAAAGACATAAAATTTTATCATGTGTTAGGGATAGATGGGTATGGGATGAGTTCCATAGAGAAATATTGTAACTCAATGTCATCCATGGGAGTTAGGTTTACAGTCATAGATGCTAGTGAGTAGACTACTTGGTTTTCCTCTTAGGGGATAGGGATGATATTAAATGTGTTAAAAATATCAATTAGGTCCCAATCCATATGTTTGTACATTCTAAGGTATGATATCTTGTATTGAAATTTATTTTTGATCTAGTTAACCACAAGCTCAGAGTCACTAAATACTCTCAATTTATTTGCCTTATATTTCAATGCAAATTTTAATCCTAAGATTGGTGCTTTGTACTCCACTAGATTATTCAGGCAAGGATGTTATAACTTATAAAACTCTAAATGCTTTCTCCCTAGGGCATATATAAGCAAAACACTAGCCATGATACCTTGTTTGGAATGACCTTTATCTATATAGAGATACCATAATTTGGGTAAGATTGGGCTATGACTAGCTTGATCTTTGGGTGGATTTGTGCTTAGTGGGTAGATGCTTAGGTTTGAGTAAATTAGGTTTACCTTCTCATTAATGGATTTTTACTTAGTTATCATGTGTTTCATGTAGGTTTATCTATCTACCTAGATTTGGTTGTCTACTCCCCTCCATGGCAACCACATATGAGAGAAATTTGTGGCCATATACCCATTTAGGGATTTTGACCAATCTCTATTGAGGAACATGTTGTAATCTTCAAGAATCTCCATTACTTGGATGTTTATTAATTGTTAAATCATATTCTCATAATCCAACTAGCTATGGACATTCAAAATTTCCCCTATCACTTTTACTTTATACTTGTTGAGCTAGACCCTACCTTGTCTGATTTTATAGGGACCAACTCGAGTTTCTCATATATACCTATTGGTATCACATTGGTTGACGTGCTTGAATCTATTAAGTAGCTATGTGGATTATTTCCAAATAATAACATAGTTAAGATGAAATTGGGAACCTCCATCTTATTTTTTTGAATGAGCACATTCGTGTGTGTTACTCTTGGTTTTAACGAGGCCAGTAGGGTTGGCTTCTAAGTCAAGGATTTTAGCAAGAGATCATATTACTCAGTGATTTGAGAAAGCTCATGAAGTTTGATGTTGTCTTTGATCTCTTTCATATCCTCTATTATATTATAACCCCCTTTTCTTTACCTGATGAGGTATTTGTAGGTGACTTAGGTTCTTGAGGTCTCAAAGGTAGGGGGTCATTCCTAGCATTTTGGTTAGGTTGGGTTGCACTATTATTAGGGGGAGTTGAGGTAGTAAGGGGTTATTGTAGTTTCTTATTCTTGGGGGTGTATTTATTCCTCTAGAATTTTTGAAATAATTGTACCTCACTAATACCCTCTTCTAGATCCTTTTCTTCCTAGCTAGGAAAATCCATGGTTTCTAACACCATAGTAGTGTTAGGTGATTTACCCATGTTAGATGATTTAAGGTGATTGGGGACCACCTCATATTATTCCATTTCCTTCTATAAGATCTCAAAATTAGAATTGAATTTTGAGTGGTCCATTTCCCCATGATCTATCATGTTATGCACTTGACATGAGTTAGGTAAGGCTATCTAAATATATTAATCTTTGGAAGCTTATAGGGTGAGGGATTGGGGGATTTTGAGGATGATTATAGTTCCTTCTTAATCTTTGATATGTGAATTTTTTACTAGAAATCTCTACATTAGAATTAATTACCTATCTTTTTAGCCCAAGGAAATTGTTACTAAGTTTTTGATTGTTTGTTGAATAGCATCTAACGCATTATTTATAGACTCTTAGGGTGTAGTTTGGGTATTGTTAGTTGCTACCAATGTTACCTAGTGTTGTGTCCAAGGAATAAATTTATGCCCCCCTAAGTTAAGAAAATATAGTTATCATTTTTAAGTGGGATGACCCAATGGGAATTGATGTGTCATAAGGAGTGGGTGAAGCATTGGGGAATTTTGTTTAACATTAGGCAAGAATCTCAATATGGTCATCTATGGTAGCACACTAGGAGTGAGGCCATCATGCAGCCTTGGGGATTTAGTTGCCAATCCACCTTTATGGATCTTGCATAAGCTAGGGATAGTATTTTATGGATGTGTCTCTCCTTAGGAAAATTGGATGTCCAAGGGTCTAGCACATTCTGATGCATTTCAAGAACTATTTTGGGGTTAGGTTGATAAAGCATAGTGACCCAGTTGTACATCTTTTGAAAACTAGCATTAAAATTATTGATAAGCTTATTGGGATCTTTTTGACATAATCAAATTATTGATAGAGGACACTGGGATCTATCACCTACCCAAATTAGGTAAGAAAGGAAGTACTAAAATGGTCCCAACTAGGGATAGAGTCTTGGGAGAAGTTGAAGAATCAATCATATACTAAATCCATCAATGTGAAGGGGAAAATCCTATATGCCATGTCCTCATGTTCTATGTTTAAGAGCCTTAGGTTAGTTTTATAGGAATTTATGTGCTCTTTAGTAATTCATCCCACACCAGGAGTAAAATAGGGGAGATATCTCTTAGTGTTCCTAAGTAAATTTTGGACAACCCCCAAGACATTAAAGGTACATCCAACTAACCAAGCCATCTCAAGATACAAATTTGGATGAGGTTTTTTGTATAAACTAGTTGGAATCATGGTAGACCATGATTGGTTGAGCCTAGGTTTTCTATGTAAAAATAGGGGAAATTACCAATCATCCATAGTAGGATCTAGCCCTAGTAAAAGGTGAATTAGTTTCTAGGTTGTTTCATAATCAAATAGTGGTTAGTACATTATTTTCAATAAGTACAATTCCAACACACAAATAAACTAAAGATAATTCTAAAATACATGAATTGGCCCTCCTTATACAAATAACTTGTGTTTGCTCCAATGTATAAATCATGAAATATGCATGGGATTGGGTATTCACCAAAGAGGAAGATGGGAATAATGATGGGCTTTCTTCTTCCATTATAAGACTTATTTGTAATAGGCCTATGGCATGGCTACATGTATTTGACTTCACAGTGGAGTTTACATGAATAGTAATGTGGTACCACCATCAAAAGTTCAATATGAGATTATTAAACATGAATCTAATTATCTAAGGTTGTTATTTAAGTTCATGTGTTGTGATCCTCTATTTTATAGACACAAGTGGAAAGGGTATTTTATTCTTTGAAAACAAACACAAAAAGAGAGGGGAGAGTAAGGTAGAAAAGAGGGCCTATAGAATCAGAATGAAATCACTGTAACAGCCATCAAAATAAATGTCCTTGTCATAGTTATACCTCCAAGAACACAATGGTAAGAGTTTGAGAAATATGGGTTCATGCTTCAAATATGAACCCTCATTAAATATAAGTACTAGGATTTTATATAAAACTACACATAAACACGCAATGATAACTTGTAGATTAAGACATAAATTAATATTATGATAAAATATAAATTAAAGAGTTCACAAAGTAATTATAATAGACAAACACATCATAACCATAACATACATTTAATATTAGGGTATTAGTCTAATTTATCTAGCATAGACAAGCATTCAATATGGAGATGAAACATAATTCAGATGCACAAGTTATTTGTAGAAAACTAGAATTGTATTCATTAAAAAAAGCTAGTGTTATCAAAACAATTGATCATGGCCAACTCTATAGTTTGAAGAGATGAAGGAAAAAGTAGGTGAAATCTTGGCTATAATTTGACAATACTTTTGAGTAAATTTTAGTCAACCCCTATATTACATTATATATTACCTTATATAGATAAAGATGGGATTCACCTTCAAATATCATAAGATTCCCATCCTGGGCCATGATGGCCAATCATGATAGTTACAACCATAATTAAAAATTCAAAATAAATAAAATACCCTTAATCCCATAAAATATCTATGGTGGAACACTTAGTTGATACATAGAGATGGTTGTGAAGATCTATCTCCCAAATACTTTGATCTTGTATCCCTAGCTTTAAATATGGCTTCCACGAGGTCAAATTCCTTATCTAGCTTAAAAAGGTTCATCAGGGGTTCCCTAAATATCACCTCAACTTAAGTCACCAACCTTTGATACACATAAAAGGGAGCTTCCATTAACACCTAGAACCTAGACAATTCGTTGATGCTTACTATGAACTATGTTGATATCTTAAGATTTACCTAAGCCCCTTCCCTATTTGCTTTGGTGACCTTCTCCCTCATGACCTGGCCAAAGTGACCTAAGTTGACTCTAAACTCTTCCCTATCTAATAACGTGCCATACAAATGGAATAATAGAAACATATTTACCTCTTTGAACTAGGTCAATAGCTTTCTCCGGCCCACTTCCAAGGGTCTCATTACTATTTGAGCCATAGCAAACCATTCCTCCATAGCCACTTTCATGTTCCTAGTGTCTGTTTTATACCACCTCGAGTCTAAGGTGGGTATTATTTTCAATTCTAAGAACATACCTTTTTTATCACCACTAGTAGCTTCTTACACTTCCCATCTATCTAATAAATCCTCTCCATGTAAGCCTGGGTTTATTAGATAATCAAATTAGTCTCTACCATAGTCTCCAACACCTTCCCTAGAATTGACAAGAGTAGTAAGAGGGCATCCTTGACCTACCTAATCAGCTTCATGGAGAAAGAGCTCTTCACTTGGGCTTCTAATGTCTAAACCTATATTTTCATTTCTTCAAGGATATTCTCTAACATATCATCAATTTTTTTTAGATGAAGAGTGGATCCTTAGCCATCCTTCCCTCCCCAGTGTAAGTCATCACATTAGTGAGGGAGAATAAATACTTTTGGGTTTTTTATACCACTAAGTTCCCCTCTTGGATGAACCTTTACATTAGATTTCTCATCCTTCTTCTTTAGGCTCTATCAAAGCTCCACTACATGTCTGAGTCACCCTAGACTATCATCTTTGGTGATTACAACCTTGGGACCATTCATCAAGTTGTGGGAGTTTTTAGAGGGGTGGATGAGATGGTGGTGAAGAGTATAGGATGAGGAAAAGGGAAAATGGAGGAAGTGGAAGGGGTGAATGAGTAAATAAATTGAGGAGGAGGTGGTATGGGAGTGAAGGGAATAAGGATGAAAGGGGAGGACCATGGGAATATCTTTTACCACCACTACTCATGGGTCATTCCCATTTGAGGGGAAGTGACTCTTGAGAAAGGGGTGTTAAATATAAGGGAAGAGATTAGTAGGATGAAGACAAATCCTTTGGCACCTAGGGTAATGAAAAGAGGGGATTAGGGGGAAATATGCATAGGTGGCATGACTACAACTAGAAGAACCATTGAGGCCAGTGGAGGAGGTTAGACTAGAATGGAAGGCCTTTGAACTAAATCTTAAAGGTAAGCTAAATATTGCTTTTTCTTGGGTCTCTTACCTAGGTCAGTTTTAGATTCTATAATGGAAGGACTAGCCAGGATAGTCAGATCTATAAGGGTTGGATATAGAGGCTAATAGACCATTGCAAGAGGTGTCAAAAAGACTGAAGGTGATACCAAGATAGTTCTTGCCACTAGATATGTAATCCCAATGGTTGTATCTAGGATTATTAATGAAGATGTGCTTGTAGGTACTTGGGTTGAAGGCATGCCCAATGAAGGTATTGGAAATATTTTGGGTTATGGAATGGATAGGGAAAAAGGGAACAAAGAGGTAAGGATGATCAAGAGGAATAAGGCTAAAGGTACATAGGTGAATGATGTAAGGGGTGAAATGAGGAAAATAGGATGCACCACTTAGGTATTTTATGAAAGGGGATCAAAACTGAAGGGTGCCATGATTGGGAGATAGAAGGTGGCAAGAGTGAGGGGTGGAAGGGAAATGTAAGAAATGTGAGGTGTAAGTGATGGAACCTACACCAATGTTTGTTGGGATCCCCTTTTTGGTCTTACCTAGAAATTGATAGTGATATTAAACCTCAGGGTCTATGTGGCCCAATGTCAAGGTGTTGGTGGTTAAATTACCTATGCCTAGGTTGCAAGCTACTGAGTAATATAGGTTTAGCTCAATTGGGGTTAGGTTACTATAACTAATAAAGGAGGTTGAGGTAAACCCAAGGCACAAATATTGGATGCTTTTGGAGGAAAAGGAGGAGGAACTAGAGCATGAGGAGTAAGAAATACATGAGGAGGTAAAGGATGAGGTGTAGAATCTATTAAAGGAGGTAGGGTTAGACTCAAGGTATGAAGAGGAAAAAGTGGTAGAATACCCTAAAAAATCCTCTTAGGTATAGTGAGAGGAGTCAAAATTGGATCTTATGTAGAATAAATAGGAGCTAGAGGGGAATCTCCTAGTCATTCATAATATTGAGGTAGATCTCATCATCATCCTCCAATTGGTGGCCATAGTTTATACTAAGGCAAGTCAAATACGTATCCAAGTGAGCCTTAATCATGCCCCTACTAGAGCTCAACTCTCCCTAGGGAGAAGCAATCCCATCCATCTACCATTTTTTGAAATGGAGGGAAGGCCTTATAGACATGGTTCTTAATGGAGATTGGGAGTGGTGGGCATGCCTTCTACTGATAGCTTATGCAAAATCTAAAAATACCCACTACTAACTAGTAGGAATCTCCTGATCCACCAAGTGATATAAGATGAAGCAAAAAAAATAAATGTGTTGATTGAGAATGCCTAAAATTTGAATCATAGTGTCCTCCCTTTAGTACCAATAGTCATAAATGGTTATAATGGAGTCCCATATTCCTTGTGATAAATGGGGTATTGGGACCTCATAATAATTACATTGTAGACTATCAAGTAGAATTATTCATAAATGTCCTATATGTGGTTCTAGTACTAGTAGCCATATAGTTTATAAAAGACTACAAGGACCGTTGAGACCTTGAGAACCATGCATGAAAATCTAAAGGTTTGAAGGTGAGTATCCTTTTGTTTTATTATTTTTTGGAAACTAGTGTTTAGTTTCTAAATAATAAGGGGTTTGAAGTAAGGGGAAAAATCTAGTTTTATTTCGGAAAATACAAATATTTATCACATAATTTACATGAAGAAGAAAAGTAAACTTATCTAAAAATAAGCTAAACTAGATGATTCAAGAGATAAAAATTGAGAAGCAAGACTAAGACATTGTCTAGAATCTAGATATGGACTTTGTTTTTTGATTGGATAGGAGAGACAAAAGTGGATAGTAGTGGAATTAGCACTATAGTCCACTTCTACCACTATTGTCTAGAGTATTTTACCTTTTTGAGTTTTGTTCACTAGGTTAGTGTGAGACTGTGTACCAAATTTCAAAGGCTAAAATTCAATAAAGATCACTATAGGTTCATTTTAATCTCCAAAAGATTATACTCATCTACACACATGCAAATAATAAATGCATCAAAATCAAAAGGGGAAAAAAATGGGTTAGGGTAAGAATGATCACATGATCTAGAACCCTTTTTATCTTGATCACTACCTACATTAACCCTTAAGCTAGGGTCTCAGATCCAATGTAGTTCTCCCTTAGGGAACATGCATAATCAATGCACATGATAGATGCAAGAATGAATTTTGCCTAAGCCCTTCCTTGATCAAGCATGCAATTCTATGTGTGATGTAGAATATTGAGCTATAATATTGGCTTATTTTTAATATTTCTAATGTGCCAAAGTACTAAGTTCTAGATATAAAATGCCTTGTGAAGGCCTTTATATAGGAGACTCTTTATTTCAAATTTGAGATCTTTATTCACATTTTGCCAACATTGGGAAAATTAAGGAAAAAGATAAGAAAGGGACTAAGAATCATTAAGAAAAGGAAATGACCATTAGAAATCAAAATGGCCCTAGACAAGAGCATTGAAAATGGACACTAGTGGCACTAGTTCTATAGTCCAACCCTAGTGCTCTTGTCCTATAGTCTTGGGACCTAGGGGATGGAAAGAGGATAGAAAACCTGACTTGGTTGAGGTGGAATGACTATTTTAAAGGCTCAAGAAGACTGAGAATAGGAAAAAATTGACTTAAGCATGGAATAAGACCAAAATGAATAAAATAATGGACATGGCTTAAATTTGAACAAAGCTCATATTCTCCAGTCAGAGTCCCCTTGTGAAAGGAATATGAAAAGACATGATATATGTGATTGCTTGACAAATTTAGGGTGTATACATTTGCCCCCCTTTTAATCTAGTGATGCAATGAAATGAAGTACTAGATTAAAATAAAGAAATGAAAATACATACCTAAACCTACCTGTGTGGATATAAGTATGCTAAAAAAAAGAGTCCAACTCACTTCTTGCCTAAGAAAGTGGATGGAGAGCCAAATAATACCTATAAAAAGAAGGAATCCTTGAAATAGATGCTCCCTATACTAAATCTGAATATGGAATCTATATAACATGGAGGAGTGTAATACTTGCCCCCAGTTGAATCTGACTAGAATGAGAAATGCTTAGAGGCCTAAAACCAATGCCTACCCTCTATCCCACATAAACTCATGTAATCTAGAATGTGTGCATTGAATATGTATACTATGGAGAGAAAAATCTATCATGCCCCCACTTTAAACAATTTAAACTAGAATTGAGAAGTGATCAAAGGCCTAAAACTAATGTCTATCCTCTATCCTACACAAACTCATATAGTCTAGGTCTAGGTAATGCTATTGACCAACCATTGTAGATTATCATATGGTCCAACCTAGTGACAACCTAGGTATAGCTGGGTATAATCTAAAACTCAAGTAAATATGCAGGAAGAGAATGTCATGTCTTGCCATTCTAATCTGTATAATCCTAGATGGTGAAGAACATGAACATCTATGCCATGCCCCTAAATATAGTATGTGAGTGATGTGTATGTATAGTCAAGAAATTTGTATAACCACATGTGAAATGAGCTATTGTGCCACATCCCGTGTGAAAAACTAGAGATCAAAACAATGTGCTCTATAATATGCCTATAATCTGTTATTTAGCCCTATAGCTATGTCAGATTTTATGAAGCTATATGTATGAGACATGTATTAATGTACATGCCCCTAAATCTATTATATGAGTCTGAATCTATATAAAAGTCATTATGAATCCATGAAAATTAAACCATTATATCTGACTAGTCTGTATATCCATAAACTAAAGGTATATCCCCCTAAATGTCTTGAGTAATTTTGAGTGACCCATGTAATCTAAATCACTATTTATTTTGATCATTCTAAGCTAAATGTGATAATCTAAATATTGAAGGTGTACGAACCATGTTGAGTGACCCATGTAGTTTGAATTGTTATATATTTTGATTGATCTAAGCTAAATCTAATGATTTGACTACTAGATGTGTAATAACTATGGTGTATCCACCTATGAGAGTGGATAAGCATGGTAGATAAGTGTAGGAATATGAATAGTAGGAATGATGCCCCACTTTTGGGGAGAGGGACATGATCTATGATAGAGGAAGTTGAGCCAAAAGTGATGACTAGTGGCATAATGTTAGAAGCAAGGTTGGTATAGTTTGAATTGATAGATAAGTTGCTCGATTGATTAGACTGAGTTGATTTGATAGTTGAATGAGCTTTTGATTGGTTATGTTGAATTGTTTTAGATTAGGGTAAAAATAGGTTTTGAAGGGGCCCCAAAACCCTAATCCAAGGAAAGAAAGAAAGAGCATCCAAGACCACACGCAAAGCCTAAAAACTACAACAAGGAAGTAGCAAAAATAGGTTTTAAATGGACCTGAAACCACCAGAAAGACTACCGGTCAAAACCCATATTTAACAAAGATCTGGCTACACCAAAGGCAAAAGATTACAAAAAGAAACCATAAAACTGGACCAATTTACATAACCAACAAGAGGAACTAGACTATTCATCCAGTTCCAATATCATTTTCATAGTTTCTTTTCCTTTCACTACAGTATCCTGGGTAGTGGTTGCTGCCAGCATGGCTCCTTCTTGTGTAGCCTTCTTTCTTGAACTTTGTCTCATCCTTTTGTTAGGTCCCTCCAAGGCTTTGGTCTCCTCATTAGCTCTTTTTCCAATATTGGTAGTAGTAGCACAAATATTGGATGTAACTTCCTCCATTTTCATTTTGTTGTCCTTAATGAGTTCCTAGAGGTTATTCTCGTAGGCTTTGAGCTTGACTGGGATATCTCTTATCTGATTTTCCATATTGTTAATTTTGTTCCATACAGCTTTTAGAGTATCTTCCATAGTTTCCACTTTCCTTTTGAGATCCATGATCTCCCTACACGTCCAAGAATCAAGTTGGAAAGATGCCTCTGCTTTTTAATTGACCCAAGTCATTGGTGTGTGTGTTTCATCATTCTATTTTTTCCCTCTCCATTCCTCAGAATTTTTATTGGGACTGTTCCTGGCTTCTTCAAAGATATCCTCTCAACCCTTTTGATCCCGTTCTTTAATTCCAATTTGAATTTCCATGTCCATTTCTTGATTATCATCCTGAACTGTAGTTTCCTTTTCATTTCTTGAAGCAGGGTCCTCAACAGGGCCATCCTGGACAAATTCATCCTCTGACACTTTCTGATTTTCCTCCGTATCTTCTGTTATGTTTGTAAAATCCTCCTCTATGTTGACATCTTCTTTTTCATTCTTCTCAGGACATTCTTCATCCTCATTAGAGTTTATATCCCAGCTTTCAGTTCCTTCTTCTTCCTCCAAGTTTTCCTCCCTGGGTTTATCAATTCTCTCTTGTTTAGTATCTTCTTCTACATTCTGATTTTTAGTGCTAAGGAGCTTAATTTTGCCTTTCCCTTTTACACTTTCACTCTTTCTATTCCCTGACTCCTTATTTTTCCCCTGGTTAGGGTGCTTTACCATTGCATTATTCTTGCAATAGCCTTCGATTAACAGAATAAGGCCTTCATGTAGAATAGGGCGCATTTCCTTTTTCCTATGAGCATATAAACTTTGGACCAAGGAGAAGTGAAGGTAAAAGGGAAAAGACAAACTTACCTTGTGCCTGAAATGATTAAGGAAGACAAAGTGGAATTTGTGCACTCGCTTACTTCTTCCATCCAGGATGAAGTACTCCCTTATACATCTTAAGACATCCCTCCATATCCCTTTAATCTGATCCAATTCATAGAAATCCCCGTTCTTGACCAGCTTCTGCTCTTCCTCATCCATCTTGGGGATCTTATAAAAGGCCTCATTTGAAATGCTTGTCTGCTTGGAGAATTTAAGTCCATCCGTAGGTAGCCCTGTAACCTCTGCTATAAAATCCTCTGTTAGGTTCACTGTAATACCATGCAAGGTGACCCTTTCATCAGTCCAATTTTTGAAAAAAGCCATTGTGATATGCAGTTTTGACCCATGGAGCCTTTCCATATAGTTTGCCACTTTTCCTTTCTACAGAATTCTCTAGACTTCTTGTTTCTCTTTCCATTCATCACAGCTCTTAGGTTCCTGCTTCCTGGGTTCTCCCTTCCTTTCGCGAGCCATACTCATTTTATTTGAAACCCAGTCGCTATGGTCTTTACAATGATCCCACCTACTGCCAAATTGATTAGAAAGTTGGCTTTGTTTGTGCATATTTAGGATCCACTTTTCACTCTTGAGGGCCTTCCTATTTAATGATTGTTGTCCTTTCCCCGCGTTGCCACTCCTCCAACTCATTATATTTCTATTACACTCCAATCTTTCCTTCCTTTGCATGAGTTGCATCATGAAGAATGAGCACCCTCAAATCCACATTCTTTTTTAATATTTCATGACACCTCACTATTTGACCTGTCTGGACTACACAATTAGCTAGCCAATCTGCAACACCATTGGCTTCATAAAAGGTGTGGGTTATAGTCACTTCTTCAAATTTTTTAATTAATGTTTTCATCTCCATTACCTTAGCCTCTATGGTCCAAGACACAGTATTTTTATTGTTAAGAATATTTATGATATTCAATGAGTCCCCTTCAAGCCACAATTTGGGATATCTTGAGTCCACAGCTATTTTGATGGTCTGAAGGGCAGCTATAGCTTTGGCAATGTGGCAATTCAATTTACCAATGGGGATTGCAACATCATCAATTACCTTTCCTGTATGGTTTCTCAAAACTCCACCACAACCTGCATTCCCTGGGTTCCCATTGGCAGCACCATCAAAGTTTCCTTTAATCCATCCTTGAGGGGGAACATTCCAAATAACTCCTGCTCTAGGATTATTAGGTTTACCTTTAGAATTATCCATCCTTAAGGGGTTATCCACTTAGAGAGTTGAGCTTGGATTCTTTTGTGATAAAAAATTCTCCTTTATAGCTCTAATGATGTTCTGTCCTACCACCCATCCAGGAAGTTCTTTATTTCTAAAGATTCGGTTATTTCTTTCCTTCCATATTCCCCACCAAATATGGGGAAGAGTAAGTTTCCATAAAAAAAGAACTTCAAGATTCTTGGAGGGGCAGTACCATCTTTTGAGAGATAATTCCATGTTTTTATGGTGGATCCATGCAATGCCCCACAAATTGAGGATCTCTTTCCAAACTAGCTGAGTGAAAGAACAATTCACGAACAAATGATCTCTATCTTCAAGGTCTTTCTTACAAAGAATACACCTGTTTACAATATTTATTCCATGTTTCTGTAAATTATCCAAAGTCAATAATTTGTTTTGGAGAAGGGTCCAGAAAAAGAATTTGATTTTAGGGATGAGCCCCTTAATCCAGGCTCTCGTCCATAACGGTTTGCTACCATTTCCCTTAGAGGTGAAGATGGAAGAAACTTTAAACTGTCCGCTTGGCTCATTATGCCAAACAATTTTATCTTCATGGTTAGGATATAGAGATATAGCATTTAGGGATAATTGAATATCCTTGAGATCTTGATCATAGTTAGTGAGGATTACCCAAGAGTTGTTCTGCCAGTATTGGTTAACCATTATTCCCACTCTTTGCTTGCATCTGTCTATAACATCTTTATCTTGGATTTCTTCTTGCAAAGGTTTTCCTCTTAACCAAATATCTTCCCATAACTTCACCTTTTTACCATTGCCAACTTTCCATGAGCTTCCTTCTTCTAAAACATGTTTTGTCCCCTGGACTACCCCCATATGGCTGAAGGATGAGAAATGTCCAGAGTAGTAAAGAATTCAGGGAGTGACTTTGCCTTGAATAAGTACTTGTGCTTCCATATTTTACTCCATTCTTTATTTTCCTGATAAACCCTCCACCCCTATTTAGCTAAGAGGGCCGTGTTCATACTTCTAATTTTCCTTATACCTAGTCCACCTTCCCTGACAGGTTTGCAGATGTTATCCCATGCTATAAGAGGCATTCTCCTTTTCTCCTCAGTACCTGACCAAAGAAAGTTTCTCTGGATTTTTTCAATAGCTTCAGCAAATTTAGTGGGGAGTTTGAAAACACTCAAAGCGTACGTAGGTATGCTTTAAAGACTTGCTTTGAGGAGTGTGAGCTTTCCACCTTGGCTTAGAAGACTGCCTTTCTATCCCGCCAATTTCTTACTAAATTTGTTAATAAGTCCTTCCCAAAAAGCTTCAGGAGCTTTCAACCCAAAAGGGAGACCAAGGTAAGAGGAGGAAAAAGATCCTATGGAGCATTCAAGGATTTTTTCTATTTTGTTTTGTCTATAATCTGGGGTATTAGTAAAGAATACTGCACTTTTGTTCCAGTTAATCAGTTGTCCAGAGGTAGAGGAATATAGATTTATAGCTTCCTTTAGAGTTCTAGCTTCTGTGACTTCAGACTATCCCATGAAAATAGTGTCGTCCACAAATTGACCATGGGAACATATTAAAGGATGCGAAGAGGGTTTTAGGACCTTAAATAATCCTTTACGAACTAAGTCCCCTAGGTATCGCCCCATACTATCAGCCATGATAATAAATAGAATAGGGGAGATAGGATCCCCCTATCTTAATCCCCTAGATGGATTGAAAAAATGAGACGAACTCCCATTTACCAACACAGCTATAAAAGTTGTAGATATCAATTGTTTGATAATATCAACCACTCTTTGTTCAAAGCTAAAGGCAATAAGGCTATTTGAAAGGAATAGCCAATCCACCCTATCATATGCTTTAGCTATATCCACTTTCATTAGGAACCCCTCATTGTTTGAGTTGAATAGTGAGTGAATATTCTCATGCACCGTTATAACAGAGTTGAGGATTTGTCTGCCTAGAATGAATCCATTTTGTTGATCAGCTATTATCGAAGGGATCACTTGAATTAATCTGGTCGTTAGAACTTTGGATATTATCTTATAGAAGGAGTTGCACAAGCTAATCGGTCTGAACTGATTAGGGCATTCAGCTGCAGCCTTTTTTGGAATAAGGCATAGAAAAGTGGCATTAACTTCCTTCAGCATCTGTTTAGCTCCAAAAAACTCCTTCACCACATTACTGACATCCTTACCTATAAGTTTCCAGAGATTTTGAAAAAAAAATGGGGAAACCATCTAGTCCAGGTGCTTTTTCTCCTCCTAAAGATCTAACTGCTTTGAAGATTTCCTCCTCCTTAGGTATAGAACATAACATATTATTCTACTCCTTCAAGACCAATGGAGGAATCACACGTAGGATATTAGCCTAGCTTTTCAAGTTGATGTTTCTATCAGCCTTCATCAGGGAAGAGAAGAAAGAGATCATTTCCTCCTTTATTTCCTTTTCCTCTGTTATCTTCTGATCTCCTTTTTTCAAGTGATGAATATGTGTTTTCGCTCTATGTTTCAAAGTGGAAAGATGGAAAAACTTTGTATGTTTATCTCCTTCTTTCAACCATTTCACCCTAGATCTTTGTCTCCAATAGGTTTCTTCCTTAGTTATAATGTCTTGATATTGAATCAATTGTTCACTTTCTTCTCTATGGGATTTTGGGGTATATCCATTTTGCTGAATTTTTTCCTAAATTCTACTGATATCCTCCTTGATGGTCTTCTTTTTCTCAAAAATATTTCCAAAACAATCCTTATTCCATTTCTTAACTTCCTTTTTAACATTTTTGAGTTTGGAGGAAACTCTGAAGAGAGCTGTTCCCTCAATAGGTATATTCCACCACTCTTTTATTTTGCTTTTAAACTGTGGGTGCTGCATCCACATCTTTTCAAATCTAAATGGATGATTCTTTTTTTGGTTCAATTTGACTGCTATAAGGATAAGAGGGAAATGATCTGAGCCTATTCTATGGCATGCTTCCAACTTACAAGTATAGTCTTTTATCTAGTCTGGGGAAATGAGAGCCCTATCAAGCTTGGCCTGTATACATTCATTATCAAGTCTCTTATTGCTCTAGGTATACTGAATTCCTTGCAGATCCACATCCATTAAACCTTCTTTACTTATAAACTCCATGAGATCAAATCTCCCTTCCATTTGAATAGTGTTACCACCCATTTTCTCATAATCATAGAGAGGAACATTAAAATCTCCCATTATAATCCATCGCCCACAATAATCTTTGCTTCTGAGTTTTGAGAAAGTTTCCCATACCTTTTTCCTTTTGTTCCTGGCATTGGGAGCATAGATATTTACAACATACCATCTTTCCTTTTGGTCAACACTAGTTATATTAATAGCCAAAAAAAATTTACTTTCCATCAAAATAGAACCAGAATATTGATTTTTTTCCATAGCATCACGGTTCCTCCTGAAGCACCTTCAGAGCTACTAGCCTTAATGGTATAATTCTTAAAGTCTTTGATATGTTCTGCTTTCTCTTTACTCATTTTGGTTTCTTGAAGTAGAAGGAGGTCTGGCTTTTGCTCTCTGACAAAATTCCTAACTAAATCTACTTTATATATGCTATTTAGCCCCCTAATATTCCAACTAAGGATTCTCATTTGTTTTTATTGTTTAGGAGACATTGCTACAAGGTTACCTACTTTTCATCTGCTATATTGTGCTTACTTTCTATCTCTCTATTCTTCTTTGCAGATTTTTTCCCAGGTTTATCTGAATATCCTACATCCGGTTTTAATTTGACTTGCATTTCAGATCCTTTTCCTTCTTTAATCCTAAGAGGACTATTTACTTTCACACCACCATTTCAGAGCATTTGACTTGCATTTCAAATCTGTTATGTTTAATTGTTTGATAGTTGATGAGTCTTTGATTGGTTAGGACCAAATTATATATATATATATATATATATATATATATATATATATATATATATATATATATATATATAGGTTAAAAATTAGTATAAATGTGTGTGCCATAGTAGGTATATGATGTAGTAAAAGAGTGAGGCTCATGTGATTTTAGGTATCATTGTAATGATTTTTTGGAACAAAATGGATTGTAAAATGGAGCCATGGGGTTAAAGTTATAGGACAAATGGTATTTTACTTTGAATGAGAAAGTTGTTTGATATAGGAGAATTGGATTGATTATTGATTAATTTGTGTGTTGAATATGTTGAGATTTATAGCTGTCGACTAGGATATATGTCAAGTATATGAGCACCTACCATGACTTGATTTAAGTAGTTGGTAGCCCAGATTGAGGCTAGTAGGGAGATCACCCTAGTAAGTAGCTAAAACATGTGATTTTTGCTTATTTAGAAGCCTATTTTTCATGTTTTTGAGATATTTTAAAGTGTTTTAGGAAATTTACACTAGTTTAATTGCTCTTGTCTAGGAGTCAGTGCTCTTGTCCAATGTTTAGCATTGTTTTCTAGGATCTACCATTATTGTCTAGTGACAGTGTCCTTTTACAGTACTATTGTCCACTAAGGCTAGTTTTTTGAGTTTCTAAGTTATTTCCTATTGTTGTGTAGCTTAGTTATTTTCCTGGGCATGGTTGGTTAGCACATATGTTTTTTTTTGGTGTTTTTATAGGGTGAGTTATGGATGAGAGAGTTCTATAGAGGTCAAGTTATGTAATATCCCTTTCTTAGGGTCTCCTATTTTTAACAAAAGCTCTGATACTACTGTAATATCCCCTAGCCAATAGGGAATATAGAAAAACAAAAAACTCTGATACCAAAGACAAATTCTTCTAGCAAGACAAAAGCTCTAAATAAAGATATGATTTTACAAAATATCTTCAAATAAATAAATCTACCACAATATAATCTCTTAGTAGCACATCAAAGATCTTATCACTTGTTTAGATGATTACAATTACAGTCCTCTCTCATGCATATAAAATAATATTAAAATACTATCTTAAAAACTTGATTACTCGAGCAAACTAGAAATAAACTTGCAATTTGGACTGCTCAGGTTTGTTGTGTCAACACACAGTCATCGACGTCAGTTATAAGGCCATCATCAGTCTATAAACTATCATCATCAGTCTCTGTCGGTTGGCTTCTATGCCAGCATCAGTCTGTAAATGGTTGATGTCGGTCTCTATGATCCCTGTGGCATTGTCAACCTGTGATAGAATAGTACTAATTTGCACGGATCTGTATGGATTTCATACAGGAGCAAATAGAATCTAGTGCGGCCTGAATGCTGAATACCTAATCTGAAGAAATATGGCTAATACAAAATATCTATATATAGGTAATTTGAATCAAAGCCCTAATGAAATAAATACTTGAAATATTGTGATAACTTCTATGTGAAGTTATCTCTCAACCCTGTAAACCTCTGTGATAACTTATGTATGAAGCTATCTCTCAATTTGGCAATAAATCAACTGATCTTTCACAACCTCTAAATCACACACACTAAAGAGTGAACATTCTCCAATGCAAATGGAATCCTGGAACCCTTGGCTCAATTTTCATAGAAGAATTCTTCAAAATCAATAGTCAATAATCAATGCATAATCTCAATTCTCTCCCATGAGAAACCCTTATACCCTTAAAAGATGTGCTTGCCCTAATTAGGGTTTCTTAAACTAGAATTAGGGTTTCATAATTAAAAATAGGCCAAATAATTAATATTTGATTAAATCAATCAAATATTAATATCTCCCTCAATATATGTCTGATCGAGACCAAACAAAAACCAACTGGAAAAATTTTGCTAAATGAAGCCAAGCCAATCTCCATCAAGACCCTCTAACCATCCTATCAGCCTATGAGGGTTGCATAATATTCTAACCATCAACTCTAATCATGTCAACTAAAAAGGGGACATGACAAGTTATGGAGACACTACAGTTGTTGCTTTTATTAGTTGATGAGAGAGATGTGATGGATAGAGCAAGGTTAGGTCACGTGCGTGACCTAGGCCCTATGTGATGGGATAGGTATATGATTATTTCCATATGTGAAAATTGGAATGTAGATATGTGTACTTTATAGCTTCTTAATATGGAGATTATAATTATTCTATAGGATGTGTATCATATTTTGCATTTGTTGGTTAGTGGACATTGGGTGACATTACAGGATAACATGAGTGTGGATGTTATTGACCATGCATCCCTATATTTTATTGGTGTGCCCTTAAGCATACATAAGAGAGGAAATGATAGTGATATTATTGTCATTTATTATGCAATCAAGTGTTCCACACCTGCAAAAGTGGTTGGCCATGTTATTTTCCTCATTTATTGTTATAGATGGGATTGGGGTATCAATTGCATACATGATGCATAGGATCATGCACAATATAGAGGTGTATGGTACTAAGATCTCATGGGTTATGACTACTCTTTCCCACTTATATAGGGATCTTTATTAGTTTACTTAGGATGCATTCAGTGGTGGTGTGAGTGCATCTACTTTATTGTATTATTGGGCTTATGAGCACATAGCAGTTGTGCAACTGATAGGATTGCTGAGGGAGAGGTGGGCAAGCCTACATCCATATGGGGAATGGTAGATGAGTATATTGGCTATCTAGTCTCCTAGTATATATCACTATAGATGAGTTTTAGATAGGTTGGTGGCTTAAGACATCACATGGAGGCCCTATAGAGGATTCCCTAGGTGGCTTGAGGATAGAGTGTAGTTGCAGTATATGATGGTCAAGTTATTAGTTACATGACCATTGGGTTAGAGTGTATGAATGATTTTAGTATTATCATGTGGCTATATAGGTTGGGTTATCATAGGATGTGACCCTTGTAACATGGGTGTGGGTGAGGAATGCATGGGCACCAGTGAGAGAAAAAGCTCATGGGAGGCTTACTGAGGCTGATTTAGTACCATTACCTTTAAATGCATGAGATGTGGTTATAGATATTCCTAATGTAGATGATGTTGGATGCATAGAGTCATATACTTCATGGTGGATGAGGCATCGATGGGCTTCATTATATCCTGTTGGTGGAGGGTATGCCCTTGATTACGAGGATCCCGTGTCGATCTAGATGATGGGGGGTAAGTATTGATTAATATTTAAATTATGTTCAAGTCTATGCTTATTTTAGCTAGTTATGAAAATTTATTATAATGTAGTATTGTAATTTTACATGAAAGTTGAGTGGAAGGAGCTCAATATGAATCACAAGCTAGGGTAGGACATGGAGATGATGGGTTTTGGGAGACCATCATTGAGCCTACACTCTAAGAGCTCACATAGCATGTTCCTGATGATGTTATGGAGGAGGTTTTAATAGAGTGAGTGATATTTATAGTCGATGATTATTCTCATTTGTTTGATAGGGTTGTTATAGCTACAACTACACATGTTAGGGTAGTGAGTGAGAGAGAGAGAGAGATGAGCTAAGGGATAAGCTAGATAAGCATAGGATACCTCCACCTAATTATGAATTGATGAGTATATAGATTATGGATGAGTACATGGATTTATATAGTTGGTATGCATACTTGTGTGAGGAGCGTGGTCAATTGATAAAACAAGATAGTCATTATAAGAGGCATTCAAGATTTCAAGGAGGTGCAGGGTTATCGAGTGCTAGGCTAGACTATGGGACTAGTAAAGGAGGAGAGAGTGAGACTAAAAGTGAGGGAATGGTGCCCATCCATGAGTAATTGTACTTAATATAGTGTATATGTATTTGAAAAATTAGTTATTTATATGGATGTTGATATGATTTTGGCTCATGCATACTGTGTTATGGGATTTAAAATATTTTGTTATATTCATTACATATGGTTATTTTAGAAGTAGTTGATTTGGTATTGATGTTGAGGCTATGTATGTTTGGTAAAATAATACTTGGGATATGTGATTTGACTTCTGTTGATAAGTTTAGGTGTGATGTTTATAATTGATTTGTAATCATGTGTAAGTAAAAATTTGTTGGTTTTTTATAATTGGTAAATTGTTGGGATGAATTGAGTTGGTTTGAGATTGATAATTTTTTTGGATACATTGTATTGGTTTAATGTTGGTAAAATAGGATTTGTTAAGATCTAAATTTTTGATAACCTATTTTTTGGCTATGGATAGTTATTGGGAGTTAGGAATTCTAGTTTTTAGTATATGGGGATGTAAGATAGCACATTGTGTATGTTATTTCCCTGAGAGTGGCTCAAGAATACAAAGGCTAGCTAGACCTTTGGCTCCATCATTTCCCTTCTAAGTGAAAATTATAAAATAAAAACATGTATGACTATGTGTCATATCACTCTGTGTTGTATCACTATATAAATCCTATTGCCCAACTAAACAAGTTCCCATACTAATCATGTTATGTAGGAATATGCTTTGTATCTAATATTGTTTGCTATATACTAACTATAACTATGCATGGAGACTACAAAATGTAACTTGATTAGATGTTCAATAGGAAATGTGTGCTATGAAGAAGGCTCATCTATCTATAATCATATACCTTGTGGCCTCTACTGTGATGTGTATGACTGAACCATAGATTGAGTTGGATCTAAAACCTAGATGATGGCTCATTTAATCTCAACCATAGTGGATTGCTATGTGAGATTGTACCCAAAAAATTTGGCCTTAGTGTATATTTCTCATGAATAATACTTTGTGATGTGGGTTCATTTAATCTTAACCATAGTGGATTGCAATGTGAGATAGGACCCAAAAAAACTAGACATAGTGAATATTTCTCATGAGTAGTATTCTATTAAGGTGCTTGTGACTCTGTTGGATATGTATATGGAACTTCACTATGTAATTTTAAAACTACACTACTATATATAGGTTTTTCTCACTGTATTAGTTTCTAAATCTTATGAATAGGTGGAATAGGATATCTCCTATGAGGCTCTATCCTAGAACCTGCATTACTCTCATGATAAGTGATTGATGATTCTTATGACGAAATATCCCAAGATGACTCAGTCATGGATGAATGAGGTATATGGTTCCATATTAGAGGATATCTTAGTGACCCCTATGTGAATTACATGATGCCATCATCAACACATCTATTAATGAAATCCCTAAGTCCATAATAGTCATTATCTCTATGTCCATAGATATAATGATAGTTGTAAAATGGTCGATGTGGTTATTTCTATAAGAGATGTGGATCTCATCGATGAGTATAAGGTAATGTGATTAACCTCCTATCTAAGAGTGTTTATAATATGATAAATGGGATATCTTGATCTAAATAAAATTATATTGGTGCCTTGATGTTATTCTCTATAGTGAATATTATAGGTTGTACTCTATAGACTAGCTCTCTATTCTTAACTAGTTACTTTTTTAGTTGTGGTCTCCTATATTATTTAGGACATGGTAGATGTTTTTTGATAGGAGCTATAGATGTAAATACTACTATGAAATTTAGAGTAATTCGATCAAGTGAATCTACCTTAATCAATCCCAATTTCTTTTCCAAAGATAGAACTGTGTAGCATAAGTGCCTAAAAGAAGACTCTATGATATAATAGATGCTCAAGGAGAGGTTGGAAAATCCCCTTAATAAATATATGTTGAATCTCTAAATATATTTTTTTGTATATGAATCTTAACATGTGATTCTTGAATCATAAGATATAATTAGTAACTAGCTCTGAAGTATTCTGATGTAAAGTTGTGAGTTTCTCATATGTGATATGAGGGCCCATGTTTTCTATGTAATGTCTGAGAAATGCCTCCTCTAAGCCATCATATGTATGTAAGGAGACAATATGGAGTAGATGAAAGAACCAATTTTGTGCTTCCCCTACTAATTTCTATTGGAATAACTTGAGTAGAATCAAAGGACTCGCATGAGATGGCAAAGCCTTCTATAAGGATTGAAGGTGTGTAAATGGATCTCCAGTTCCATCAAAGTGAGGTAATGATGGCATCTATAAATGCTTAGGTAATTAATATTTTATAAATGTCTTCAAAAGTGGGTTACCATGTAGATCATTATCATCCATCCAAGACTTATAAGCCTTGTTTTCAAAGGTAAGGAGATGGACTTGGTGTTGTAATTCACCAACTACATGCATCAAAGAGATAATCACTTGGGATGGTACATTAGCATCTTAAAGTGGTTCATTTAATCATTGAAATTAATTGTTAATTTTAGCCATGGGGATTATACATTTATCAGTTAAATCATAAAGAGGGGGTGTGTTTACTTGAACCTTGGGAGTAATGGTAACTTGGACCTTACTAGAGGGATGTGGGATACCATTCTCTTTAGGTGAAGAGTGAGGACTGGGTTCTACTATAGTAAGGGGTGGCTTTGGAGATTCATTGGTATCTCTATGTTTTATTTTATCATATTCTAATTGAGTATAAGATGTGTTATTTTCATGAACATGTGTATTATTTGAAATAAAATCATGAATGGAAGTAGAAACAACATTTGGAAGTGCATTATGTTTGAGAGAAGAGTTAGAAACATGAGATGCATATTCTTCTTCACTATGTGAATAATAATCATCATTATTCTATGCATTATCATAATTGGAATATTTTTCATAATCACTCTCATTTTCATATTCATTTGCATGTTCACTATCATACTCATTATCACTTTCAATGTAACTAGGAAGAGGTGTAAGAAAAGGATTTAATTATTTTCTAATATGTAATATTGTATCATTTGAAATTGGAATATCATGTGAATCAATGTTATCCATGGATGGAGTACATGAATTATTTTCATGAGAAGTAAGAGAAAGAGATTTATTATTTAGATCTTCTTTTTACAAAGTAGAATTAAGAACATGAGATGCATTAATTGAACTATGCATTGGCAAGTTGATTCTATTATGTTTATATTATTATAATTTGAAATTTGAAGTAGCAAAAGAGAAAGAGAGATATTAGGTTCACATGGAAGCAACAAATTATCACAAACTAGAGATTCACTTGGAAGTGCATGACTAATTTTTACATTTGGTGCATTGTACATAGGAGAATGAGGTGAAAAGTATCTTTCGCATTTATCAAAACTATTTTCTTTAGAAGAGGGAATAAAAGAGATAGGTTTGAGATAATATTATGCATCTACTTGTAATTCACTATCACTATCATGTATATCATCATAATCCTCATTAAAACAATATTAATTATCTTCATTGTAAATAAAATCTTTTTCCACATTTTTAGCTAATGTGCAATTTTGCAAATTTGTCCATTCATTGTCATAATTATGAGAAAATTTTAAAAATTGATCTATGGAATGAGAGGGAAGAAGTACTTTAGTGGCCATTTTATTTCTTTCACCAAAGAATATTGAAAAGTACTATTAAGCAAATAAATTAAACTATAACTATGAACATAGAGATTTTGAAAATACTTTTGACTATCCAAACAATTTGCAAAAATTTCAAACTATTTTTCTAAAAATTGTAAGGGAGGAAAACTTGGGGTTTGAGGACTTAGTTTGGAAATCTAGGGTTTTGGGCTAGGTTTTTATAATTTTAAATATTATGAAATAATTTTAAATCCTAGAAAATAATTTTGAATAGGAAAAATGCACAAAAATTTATACAAAAATTAGAAATTTGAAATTTAAATTTTTGCACAAGAAAACTAGTAATATTGAAATTTTGAAATTATTTTTGAAAAAGTAAAAAATTTGAAAAAAATCCAAAATATTGTTCTAAAATTTGCAAGGAAGGTAGGCTTAGGGTTTAAGGACCTAGTTTAGAAATCTAGGGTTTTGAGATAGGGTTTTAGAATTTTTGAAAATTATGTAAATAATTTGAATTCTAAAAATAAATTTGAATATAATAAATGCATAAAAAATCAAAAATTTGAATTTGAATTTTTGCACAAAAATTTGGAGAAACCCTAAGGGGACCTAAAGTTTTAGATTTGTTTGAAGTAAGTCACGTTCACCAAATGTATTATTATTTTTGGGAAACTAGTGTTTAGTTCCTAAATAATAAGGGGTTTGGAGTAAGAGGAAAAATCTAGTTTTATTTGTCAAAATACATATTTTAATCACATAATTTTCTTGAGGAAGAAAAGTAAGCTTATCTTAAAATAGGCTAAAATAGATTATTTAGGAGCTAAAAATGGAGATACAAGACTGGGACACTATATAGAATCTATTTTGGCCTTCATTTTTTAATTGGATGGGAGCATCAAAAGTGAATATTAGTGGCATCAATGTTATATTCCACCTCTACCGCTATTGTCTTGAGGATCTCAGTTTTTTTGGGTTTTGTTCACTAGGTCAGTGTGAGGTTGTGTACCAAATTTTAGAGGCTAGAAGTCAAAAAATCTCATTTTAGGTCAATTTTAATCTCCAAATACCTATATTCTTATACAAAGATGTAAAAAATAAATATATCTAAATAAAAATGGGAATAATTGGGTTACGAGAAGAATGATCACATAATCTAGAACCCTTGTTGTCCTGATTACTTCCTATATTAACCCTCAAGCTAAGGTCTTAGATCCAATGTATTTCTCCCTTAGGGAACATGCATAGTCAATTTCCATGATAGATGAAAGAATGAATTTCACCTAATCCCTTCCTTGATCAAGCATGCAAGTCTGTGTGATGTAAAATGTTGAGCTATACTATTGACTAATTTTTATTATGTTTAATGTGCCAAAGTACTAAGTGCTAGCTATAAAATGCCTTGTGAAGTCTTTTATATAAGAGACTCTTTATTTCAAATTTGAGAGATTTATTTTTGTTTGTCTGACATTGGGAAACTTAAATATGAAGCTAAGAAAGGGGCTAAGACTCATTAAGCAAAGGAAACTAACCATTAGAATATAAAATGACCCTAGACAAGAGCACTAGTGCTATAGTCCAACCCCAATGCTCTTATCCTACAGTCCTAAGACTTGGGGGGGATGGAAAGAGCATAAAAAACCTGACCTGGCTGAGGTAGAATGACTATTTTAAAGGCTCAAGAAGACTAAGAATAGGAAAAAAGGTGACTTAAGAATAGAACAAGACCAAAATGAATAAAACAAAGGACATCACTTAAATGTGGACAAAACTCATATTATCTTATTAGAGTCTCTTATGAAGGACTATGAAAATACATGATATGTGTGATTTATTGACCAATTTAGGGTGTATACACCTTTAGACTACATTTATGAGGTGGTTCATCATGTAAAAGTTCCTTCTTACCCAAGCATCCACTATGGCATTGACTAGTTTGAATTTGATCAATCCTCCCATGTCTATAACTTCAAAACTAGTGAAGATCATATGGAGGATAGGGAAACCCATAATTTATTAACATGTAGGAAATCCTAGCCCTAAACAATCAGTTTAACAAAAACATGCCCACCTTGACCTCCTCTTAAAAGGTGCAAACTATGTATGCATTGATGTCCTCCTTGTTGACCCACTTAGCATCTGGGTTCTTGGCCCAATCCCTTAGGGCATCATATATTTGGAAGGTTTTTGTCCAAATACTCACCACCATAGTGTCATAAGAGAAGGTGAAATATAAGAGGGAGTAATTAATCTTTTTATGCATTCCTTGAGATGTTGATGATCTAGTGCTAAGAGTTAGGAAAGCAAACCCAATCATGTACTATGTTCTACACTCAAATGGTAATGAGAAGTAGGTTACTAAAAAAATGATTATTAGGGAACACTTCTAGTTTGGTTACAGCCTTGTCAAAATTGACAATGTGTGGTATGGTGCCCTTTAAGTGGGCTAGTCTATCCTATGATATAAAATTTTTGATAGGTTTGATGGACTATCTGATATGATAATTAGTGATGTGGCACTATCTAAGTGGGTTGGGATCTCCTAGTATCAAACATATCTAATAGGTCTAGAGGACTAGCCATTATAATAATTGGTTATGTGGCACCCTCTGAGTGGGCTAAGATCTCTTGGGATCTGACATATGTAATACGTCTAGGGGACTATCTCCTCTAACAATGAGTGACATGGTACCCTCTGAGTGGGTTGGGCTCTCTTAGGCTCTAACATCTTTGATAGGTCTAGGGGATTGGCTACTTTTAAAACTAGTAATGTAATAGCCTCTAAGTGGGTTGGGTTCTCTTGGGATCTAACATCTTTGACAGGTCTAGAAGACTAGTCACTCGGATAACGAGTGATGTGGTACCTCTTTATTGATCTATTTTCTCTTTAAAAACCCATAAAAAAGACTAAGTACAAATGAAAATATGTGTAATCCATTAATACCTTACTCGACTATCATTAATATTTTGATTTGCCATGAAGCGCATTGGGTTTATTGTTCTGGGAAAGAAATAAGACTCTGAGAACATATTTTAAAATCTAAACTACAAGGTTAGTGCCAAAAATCCTTAAAATAAGAAGCCTACCTTAGTCAAAAAATATACAATAACTAACACTACTTGGAGAACTTAGGGTGACATAATATTTCAAGGACCTAGATTAGGCAGAGCTGGCTAAAATGAATGAGTGAACCCAAGAGCTCTAGTTTGATAATTTTTTAAAGAGGGATCCCCCATTTCAAGGAAAAGGGGGTGTGTTGGCCATAGTAGACATATTTTCAAATAACCCACTAATGTTTAATGTTTAATGAATTATATTTGTTAAAATGGCATCTCCAATATGAATGTCATCTTACATATATTTCTATATATTATAATGATAACACTTCTTACATGTTTTTCAAAGCTTCTTAAAAGTATAACATTGCATTAATTTCAATAACCTTAGTTCCTATCATCATTCCTTTGGTCTATATACATTCCTTCATATATTATTTCATGAGTTGCATCATAAAACCATGGATAGGACTTGGCTATCCTCATGAATATCTTCTTGTCTCTCTTTAATTTTTTTATTCAACCTTCAAGTATCCTTCAACTCATTAAGTTCTCTCTTTACAAAACTAATTAATTTTTACACCTCTTTAGTTTTTTTTTTTAGAGTTACATATAAGACCTAAGATAGGACCATGCCTTCTTCACAAAATCCCATTATTTACTTTCTTTTCACACATCTTTGGTTTTCATTTTTTTAGTTTCACCATAAGACCTTGGATAATACCAAGCCTTCCTCATAAATCTTCATTTTATAATATTACTTTTACTTAAAACCTAAGCTAAGTGTTTTCCCTGAAAAATAAGCCAATGGTTGAGAGTTGTGAATTCATAATCTTAGAATCAATCATGTTTTTTGTGGCAACAACTCTAACAAACTATTCTTGTATCTACATTCACTTACACTATTACTTATGATGATGATTCATACTTACCTATCATTATACCATGTTTACACTACACTTTTCTTTTTGTGATTTGAGGTAACTCAATCATTCCATGTTAACTTCCATCCTCTTCACTATTCAATTCCACTATGGGCATACCAATGTTAGTTTATAGATAGAACTTTTAGCTAACATGTAAGTACAAGATTCTTAGACACCATGCTCTCTAAGTTCTTTTTCATAGCCACCATTTGTAATTTCTCTAGTGATAGTCATTTGTAACACCCATATTTGGTTTTTTAAATCCTTATGGAGGAGAAATAAAAAACATAAAATTCAAAATCACACCAAAATACATGATTATTATCAGGCACATCTCCTATCCTATTTGAATATCAAACTCCATAGTTAACCTCATGATAGAGTCAAGGTCCATTTGGGTGCAATATGAAATTAGGCTGGGGTAAGAGGTCTCATACTTTCAAAAATATATTTATAGTGTCAAACTACTTTCTCATACAATTACCTAATATTTTTAGTAAACTAATGAATCTGTAAGGGGTCCTAAGGAATGGGGAACATGTTATGGGAAGGTTCATTTTACTTTTCTTAAATATATAACCTTCATGGGATTTTATTTATACTTCACTTGTTTACCCAAATTTGTGTGGATAGGGCATGTTATTTAGATTTCTTAATATTTAAGGTATTTATGTCTTGCCAATTTGATTTGATTATCTTGTTTCCAATAAACATTATTCACCTTGTTGTTGCCTTCATTTCCTCCACCACTAATTTCCTATCCCCCCTTAATAGGTAAGTTTGTTTTTAAATATTTTTCCCAACTTCTAAATTCCCTATTCTTCATTTATTTTAGACATGCTCAGAATAAGATTATTTTAGTTTATCTATCATTAGAATATAAACTGCATCTTTGAGTGATTATGAGATACTTTCTTAATCATGGCCTTATCCTTCTCAGATTTCCATTTGTTATGGTTGAGACTATGCATTTATTTTCCACCCTTTATGTGGATCATTTCATTCTATTTATTTTAAATTAAAGTTTAGTTTTTTCCATTTTTTATTATGGATTGTTACTTCTTTTTCATCAATGTTGTTTACATTTTTGTTATTTTTACATCTTTATTTTAGTATGGATCATTACTTCTCTTACATTTATTTTATTTCCTTTAATTCAATTTCATGTGTTATGGGTTTGATATGGTTTGTTACTTTTCTTACGTAGGATACATTTTTTGGGTCTGTTAGTCATTTAGTAGCCTTGGATTTTTGGTTATCCAACTTACTTTTATTTTATCTATTTTCTTTAGTATTTTGTTTTTAACTTGGCAATTATCACCCCATCTTATAATCTTTCAAGTGACATATTCAATTATGTAAGTGTTCATTTACATTTATTTTCCTACATTTTATTGTTTTTTCTCTTTAGAATTGTATCTTTAGGGTTTGTCCAAAGTAATTAAATGATCCCTCCATGATCAAGATTATAAACACAATAGACAATCATTCAGTGATAAAGGTAAGTCAAGGTATGTATATGACACTTTAAATGTTTCTAAAAATTCCTTATTGTCATTTATTTTATGATTTATACTAAAATTTATTAGCTCAACATTGTGTGTTGTTGTGTTATTTCTTGAAGCACCATCCCATATTACAATTTTGTGACATGTGATGAGCTTCCAGTGGGGCATATGTATGTCACAATATTTTTAAACTTTATCATTTATTAACATTTTCTCTCTTATAGGAACTTGTCAAGTGATTTACTTTTTTTGGGAATAATGGAGTTTTATTCCTATTTAATAAATGGGTCTAAATAGATAAAATCAATAAATAATATGTAATAATTAAGCCACTAATTTATTTAAACAAGTTGTATTTTTTCCTTTCCTAAAAATAGTAATGAGTGAGAGAAAATTTGACTTAGCTTATTCTAGGTTGTTATGACTGAGACAGAGTCTGATACTAGAGGAACAAAACTAGGAAACTATCACAAACTAAGAACTGAATTTCATTTCTTGATTGGATAGGACTACCAAAAATAGGACACCCTACTATCTAACACTATAGTCCTAGTCTTGCTGCTATTGTCCAAACTACTCATAAAGATATTATTTTTCTGGGTTTTGTTCATAGTGTTTATGTGAGCCTTTGTACCAAATTTCAATTATTTGATATCAACGAAACTCCTTTTAGAGATGATTCTTCATGTTCTTGTGTCTTTTATATAATTAAATAGAATTTTGGTAAATAAGGAAAAGGGGTTAGTGTGTAAAGGATATGCTAGATGCACTTCACACCCCATGTGTGGGCACACTACCTACATATTAATACTCTGACAAGGGATCAAGCTATATGTATTTCTCCAATTGAAATGTTTGGTGCAATAGTGTGATGAAAATACAAATAAATATGAAACTAGGTGTACTTGGAATGACTAGGGACTAGTGTAAAGGTTTGAATAAGATTGAAATACTATTAGATAGTTGTACATAGAGAATATGGAAGAGTGTTTGAGTAGTCTTTCTTGTATTCTTGATTCTATTTTGTATATGAATGATAACCCTTCTAAATTTACTTTGAATGGCCTTTTATAGGGGATTTAATGATCATGGGTTAAATGAATTTGCATTAGGTCAACATGAATTAGGATAAGGATATAGGAAAATATGACCATTAGGACCAAAATTACACTTGGATAATAGCACTAAAAACTATACACTTTAGGTTTCAGTGCTCTTATCCAACTTGGGCATTGTTGTCTAGAGGGAATGAGACCTAGAGAGATGGATCTAGGCCTAAAAGAGCTACTTGATTTTGTAAGGGTTAAGTTTGGAAGGTTGTGGATGACTAGGAATCAGTGAAAGAAAAGCCTAAACAGGTTATACAAGAAAGTAGGACTTATGGATTGGGTGTCATTATCCATACTCAAGTAACCAAATTTCACATTTTATACGACTACATTTTCCCCCCTTTATTCTAGTGATGCAGAAAAGCAAAATACTAGGATAAAGGGAAAAAAAGAAATTATACTTGAACTTACCTATGAATTTGAAGCTCATGAAGTTGTGTGATGTTGGATTTGTATAGAGAGAGCATGATGTGAAGTGTGAATCTATAATGAAAAACATAGAGTATATTAGTTCTTACTAGATACACTGTATCTAAAATAAGAATGTACAAAAGTTGGATAAGAGAGAGAGGAAAAGAAAAGAATGAATACACCTCATCAGGTATGTGAACCAATACAAAACTTGTTGAGATGCTAGATTATGTTGGTTGTGTACTGAGTAATGTTAGATGATGTTTTACCAAGAGTTATATCATGAACGGATCTGAGTGTTCAATTCCATAAAAGTAGCTCAAGAATACAAAGGTAGGCCCTTTAGCTCCATTTTCACCTACTAAGTGAATATAAAAAATCATACGTGTGTCAATCAATGTTTGGACTATGTGTCCAATCCCTCTAAATAGGTATCTCAAGAATACAAAGGCTAGCTAGTCCTTTGGCTCCATAATTACCCCATGAAGTGAAGCTATGAAGTGATACTAGTATGGAATAGATGTTGTATAATATGGCTCTTAAATCCCATGAATATATTATAATCTGACAATGTTGGCATGGAAAGACAAATGTATGCTAAGAACTAGGCCACTCTTGGCCATTTCAAAAGATAGAGATTAGGCTTGTATGAAAGCCACTCTAAAACTAGTGCAATAGGCTTATGTGGAAGCCAACTCAAGAACTTGAGAAATCAAGAAGTTAACCTTTTATGAAAGCCAAAATTGAAAAAGGATTCCAACAACCTAAAAATGGAGTAAGGCATGCAACTACTAATAAATGCCTAGAAAATAAACTAGACTCAAAAAGAGAGGAAGACCAATGTGTCACACATATTGACCCCAATAAATGATGTTTGGAACATGGATTCTGACCTGGAAGTTATATCAACTACTTAAACTAAAAATAGAAGTGAGATCCATCATGTTTTGCATGATTCCTCCTAAATTTGGATTCTCTAAGTAAAAACTGTACTAAAACATGCTAAATCTAGATTATGTTGTACTGACAAACTTGTGACTGAACTCACCTTTTTATTTTTTTGGAAAAACTAATTTGTTTGTTGTCTAGATAGAAGCACAAAAAATATGTCACCCTACTATTTTACACTATAGTCTAACTTAGGTGTTATTGTCTAGGGCCAAATCTGATGACTATTTTGAATTATCTACTATTTGCTTGGCCTGTTCTACCTACTCTAATGTTTGGATTCTATTATGAGTGTTCTAAAAACTATGTTTCAACAACTAGGTACTTTGATATCTATGACAAAACCCATGTTTGTTTCCCCCTCTTTTAAGGGGAGGAATGAAGGCCCTATAATGACTACCATCAAAAGAGATAGCCCTGTAAATGTGTTAAGCTAGAAATATAGATGATATAGCAATCATAGTCGACAAGATATCTTGAGATATAGAAATATTTTTATTGAGATATTTTTAGATCGATAGGGGTATGCATAGATAGATATAACAATGTAAAATCATGTGTAATTTACTGAACTAGAATCAAAAAGGTTAGTTTTTAGTTGTTAGTAAGGAGGGATGGAGCATGATATCCATCATGGCATCTAGAAAAGCAAAGAAATTCATGATATGGATCATGGCATTAGAAAATAAGGACAAACAATTAAGTAAAAATCATAAAAATCAAGAAGCATACAAGGGTGGCCAAGGGGCCAATCAAACAAGGGACATGGCACATGTCACTCATACTAGAAATCAAACATACAAGGCATGTTCAAATGCCACATACACATACCATAGAATAAGCAAGATTAGCACAAGGTCCATAAGCACATAGAAGAGTACAAAAAAAGGACATTATCAAATGTCTAAAGGTACACACACATGAATAGAAGCAAAGTACATTGGCAAATCTCCTAAGACACACATAGGAGACAAGCAGGAACTAGAAATGCAATCCAACAAGCTATGTTAAGCAAGAAGAGAAAATAAGTAATAACTAGAAAGATAGAATCACATCTAAATAATCAAATCAAGAGTGAAAGTATGAAAGACATGTTTAGTACAAGGCTAGGTATATGCTAAATAAATACACAAGTTATAGATACTAGTGAAATGTCGATATAATAATCTATGTAATCTAATAAGTAATGTGCATCAACATGATAACTTGGAGTGTGTAGTGTAGGAATGACATAACTTGGATGGTTTAGTAATGTAAAAGATGCCCCCAATGGGTATGTATATCGATGTGTGTCTCAAATGTATAAGTAAGATGCCCCCTCAATGTGTAGAATGAAGTAATCAAGGATCTAGATGTCACTGTACAAACTCAAAGAAGATCAAGTGAAACATGGTAATGTATATAAATCAATAAATAATAGCATGAAATAGAAATTTTAAGTCCTATCATAATAGTATCAATATAAAACATAGATGATGCATATAATCAAAAAAATTATGTTTTTGTATATATTTGAATGTTTTTGGTATTTTTTAAATGTTATATTTTTTTTTATTTTTTGAAATAAGCTATGTATAGGAAAGACTGAGAAGAAATTATACTAATTGATGAGTCTCAGATGAGACTCCCTATCATGGTGTCTTGTATCAAATAAAAGTATCATGTGTGATTTTGAAGCATGATGTAAAGGTCGAGACTGTGGTTCTAAAATTTGTCTGCATTATAAATGTTCTAAAATATCTAAATTAGAAACTAACTATGGGGTCCCTCTATAACTCTAAGAATTGGATGCAACTATAGGGCTCTTAGGGACCCATATGGAAGTAAGAGAATCTCTTTGAACATGTGATCTATGCATAGATGCATGAGATCTCAATGACACTAGTCTGGGTGTGAATACTATAGCTAGAATCTATCTAAAATATTTAAGTGGTGGAGGTGTATGAACCCTCTGTACTAGAAATAGATGCCTAAACTATGTCTAAATCTATACCAGAGGAAGAACTATAACTAGTGTAAAATGGAGAAGCTGTAACTAATGACTGTAAAGGAGATGGATCTAAAGTGGGGAGTGGTAACCATATGGAACTCCAACAACTATAATAACCTGATTAGCATGAATGAATTTCATGCATCAATGAATTGCAGATGGTACTGCTCAAATTTCTTGAATCCATGGGAAATTAAGTAACATATCAAAAACTCTTGCACTAGAAACTATGGTGAAATGTGTGGTCACATGTGTTGGCCTATTTTATGGAGGAAGTAAAATCTCACCCAATGAACTATGTATGTGTCCATTGAATCTACTGATAACTATATCTATCAGAGTGATATCCTACTTTGAATAGCCCAAATGCTGTAATAATTTAATGGTTCACATGTTGACATTGGAACCATTATCAATGAGAACACTATGAATGGGTTGATTATGAATATGTGCTCTGATAAAGAGTGCATTGTAATCTAAATTATCCTAAATAATATCCTAATCTAAGAAGGATATCAAAAGTCTAGTTAGAAAATTGTACTCACACACACCTATCATACCACTCAAAGGATGTCATTCAATTGAAGGTGCTTGGTATGTAACTGGTGAAGGATTTGCATGGTATATGTGGTGAACACCTAATGTGTCTCCTTTCTCTTTCTTAGAATGTTGTGGAAATGAATCTAAGAAGATTTTCAAATATTTATCTTATGTTGGCTTAGCTTGTGGAAGCTCAACTAAAGTTTCAAGATCAAGTAGGTTATCATCTATCAAATCTTGTATCTTGTCTCAAACTGATTCATCTATTTGTAGTGTGTCTTAGTGCCCTAAAAAAATCACAAAATGCCTATTGATCATATCCCTATGTAAGAGGATTTGCTAGGTCAACTTCTCAAATAGGAGGGAGAGTGATGATGTTGCATTCCAATAACTGCTATAAAACTCTAGCTGGAAAAATTGGTAGATTGATAAATGCATGTCGAGGAGGTGTTGATAAAACCACATGCTGAGGGGGATCTAAAACTACATTGACTATTGGTTTATTTTCATTCTTGTTATCATTGACTTTGACCTTGTATGGGACTTTGTTATTACTCTTGTTTTTTGTGTCTGGGATGCTTGTATACTTGATTTTTCTCATTAAAATGAGTTTTACTTCTCTTTCCTTTAGTGTATGGCATAATTTAGTGAAGGAAGAGAATATTTTAAACATAATAGATTCATGTAATGCTGGTAGAAGGATATATTTTTAAATATCCTATAACTCTTGATCTATCATGGGGCTAGTCATCTTAGCCAAGATGATCTTATATCAAAGCATATAGTCTATGAGATGCCCATTTGATTTTTGTTTATATTGTGTAATTTTTACATAGGAGACCTTATCACCAATGTTGATACTAAAATGTGCTAGGAACATGTTAGCTAAGGGATTGAACGCATTGATTGACTGATTTGGTAAATTATAAAACCATTTTAAAGCATAATCCTTTAGACTCCATGGAAATAGCTTATTAAGTAGCCAGTCATTTGGTACATAGTCCAAGCATGATGCATAAAAATATCTCAAATGTGTCTTTAAATCACCTTTAACATCATAAAGAGTAAGCTTAGGTTGAACAAAGCCTTGTGTCAAGGGTGTAAAAGTAATGCAACATGTCAATGGTGTATGCAAAAGAGCAAAATAATCTAAAGCTTGCATAGGTATAGTGGCACCTTGTTTAATATGTAGCACCTTATATTGAAGAGATCTTATCTCTTACATAAGGGCTACCACATCAGGAGATAGGGATGTAATAGTTGTAACTAGTGGCATAAAGTAGGATGGGCTGTTATAGGGGGTTGTTGAGACATAGGTTCCCCCATAGTGTCATTTTTAACTGGTTGTTCTGTAGGAATGGAAAACTCAACTTGTTTAGACTTTTTGATTTCCATGAGAGATTGTAATATAATAGTATGATCTTGAGGTTATTCCCTAAGTCTTTCATTGAAACTTTGGAGGATCAAATCTTTGTTGAGTACAATTTCATTATCAACAATGGGTAGAAGTGGATCAGTAGTCCAATGTGGAGTAGCATGAGCATCAATGTGTACATGATTATTGGTCTTTTAATATTACTCATTGTTTGAATCATTACGATTAAAATTAGTGTAATCTAGTTATGTAGAATCTTTAGTTAGAGTCTGAACTAGCTGTTTATCCTTAATATATGGTCAAGTTGAAGGAATTTGGGTGAATTCAGGAGGATTGCCACTAAGTCTTGCACTTCATCTTGAAGGAAGAGATGTACGGAACTTAGGTGGCATAAGGAAAACAACTTGGTTAATATTAGAAAATATTAAATTGATATAATCTAAACAAGGAAGTGGAATATGCATTAAAAAGATACAAAGCTCCCAAACATGTAAGGTGATACCTCAAAGAGCAAAATAAGAGCTAGTATATGTAGCTAGGGATTTTTTTTTTAAATATTTTTGTAAAATACTATGAATTTTTGAAATTTGAAAATGATTTTTTGAGCTAAGTATGCAAGATAGAGTTCAAAAATTTATTGGAAAATTAATGATCTAATGAGACCTAGTAGATGCAACTAAGGATTTAAGAAAAATAATTTTTTTGAAGATTACTATGAATTTTTGAAATTTGAAGTGATTTTATGATTTTAATATGCAACTAAAAATTCATAAAATTATTGGAAAATTATTGGGAGGTAGTTGATGCAACTAAGGTTTGAAATAAATTTATTTTAAAATTTAATAAAAATTTGAGAGGAATTTCTAATTTTAATATTCAAGAAAAAATTTAGAAATTTATGGGAAAAATAAGCTAGGAATTTACCTTAGGGTTTCTAGGGTTTTTATGTGAAATTTGAAGTAAGTCAAATTCACCAAAAGATTTATTATTTTTGGGACTAATGGAGTTTTATTCCTATGTAATAAATAGGTTTGAGTGGATAAAATTAGTAAATAATATGTAATAATTAAGCCACTAATTTATTTAAACAAGTTGTACTTTTGCCTTTCCTAAAAATAGAAATGAGTGAGAGAAAATATGACTTAGTTTATTCTAGGCTATTACAATTGAGACAGAGTCTGATACTAGAGGAATGGGACTAGGACACTATCAAAAACTATGATCTAGAGTTTGTTTCTTGATTGGATAAGACCATTGAAAATAGGAGACCCTATTATCTAGTGTTATAGTTTTGGTCTTGTTGTTATTGTACAAATTACTCATAGAGATATTATTTTTTTAAGTTGTGTTTGTAGCATCTATGTGAGCTTATGTACCAAATTTTAGATCCTCATTATCAATGAAACTCCTTGTAGATCTGATTCTTTGTATGTTTGTGTCTTCTATGCAATTAAACATAACTTTGACAAATATGGAAAAGGGGTTAGTGTGTAAAGGATACATGGGATGCACTTCACACCCCATGTGTGGGCATGTTACCTACATACCAATACTCTGAGGAGGGATCAATCTATATGTAGTTCTTCTATTGAAGTGCTTGGTGTAATAATGTGATGAAAATACAAGTAAATGCAAATTGGGTGTACTTGGAATGATTAGGGACTGGTGTAAAGGTTTGAATAAGATTGAAATACTATTGGATAGTTATATACATAGATTAGGTAAGAGTGCTTGAGTAGTCTTGTTTGTATTCTTTCTTCTCTCTTATAAATGAGTGTCAACCCTTCTAAATGGAATTTTAATGGACTTTTATAGTGGATTCAATGATTGTGGGTTAAATTAATTCACATTAGGCCGACATGAATTAGGATAAGGATTCGATAAAATATGATCGTTAAAACCAAAAGTACACTTGGATAATAGTGATAAAAATTGGACCTTTGGGTTTTATCACTCCTATCCAAATTGGGTGATGTTTTCTAGAGGCAATGAGACCTAGGGGGATGGATTTGGGCCTAAGAGAGGTACCTAGCTCTATAAGGGTTGAATCTTGAAGGCTATGGATGACTGAGAATTAGTGAAATGAAATCCTAAAAGGGTTGTGCATGTAATTAAGAGGACATATGGATTGGTTGTCATTATCCATACTCAAGTAACCAAATTTCACATTTTATATGACTACTTCAAGTTTTGATCTCTCTAAGTGCATATCTCAAATGATGCACTAGGAAAGGGGTGGGTAGACCATTGGTTCTTTTCAAGATTTTTGGTCAACTCTATTATTACCTAAACCCATTACAAATCTTTCTTATCCAACTCCCCAAGCGAACCCCATTCACACATTTCCATAAGCATGTATCCTTTTAAATAAACCCTAACTAAAAAAATACCCACTTTTATACTAATTTATCTAGGTTGGTATTGTTATAAATGAGTAAGCACATGTTATAGAACTAAGTTGTTCTGGATGACTTATTTTGAGGCTTAATGGTAACTTTTTCTAACTAATGGGAGGGATCAAGCTGGCCAATCTTGTTGACTAAAATTCTAGAAGGGTTTAGGCTTATCCATTACTGTAAATACAAGGCTAAATTCAATCCAATAGAGAGTAACATTAATTTTCACATCATTATAATTTTTAATTTTGTTAAATCTACATTTGGAGTTGTAGATTAGGTTTTGCCTTGGAGATAAGATTACTTATCTTGTGGTAAGTCTTAGATGTAAAGTAGGATTCTTTTAGCCTAGACGTAATTTCTATAATGTGATCCTTATAAGTCATAATAGCCTCTTGAAAAGTACTATTATCCAAGGGAGAGATTGAAACTCAAAATGTTTTCCCAAGGTAAATATTCCTAACTATTACTATTTCATTTGATAGATAGATATTGTATAATTAATATGTGTTGTGGATGTATAAATCCTTTCTTAAATTACCTTTATGCTTAAAATTATTATTATATATATATATATATATAAGGTTTTATTTACTTTACATATTGCATTTTAGGTGATTTAGGCACCCATTTTCCTACCATGATCCCTTGATTGTTTATTTATGTTTAATCATCTCTTTTTGTGTAACAAGTTTTAGTGAGCACTAGATTAGCTTTACTGTATGTACTTAGACTTAGTTAGGGTTATTGCATAATGTTATTTTTATAAAGGCTTTAGAACCCTCTCCTTTAGTGGCATGTGGTAAGATATCTGATTGTTAAGTTTAGTAGATCCACTTTTTACATCATTAAGATATAAACATGTATGCAATGAATGTTAATCAATTACCTTGTGTAATCTTGGATTATACAGGTTAGGTAATTTGTAGATATATATTAATTTGTTGCATACATGTTCCACATGGTATTTAATCATTTGTAAAACTCTCCTACGGATATAACACCTAAGACACTTCTAGGAGACTGACCAATATGATAGGTTCCACATGGTAGCCTCTCATTTTTGGGCTCTCTTGGGGCTCTGACATATTTGATGCCTCTAGGAGACTAACTAGTCTAACATGTTCCATGTTATAGCTTCTCATTCATTAGGATCCTAAAATATTAATGAAAAGTGAATAAATCATAAAAGGTCCACATAATCAAAAAAAATTATTTCATATCTAGTAGTGAAACTCCATAATATTCCAAGCAGGGCTCTAGGTGTCATTGTCTCAAGAAAACTTGCATAATTTTAACCCTACAAAATAACATAGTGCAAAATATTCTAAGCATGGGAAAACATTCATATTGAAACATAAAAGGGATAAACTATTATATACATAGGTGACTATATGGATCTCTATGATGACCATTCACTAGTTACGAATATTGAAAAATAATCAGTTAATCAAGGTGAAATAGGGGTTCAATGTTTTGCATGGTTCAAGACCTAGTGTGATAATATTTGATCTCTGGTAAACTTCTAAGTTGAGAGTTTTTATATAGCTTCCCTTTTATTCTAATAAATGGGTTGTGTTAGCCACAACATCTAGTTATGATTTTTACTATAAGATGACCCTTGAAAATGGGTTATTATTTTGGATTGGATAGCCCCAACCACTCCCCACTAAGTTATTGGTATTTAATTACATTCCAATACTCCAAAGAGGGATCAAACTACACATAATTATCCCACTTAAGTATGTGTGTGAAAAATCATGCTCAATATAAATATCAATTAAATGTTTGGATTTTTACAATTGGCACCATGTAACTTTGACCAATGTGTGTATTTATACTTGGCTCTAGGGTTACTCCTTTGATGGGTTTTGATGTAGTCATAGTTAGGGGTATCAATTAAGAGATTGTTTATACCATGAAACCTTTAGAATAAATAGTAAAATATTTAATTAAATGAAAAAAAAACTCATATCCTTATTTTATTTCATCCATATGAATTACAATGCACAAACACAAACACAACAATAAAAAATTTAACACAAGATGCATTTCAAGACTTGATCCATGGATCTATTCTTTCTAACTCACATTATTTGCAAGTATAGATATATATTATATATCCTTAAGGTCCTTGACTTTATAACTCACTAAATCAAGTGTAGAGTCATGCTTATAAAGGCACAAGACCCACCTACTTAAAAAATGCTCAAGAATCCACTAACATCATTAAATACACCTCATTTCACCACAAATATTAAATTATTAACATAATCATAATGATAATCTTTCATACAATAGCACATTACAAAATAACACAAATTGATGCACATTCCACATTATTAGTAACATATTATTTGATTTAACTATCTCCAATGAAATCAATACACAATAAAGAGATAGAAATAAAATAGATAGCCCAAATCTCATTTGTTATATCTTCATGACTGTGAGATGGTTTCACAAGCTATTCAATTACACTAATAGGCTTATAAAGTTCAAATGAACATGATGTCTTGTCTTAAACCTCAAATTTGTCATGGATATTACTACATGCATTACCCATATGATCTTCAAATGGTTTTACAATATGCAATAATGAATCATCAAGATGAAACCTTTGAAAATAAGTGAACTTATGTGAGAACATATCTTGAAGAAAATACTAATAACCAAACTTACAAAAATTTATTTATGTAATTTTGTGATGAAGAAAGCATTTCCTAAATAAATCTTGAGAAACATAGTCTCTTCTAATTATGTTTAAAATAACTAATTTCTACACTTACTCAAATAAATGTTCTAATGTTTTATAATATACCACAAGCTACTAAAAACTCTTCATAGATATCTACATGGTTTTACTTGTGAAAAACAACAAAAATGTTTTTTTACAAAAGCCTCACATGCTTATTCCAACTAAAAAAAACTGCATGCATCAACATACTTTCGTAAAACATTCTATATAAAATAAAATAAACATATGTGTTCTCATAGGCTATGGACAACTACACAAAGACCACTATGCACAATAAGACTTTCACAAAATAAAAAACAAATATTATGTACAATCTAAAACTTTCATATTGTTGAACCTAGACTATTTTTCTAATCTAATATATTTTTGGCTAATTAAGGATTACATGTGAACCTATATTATCCTACATTATGCACCCTATTTAATTGAAAGAAACATGAGATTATGCTAATATGTCTTCCAAGAGCTTTGTTATTAGTATCCTTGATTTTATAGCTTTTAATGCTCTTATCAAAGTTGCATCTTCAATGTCTCAACCCTTCCATTAAACCAAATATTCAATTTATTCCCTATCACACATCTTTTTACTAATTCATGTCAATCACTTCTTCTACTTATTTTTGTGCCTTCTTATGCATCTACACTCTCCAATATGTTTATTTAGAATATACACTTATTCTTTCCTCACTATTATATACTTCATGATATAGACATGAATCTACCATATTGAAAATAAGTGACATGTTTATTTTTTTAGTTAAATCAATCTATTATGAATTTATTTAAAAAATTTACATCAATCTACATGGCCCAATATTCTTCCATTTTATCTTGTCATAAGTTTCATTTGTATAATTTTCTTTTCTCGGGTGTGTTAAGACTAGGTCTCCCACTTGATATACCATTTCTCTTCTCTTCCCATATGTGTATTATTTTTATTATATTTTTAGACACTATTTATGAATTATATATCACCTCAATCTCATACACATGGTAAATACATATCATGGATGTACCTTAAGCTTCTAGACCCTTCCCACTTCTGAAAGATTCATATACATTATATCTTTGTTCCTATTTTCTTATCTCTTAATCTAACCAATGTTATTCTAATGACTCATACATTATATTATGTTGATAATGTTAAAAATATGTTTTTTATCTATTTCTAAAATTTTTGGACACGTGCCTATTTTCCAATTGCCTGGACTCTTGCATACCAACCAGATGCCTATGTTGATGCAAGTGTCTTATCCCAATATAAGTGTCCAAGACCCTAAAGTCATCCAATTTTAAAATGAAACATATTCTTATGGTTAGCCTAAGTTATTTAATGTGATATATTCTCCAAAGTTATTAATATATATACAAGATCAAACCTCATTCATTCCTCACCTAGCACAAACCAAACAACTCACAAGGCAATTTACTAAAGGAATTCAATCAACCACTCAAATGAGTAAAGCTTCCCTATTTTTTTCTATTTCCACATCATTCATAAGGACAACACATCTATAGGTTTAAATTATTGAATGAAAATTTCATGAGACACATTTTCTAAGTTATAAACTAGGTCCCTATATGTACTTTCTTATCATGCATTGCATGATACACATGCAATGTAACACATAATGGAGAACTACATAATTTTGAGGCCATATTCAAATGATTGGAAATATATATATATAAATATATATATATATATATATATATATATATATATATATATATATATATATATATATATATATATATATATATATATATAGTGCTCATTAATGGAGGGTTATTTGGGGTATATTAACATCATGTTCCCAATAAACCATCTTTCCCATAGCTACTATGAAGTTGAAGAAGTAGGGTTTTACTATTTTTGACAAGGAGTGATAGTCCATGACCTAGATTTGGATGCATCAGATCAAAAGTGACACACAACCCGGAAGCATATCAGTGATTTCATCTATTTTTAGGAGGTATTCCATACTACAAACCTATATCCAAGTTAGATATAAGTGTCAATGTAACTATCCAAGGTTGATGCAAGTGTCCACAATTACAAAGGTACAATTTATAGAATCATTTTATTGATTTAGAACTTAGATCTAGTATAGTTTCTTCTTGTTCAGATCTATATCTATATTAGTATAAAAACTAGTTAAGGATCATATTTTCCTTACATTGAAATATCTAACATGGTTTTAATTCCTATTATTATCATATCTCAACATATTAAATTTAGTATATGTTTATCTAAATTTATAAACTATTTGGCATGATTTAGATATAATCTACCATATGTGCCCTAGGTTATCTCTGCCCCTTTAACCCTAGATTCCACAATCTATATTTTAGGATTAAACATTTGGTAAACTCAGTCCATATCAATTAATTTTTTTATGATTCCTAGGGTTTTTAGTTAGTTAGGGTTTCATTTTGTTGTACTTTTTTTAATTTCTAAATTCTTTAGTTTTAATCAATGAAACATCTTAATTAAAAACTCGTTTTCAAATGGAAGATAAAGAATCATTAATTACTCATCTTAATAACAAAAAGGGCCTAATAGATTCATTTTTATGTGTTACAAGAGATTAAATTAGTAAGCATGTTAAGGCTAAGGTTTCCTAACCTAGTGATGGTTAATATTTATAAGGTATCATAACTGACTCCATTCTAATCAATCTACCAACATATAGTGGAGGCACAGGATATGTATTTCAACCTTTGTTCCCTTAAACTACTATTGCCACATCTTACATGGGAGACCTAAATACTTCAATCTATTTTATGGTTTTAATGCCTATATATTCCCAACCTATGGGTACACCTCCTTTAATAACTTCTCAAATATCTAACCTAAAATACAAAGAGGTGTGAGATCTTTTTCAAACAATAAAACTTTTACAAACTAAGGTTACAAATATTGAAAAAATTCTATGAAATCACTTTATGCTATTAATTCACAAGAGGTGTTTCATAATCTTCTTGCACCAGAGATATATTTGTACCCATTTCAAACTAGTTTTTTTGCACCTAATTCACATTTTACGATGGTAAGGGTGATCCTAAATGGAATATTTAATATTTTTATATAGCATGCCTTAATTATGCATTTAATGATAAACTTTTGACCAAATTATTTCTAAAGAGCTTAAAATACTATGTTTTAAGGTGGTGTTATGATTTACCAACCTAATCAATAAATGCATTCAAACCCCTTGTAGATAATTTTTTGTCACACTTCTCTATTAAAATTACCAAAAGGGTTTCATATACACACATTTAATAAATCAAATAGGGAAATTATGAACCTATCAATAAATATGTCTTGAGGTACAAGATAATGTTAGTTAAAATGACCAATCTTATAGTATATAAATAAATTCAAGGCATTTTCAAGTAAAATTTTATTTCTCCTTTACATGAGTATACAAAAAAATACAAATATTTTAATGACTTATTCCACATTATTCATTGTCATGAAATGAAATGTTTAATAGTAAACTTGGTATTGGATGTAGATTTAGTTAGTGTGTTCTTTACATACTTAAGTTTTTTCAATGAGATAAGTTTCATTTCACGATCATGAAATGAAACTTATCTCATTGAAAAAACTTATGTAACAAACACACTGACTACATCTACATCCAATACTAAGTTCACTATCAAAATAAGTTTTAAGGTCAAATCTCATAGCCTAAAAAGGAAATAACTACCATGTGGTCATAAAAACCTAATCAGATTATGGTATCCAATTCACCACAGAGATAGTTTAAACATTTATCTAATCCTCCTGCTTCATTACTCATGTGGCTTGTAGAGTGTCATCTCATATCTCTCCCTCAATTTTTAGAGGTTGATATGAGTAGGCCTCTACCCAAAGGGTGTGATGTGAATGGTTATTGTGATTAGCACCAAGGACCAAGGCATTCTAAAAATAGATGTTTTACCTTGAAGAATAATTTCTAAGACCTCATTGATGAGTAAAAGATTAAATTTTATGATCCTCCAAAATAATCATGTTCACAACCTAGTAATCACAAGAAGCATAAAATATTTAACAATCCTTTACAAACCATTCTAAGAAAGATCTAGAAGTTAAAATGGCATACAATGCACATACTCTTCAATAACCTTATGGGCACCTATTGGATCTAATTATTGTTACTTATATGTGGCATACACCTCCTATGGTTTAGATACCATTCATTAATTTTGATGATAGTGAGATTAGGGATGATGACTAAAATCTTCATTACTTATTCATATGAGAATGCTTTGGACCACCAAACTATACATATTATAATGATTTATAAGGGTGTAAGCAAGAATGTTTGTATCATGACATTACTTATGAATTTGGGTTATAAAAACATGATTTACATCCTCTGACTAGATCAATTAGAGCATTTGATGGGACCTCATAATAAGTTCTTGATGAGATTGACTTACCTTTATAGGTGGGTCTCACATATGTGATTACTACCTTCTTAGTTTTACCTTCCACTGTGTTGGATAGTTGTTAATGATGTCCCCATGGTGACCAAGGATGTTTATGAGGTGTCATGTGTGCTATAATTACAATGACAAAGTGTGCTTCAATATGTTTTAGTGTTCTTACATGTTTTTTAGTGTTTGAATTAGTGAGGAAATTGATGGATGTTATTGATAGTGTGGATCTGTTATAGAGACCCTATGAGGTGATATGAATGCTTATAATGCTTATGGAAGTGAATAGAATTCATCATAATAGTCATATAAAGGTCAAAGTTCAAGAATTCATCTTGGTAGATAAAGCTGAGTAAGTAGTTTGATGACATCATATTTAACATGTGTAAAGGTTCTAGGATCATTTTGATACATGTATGGATTCCCCTATGAGAGGTGATCATGTGGTTTAAATTTTAGGTTTGTACATTGAGTGTATTAAAATTTATAATAGTGCAAAGTTGGACTCTCAGATATATTTCACTAAGATTCAATACTTAGATAAATTTGCAAGAGGAGAACTAATGGTTAGTGTCCAAAATAACTAATGGTGAGCATTCAACTAGATGAAGATCTAATGGCGAGCATCTAATCTAATAGATTAATATCCAATAGTGATCATATGATCATATATATAGAGATCAATAGCTCAAGTGAAGTCAATATGTCAAAAGATGCTCAGAAGGAATATGGGGCTACCAAGTGGTATAAGTTCATTAGAGACTAACTACAAGGTATGCATAGGGCATGTAGGGATGCCAAGTAGCTTGATGTTGGAAGTGAGGATCTAAGATCAATGGTGATCGACGTAAAGACCAAGATGCTACCAAGGATATCAATAGAGCATGTTTGAGTAAGTTACTAGGGGACATGAGATGAAGACACATATCTACAATGTTTACATTACACAATGACCATTGGAATTTGAATTAGAAAAGGGAAAAACCAATCTATAGTATTTTGTTAATATCTTTTGATCTAAGAATAATTTATCAATGAAGTAAAATGCAAAGTTGAAGAGGATTTTATCCTAAAAAAATTATTATAAGGACTAAATGTTTGTAAATTTGTATATATTGAGCTTAAAAGTTGAGTTTTTTTCATTCATGGTGTTACTATTTACAAGACTATTGTTTAGTAAATTGTGCTTTAGTAGAAGAGTGTTTTGGTAGGAGTAATCACTTGAAGATGTCATAGAAGTTATATGGAGTGGACCCATGTATTTTAAAGTGATTTTATGTTCTCAATTTTCTTAATGATTTGCTAAAGGGGTAATAGGTCTTCATGAGACCTATAAGGGCTATTAAGGCCTAATTGAAAGGTGTAATTTCTTAATTGTGACCCATGGATGCTATGGCCAACCTATGACAATGAATTTGAGTTATGTCTTAGCATGATATAAGTATTAAGGGTTAAGTAAAGTATTATGGGTGACCTATAAATTGATATTCATGAAGACTCTATAAAGAGTGAAAGATAAGGTAATGGTTTTTGTGACCAAATGTGAAGGAATTGAGATAGTAAAAGATAGAGATGAAGGAAAGAGATCAGAGGGAGTAAGCTCAGTGGATGGATTGAAGTAAAAATCATATTGAGGATGAGTGAAGAAGTCTAGAGAGATCCAAAAGGTTTATTTGGATTCATTACTTTTATGAGCAAGTTTGAATGCATGTGATGAGTTGAAAGAGTATGTTATACATTGTTTCTTCAATAAGATTGAAATACAATCATATTTATAGAGTTGTTGATTTTATAAGTTATTGTGTGGGTGATCAACATCTAGAACAAGTGGGTTCTTGTTCACACTTAGGGGTGGGTGCTTCCTATGAATTAGGTTCTTTACTAAAATTTATCATGTTTGTGATCATCTTATAAGATAAGTAGTCCATGTGTTTGTAGGATTGAGAGTTGGTTTCATTCCCCAAGAGGGTTTCCCACATAGATATTATGTTTTGTGTGTGATATTGTTCATCTTTATAGTTCATTTTTATAAATTATGTGTATGCTTCATGAATGCTAATGTTAATTAGTTAATGGCTTGAAATAATTGCACTTATAGTTTGGATTATCTAGCATTATTGATTCACCCCCTTGCTCCTAGTGATTGCACCTCTAATAATTGGTATTAGAGTAGGACCTTTATTACAAGTTTAAACACTTGAAGGTGATAATAGGTACAATGAAAGATAAAGAGGATGATATATTTCTTAAAAGTGAACTACTATGCATTTTATCTGAGATCAAATATTCAAGGGAAGAAAATGAATGTCTAAAAAAAAAGATTAAATATCATGAAAGGAAGTAAAAATTTAGACCTGACTTCCTCTATATGTCATGAGATGCTTGCAATCATTAATAGTGTGAAGACATAAATAGGAATAATAGAATCAATATTCAAAACTTTGTAGGTTATGGTTGATACAAATTTGAATCAGAAAATGATCAATTAGAAGGTAAAGTTATAACTTATATTGATGCACTTTTATCTAAATACAAGCAAAAATCTATCTTTACAAAAGAATCTATGGATGAGATGTCTTGTGGTATTGATGATCAAACAAAAGGGGTGATTAACATGAATAAATATATTTATGTTTTCAATGGACACTATTATACTTGTAATGAATATGGTTACAAATATAAGGACTGTACTTACTCTCTAAGGAGAAGAAATGAGGTTCTCTACTATAACTATAATCAACAGGGACATATAGCCAATTATTGCAAAAGAGACTTTTGGAAAAAGCACTTTCAAGTTATTGACACCATAAAATGGTTCAAAAAAGACAAAAAAAGATTCAAATAAAGAATCGGGACTCAAAGGAAGAATCAATGTTTGTACAAATTACCTTACATACTCAAGAGGATGAAAACAAGAAATGGTACAGTGACAGTGGATGCTCAAGTCATATGACATAAGACAAGAGTAAGTTTATTTATCTTTAAAACATAATTCAAGTTTAGTAAGGTTTAGTGATAACAACTTTACTAACATAGTTTGGAAAAGCTCTAAAAATTTTGATAATGGTCATACTAGAATTGAAAATGTTATATATGTAAAAGGTTTGAAACACAGTCTTCTAAGTGTTAGCCAAATGTGTAAACAATGAAATGTTATGAATTTTCATGATAAAGGGTATGAAGTGAGAAGTTACAAGTCTATAAAATTAGTTTCAAACATTCACAAGGTAGATAACAACTTATATGTGCTCAATGAATCCAATAAAAAAGAGTGATTTATGAATCAATTAGAGGAAAGTTGTCTTTGGCATAGAAGACGTGGACATCTAAACTTTGATAATATAGTAATGATCATTTAAAATGGACTAGTGAGGCATATGGATAAGATCACTAAGATTCATTATACTCTCTACAAGGCATGCCTTCATGGAAATCAAGTACAAATAAGATACAAATCTAAGGAGCACTCTACCACAGTACCATTGGATTTGATCCACACAGACCTTTATGGACCTATAAGATCTCAAGGAATTCAAGGTAATAGTTACTTTATGTTATTAATTAATTACTTCACTAGAATTACTTGGATATTTTTTCTTAAACAATTTGGAAAATTTAAAGCATTCAAAGCTCTTGTTGAAAATGAAAATGGATTAAGAATCAAGTGTGTAAGATCAAATAGAGGAGGTGAATTTTGGTCTTATGATTTTGATGAATTTTTTTAGGAATAAAGTATTATAATACAATACTATACTACTAGGACACCCCAATAGAATGGGGTAGTTGAGAGGAAAAATAAAACTATCCAAGATATGATTAGAACTATGCTTTAAGATTCTAAACTTTCAAATGGTTTTTGAGAAGAGGCTACCAATACATTTATTTATATCTTAAATAGATTCCAAGTTAGATTAAATGGTGATAAGACTCCATATGAGCTATGTAAAAATATGGTAGCTAATGTCAAACACTTTAAAGTGTTTGGGAGCAAGTGTTTTATCAATAAGAATGAAGAAAATATTGGAAAATTTGACTCAAGATCTAATGAGGGCATCTTCTTGGGTTATTCCTCCATAAGTTTTGCTTATATATATTTCAATAAGAGACTCCACAAAGTTATTTAAATCTATAATGTGATATTTGAAGAGGTAGGTGACATCAAGAAGCGTAGCTTGAAGATAATTGACACTACTAGGGATGTTATTTTAAATAATGAAAGCATTTATGATCAATTACATGGTGAAGAGGAAGAAGTAAGATAGGATTTAAATCCCCTTCTAGGATAATATAGAAGTATCTAGTTTTCCAAGTTATTAGAGATGTGAATGCTAGTTTGTATACTAGGAGGAGAAGGTTGATCAATTAGAATCAACAAAACATAGCTTTTTTATCCAAGATTAAACCTAAAACTTTCTTAGAAGCTAGCAAAGATGATAATTGGACATTTTCCATAGAGGATGAATTTCATCAAATAGTAAAAAGTAAACATGGGATTTGGTTCCTAGGCCAAAATATAAACATGTGATAGGAACTAAGTGGGTTTTTAGAAACAAGATGAATGAGAAAGGAGAGATCACAAGAAATAAGGCTAGAATGGTGTATAAAGGATATGCTCAAGTTGAAGGGATAAATTTTGATGAGACATTTCTCATGTTTCAAAAATGGAATCAATTAGACTCTTTATATCATATGCAAGCTTCAAAGGTTTCAAATTTTACCAAATTGATGTGAAACCTATACTTTTGAATGGAAAATTAGAAGAAGTTTATATTAAGCCACTAGAAGGTTTTTTAATGATAATTATTTAGGACTATGTTTACAAACAAAAGAAGGCTTTATATGGTCTTAAACAAGCTCCTAGATCTTGGTATGATATATTAGACAAGTATATATTGAGCCAAGGCTTCAAAAGAAGGATAGTTATAGTAATTTATATATCAAGACATATGGCACTCATCAATTACTAGTAGCATTTTATGTTGATGACATAATATTTGGTTATGATAATGATAATATGAGTAGAGATTTTGTAGATGTTATGAATACTGAGTTTGAAACATCAATGTTGAGAGAAATTTATTTCTTATTAGGATTACAAATTAAACAACTTAATGAAAGGAGATTCATTTCATAGGAAAACTACATCAAAGATATACTAAGAAAGTTTGACATGTTGGATTTTAAGCCAATGAGTACTCCAATGATCACTGGATGAAATTAAAGTGAAAAAGATGAATCACCAAAAGGTGATCAAACTTTATATAGATACATGATTGGAAGTCTCTTATACTCTACTACTTCTAGACCTGATATCATGCAAGTAGTGGGCATTATTTAAAGTTGATCCTAAATAATCTCACTTGAAATCAGTTAAAAGGATCTTAATATATCTCAAGAAAATAATAGAGTATGGTTTATGGTACACTGGGAGTAAATAAATTATTCTAAAGACATACATTGATGCATATTGGGTAGGATGTGTATATTATAGGAATACCAGTGGTGATGTCTTCTTCATGGGTGAATTCTTGGTGTCTTGGATAAGAAATAAGCAAGCTTCTATATCTCTATCAACTGTATAAGATGAGTATATAATTGATACTTCTTATTTTACTCAGATAATGTGGATGAAACAAACCTTAGAAGATTATAAGGTAAGACAAAATGGACCTTGTCCTATCTATTATGACAATAATAGTGCAATAAGTATCTCTAAGAATTTTTTTATGCACTCAAAAAATAAGCATGTTCCTATTAGATATCATTTCTTAAGAGAACAAGAAAGTAATCAAATTTTTAAATTGGAATATGTCTACAAAATAACAACTTATAGACATTATGACTAAACCATTGACAAAGGCCACATTTAAGTATCTAAAATAAAGATTAGGAGTCATCTCCTTGTCTAAGAATCATTAAAAGGTCATTTGATTAGGAGTTTATCATATTGTTTATATCATGAAGAAGGTCTTAGAGTTCACTATATGACAAGTTGTGTATGTCATGGATTTCATGGTGTTATGAAGATGAGATGGTTTCATGACAGTGCTTTGAAAAGATTCTAAACAATGATGGCTTGTAGAGGATGAAGGGAAATTATGTTGAGATCCATATGAGAGTTATTCATGTCTACTTCAGTTTTTTAATTTTATTTAATGAATATATGAGATCTTTTGGTGGTTTCATAAGGATATTGACTAAGTGTGGGAAATTTTAAAAAGTTGTTGGTAGACCTAGTTCATTGAGAAGACTTGTTGAAGATGCTTTTCAAATAGAGCATGGAGTTAGGAGGAGCTAACTCATATAGTTAGAGAGGCTAGAAGATGTGTGCATAAAGTAATGGGGAGTCCCTCTTAATGTTTTTAAGGTGATTTCAAGTAGTTTGTATTGCTATTATATGTTTTGTCTTTGTAGAACAAAGTATGATCAAAGAAGAGTATAATTTTGAAGCATGTTTAAGAAGTTCAAGGTAAGAAGAGGTATTCATAGTATTATGAGGAGTTTGTATCATCTCTTAGAGGTGGTACTTTCCTATTTTTGGTTCTTGAAGTATTTTTGGGTCCTCAAGATCAGAAGATGAGCCCACTTTGTCATTGTGTCAAAGGGGGAGGAAGTACTTAAAGAGAGACATAGAGTCTAAGCATAAGCTTTGTATCAGTATTGACATAAATGACAAAGGGGGAGATTTTTAGAGAGTTTTCAATGATGTATTTAAGGTTAACAAGGATGTTGATGAGGTATTATGTGTGCTAGAATGACAAAGACAAAGTGTGCTTCAATATGTTTTAGTTTTCCTACATGTTTCTTCAGTGCTTGACTTAGTGAGGAAATTTATGGATGTTATTGATAGTGTGTACATGTTTTAGAGACCCTATGAGGTGATATTAATTCTTGGAATGCTTATGGAAGTGAATAGAATTCATCAAAATAGTCATATGAAGGTTAAGGTTCAAGTAATCATCTTGAAAGATAAGGTTAAGTAAGCAGATTGATGATGTCATACTTCACATGAGTGAATGTTTTAGGAGTATTTTGATACATATATGGTTTCCCATATGAGAGGTGATCATGTGGTTCAAATTTTAGGTCTAGAAATTGAGCATAGAAAAATTTATAATAGTGTAAAGTTGGCCTCTCAGACAGATTTCACTAAGTTTATATACTTAGCCAAATTTGCAAGAGGAGATCTAATGGTGAGTGTTTAAAAGATCTAACGGTGACCATCTAATCTACCAGATGAAGATCTAATGGTGAGAATATAATCTAATAGACAAATATCCAATGGTGACTGTATGATCATGTAGATAGAGATCAATTGTGTACATCAAGTCAATATGTCAAAGGATGTTTAGAAGGCATGCAGGGCTGTCAAGTGGCAGAATTTAATTGGAGATTGATTATAGGGTATGCAGAGGGCATGTAAGGTTTCCAAGTGGCTTGATCTTGGAAGCAAGGATTTAAGATCAATGGTGAGAGATGCTAGGCAAAGACCAAGATACTCTTAAGGAGATAAATAGAGCACATTTGAGTAAGTTTCCAAGGGACATAAGATGAAGACATGTATCTACAATGTTTGCATTACTCAGTGATCATTGGCATTTGAATTAGCAAAGGAAAAAACTAGACTGTAGTATTTTACTAATATCTTTTAATCTAAGAATAATTTGCTAATGAAGTAAAAATCAAAGTTGAAGAGGACTTCAAGGTGCATCTATAAAATTTTAATAGAATGTTTGAATTTTTGTAAATATATATACATATATATATATATTGAGCTTAAAATTTGATTATTTATTCATTCATGGTGTTATTGTGTATAAGACTATTCTTTGAGTAAATTGTGCTTTATAATAAGAGTGTTTTGGTAGGATTAATCACCTAAAGATGTCATATAAGTTATATAGAGTGGACCCATGTATTTGAAAGTGATATTATGTTCTTAATTTTCTAAATGAAGTGTTGAAGGGGTAATAAGTCTCCATGAGACCTATAAGGTCTACTAAGGCCTAATTGAAAGGTCTATCTACTTATGTGAGACCCATGGATCCTATTTCTAACTTGTGACAATGAATTTGAGATATGTCTTAGCATGATATAAGTATTAAGGATTAATGCAAGTATTATGGCTGACCTATAAATTGATATTCATGAATACTCTGTAAAGAGTGAAAACTAATGTAATGGTTTTTGTGACTAGATGTGGATGAATTGAGAGAGTAGAAGATAGAGATGAAGGAAAGAGATTAGAGGGAGTATACTCAGTGGATAGAATAAAGTATATAGTAGATTGAGGATGAGAAAAGAAGTCTAGAGAGATATAAAAGGGGTGTTTGGATACATTACTTGTATGAGAAAGTTTGAGTGTGTGTGATGAGTTGAAAGAGTATGTTATACATTGTTTTTCCAATCAGATTGAAATGTAATCAGAGTTATGGAGTTGTTGCTTTCATAAGGTTTTATGTGGTTGCTCAACATCTAGAAAAAGTGGGTGTTTGTTCATACTCAGGGGTGGGTGTTCCTTATTAAGTGGGTGCTTCACTAAAAGGTCTCATATTTGTGATCATCTTATAGGACAAGTATAACATGTGTTTATAGGATTCAGAGTGGGTTTTATTCCCTAAGAGGGTTTCCCATATAGATCTTGTGTTTTGTGTGTGATATTACTCATATTTCTAGTTCATTTCTATAAATTATGTGTATGCTTCATGAATGATAATGTAAATTAGTTAAGGGATTGAAAGAATTAAAATTGTAGTTTAGATTATCTAGCATCATTGATTCACCCCACCCTTAGTGATTGTATTTATAACACACAGGTGTCTTTGATATGTTATTTGTATGACCTTGGATACACATAATTCAAATAGTACCTTCTACAATGCATGGATATGTTAAATACATTCATGCCAATTGGATAATTAAAGTTTTTGAAATTCCACATGAGCATCCTCTTGAGAAACATAAATTTATACCCATGTAATTAATTATAAAACCTAATAATATTAATAGTACATAAGAGGGTAATCAATAGGAAATCCCCTTTACATGGTGACCAGTAATTAAGTGACCATTGGATTAGAGATCCATTGTGGGTTCAATTGAATCCTCATCTACTACACACCATATTCAGATATCCAAATCACCTACACATGTTCATATTATTTCTATTTCATATAAACCACATACCATTAACCAATGGGTTCCAAAAACCCCTACTTCTATTTTTTTCTTCATGGCCATAAATTCCTATTATATATATACAAAGAATTGTAGATTATATAGTCATAGACACTACACCTATGCATGCTCCTTAGCATTATCACAAGTTTATTACACTAGGTTTATAGTGGAGAGATACATGTGAGCATAATTTTGATGAGATAATAGGATATTTTTTTCTTTACCATAATCCCAAAAATTAAAAAAATCAAACATCCAAAATATTTTTAGCATTTACATGTTTTATTAGCTCTTTGGCATGTATGTTGTTGGTTCCATGTTAGTAGATGGCATATTAGTATTTTATATATACACATATGTTTCATGTATCATTTGAGCATGATTCAAGCATACATAGATACATGATTTGTGCACTTTTATATGTTGGGCCTTCCCTCTACTCATATCATATGGACATTGGAGGCATCCACTTCTTTGATCATAATATGTTTAGGTTATATCATTTTATGATCATTTTCCATTATCATGATTGATCTTATATACTTATACATGCTTTATTTGTGCTTATATATTTCACAGTGTACTTGATATTCTATGTACTTAACATTTTTTGATGACGCATATATCCAGAATATAGTATGTTATGTTTATGTTGGTTGCTTATACTTTTCCTCTATAAACTTCCTTAAGTGTCTCATTTTACTTGTTTGAACATTTTAATATGCTACATTATTTTTGACCCTATGCCTTTGTTTTATTCTTTTACATTTAAATATGTCATCCCTTATTATATGTTGACATTTCAATATGCCATTCCTTGATTTGTGGACATTTGACTAAGTCGTGCCCCTTCGATTGTGTGACATTTGAACGTGCCCCTTATTTGTGGTCTTTTTAGACCATTGTATTTTGATTTTATTTTGAGTGATCTTATGTGTGTGTTTGAGTGTTTATTGAGCTTGTACTATTACTATCTAAATATTTCCATGATTCATATAATTCATATTAGGACTTGGTGTGATTACATTCTTTGTGTTTGAATGATATATCTACCTAGACATGTTCCTTCTATATGATACATGGTTCATACATAAATTATACATTTATCTTATCCTTTTTAGGTAAGGTGACTACCAACCCCTCACCTAAAAATGGGGGACATATTAGTGGGTCCATGCCATATAGGTATGGATTCCACATTTTTTACAATTCATCATATTTAGATTATATTGGGGTCATGTTTGGGAAACATATTCTTTGCACTTACACCAATTTTAAATTTTAGATTATAGTGGGGCATGTTTTGAAAACATGATCTCCACACTCATACCAGTTTTTAGTTTTAGATTATACTAGGAGCATGTTTTGTAAGCATGATCTCCACACTTACACAATTTTCAAATTGGCCAAATTACATAGTTATATGATTTAGATACACATCTATGGAAACATTCTATACATTGATACCATTTTTATATATATTTTAGTAATGAGACATATCTAAGATACATATGATATGAAATAAGCACCTAAAATTGAAAAATCAAATTGGTTTCATATTTCAAAAAAAAATTATGGACTGTCATCACCCACCAATTTGGACTTTTATGGATTGTATTGAGCCAATCTACTATAGTACTTGGTTCATTTTTGTTATAGATGATATTTGTGGATTTTATATCACCTCAGTATTATACACTTGGCCAACATAGACAATGGTTGTTCTTATCATTTCTAAACCTTTCCCACTTTTATAAGTCTTGCATCTAACATATTTTGTGCCCCTTGTCCTATCTCTTGGTCTAACTAGTCTTATGTTGATAACCCAAACCTTTTATCTTTCCTAAAATGCTTAAAATATGCTTATCTTATACCCCTACAAGTTTTGAACATGTACTTATTTTTTAACCACCAAGACACAAACATCAATCCTAGACCTTTACATCAATGCTAGTGTCTTACCTTGATGTAGGTGTCTAGTTCCCTAAAGTCATCTAAATTGAAAATGAAACATTTCCTAATGGTCAACCTAAGTGATTTAATATTAGTTATTTCTCCAAGAGGATTGGTATAAATATAAAATTAACCCTCATTCATTCCTCACCTAACATACATACCAAATAACATTTAATTAAACAAATCTTCCCTATTTATTCCTATTTCCATATTAATCATATAGATTACACATATATAGGTATGAAGTATTGAAGGAACAACCTAATAGCCTAATTTTATAAGTTACAAGCTATGTCATTGTTATATTTTTTCTATGTATTACATGATTCACAAATAATCCAACATGTAGGGGAGAACTACAGTATTCTAAGGCCCTCTTTATAGTATTATCTATGTAGTAAGCACTCATTGATAGAGGGGTATATGGGGTTAACTTAACACTATGTGTCCACTAAACCATTTTTTCCAAAGTTACTATGAACATGAAGAATAGGGTTTTTCAATTTCTTAAGGAGTGGCAGTCTATGACATAGATTTGAATGCACTAGAGTGAAGGTGAAGACAAACCTAGAAGAATCCAGGTGGTCACATCCTTTTCCAATAGTTATTCTATATAAGACACTACATCTAGTTTAGATAGTAGCATTAACATAATCATCCCATATAGATGCTAGTGTTCATGACTCTACAGGGACTTAATCCATAATTTGGTGACTATTCTAGAATCATCTTCCACTCTAATTATTTAATGTTCTATATCTAGAACTATGTTAACATGAGAACAAACTAAGTACATTATTTCTTTATCATTTCCATATTTAGCATAGTTGTAATTAGTATTTTAGGCCATCTCAGTATAATAAATTTAGTATATATTTTATTTGATTTTTGTAATTAATTGCCTTGTAAATCCAATTATTACCTTTATACATTATCATTTATATATTCTTAACCCTATCCAACCAAGTAGTATCCTTATCCAATTTAAGGTTAAACATTTATTGAACCCACTCTTTGAACATCATTCTTACCTAAGTGTACCATTTAGGATGTTTCTTACCTATTTTTTCCTAATATTTGTGTTCTTTATCTCTCTCATCATGAATTATATTGATCATTTTTATGATTTTGATTATGAAAATCTCAAACTTTCTATTAAGAAAGGGGTGAAAATTGATTACTCTTGTATTCCTCCAAGTGTTATATCCTTGAATATCAAAGCTTTGAATGGTGGTAGCTACCACCCCTCTAATAAAGTTCCTAATTTCACCATTTCAAGAAATGATTTGATTAATATTCAGAAGGATATAGAGCCTATACTCATATTTCTTACACCACCATCGTATGATTTTAGCCTTTGATATTTTCTAAAATATGGATATAAAATCCAAGGATTGGGAAAACATGTTCAAGTTATAACCCACACCATATCTCTTAAATATAATAAAAATTGATAAGGCTTGCGATTTTCATAAAAATACAAGAGTCACCAACAAGGAAAGTTATCTAATAAGGCATTTCATGTATATTCTACCATAAAAATGGTGTCATATGATTAAGATGATCCGTCATATGATCATCAAAAGTTATGAAAAATACATAACGAAATTATGACTAAATTATAAAATAATTATAAAGGGAGTGCACCAAATTCTTCAAATGGTCCAAGTTATTAAAATTATATACCAAAAGTACCAAAATTTAAATATCCAATACCACTACCAACATATCCTAAATTTAGTGATCATGAACTTGAACTTGGTATCCATGAGGATGATGATACTCATATGCCTCAATTCAAAAAATGTGCTGGGTTGAAACCAATGATAACACCTATGATAAACATAATTATTCCAATGGAATATCTTATTTCTATGATGACCATTATTAGGAGTTTTTAAAAATAGGTTTTTATACTTCAAATGCAAATGGCTTTCCATAATACTTATGCAAATGTGACTTCATTTTAAAATTAACCTCTTGCACAATGTATGCTTGAATATCCTTGTCCACAAGATTTTGAAATACTATATTTAACTCTCTTTTTGAGTCATTAAGATTAATTCAACCACATGATTAACTATATATATTCTTTTGGTCAATGGGAAAAAGATGACAAACTATTGCTAAAAGTATTCTACATGAGCATTTTTGATGAGGTTCATAATTAGTTATACAGCCTATCAAAAGGTTCCTTAACCAATTTTTCCCAACTAGAAGATTATTTATTCATGGCTTTCAATATCTGCAAGGTGTCAAAACTTACATTAGCACATTTTCACAATTTCAAGCATCATGATGATGAATTCCTTCAAGATTATACTATTCAATTCAAAAGTACATCATATGAGCTAGCATTTAGACCCTCAGATTTGGAATTGTAATTTATTTTTAGTAGAGGACTTCTTTCCTAATTAAAATAAAGAGCATTGCATATAAACTATGAGTCATTTACATATTTATATGTGGATGGGCATAAATATGCTTCATTCATTCTTACTCATCCAAAGGATCTTAACATATCCCCTTCTAAGTACCAAATTTTTATTCGTCAAACAAAGGAGGGAGATGAATTGTATACACTTAATATTTTTAAATTTTATCAATTACTAATGCTTTCTCTCTTGAAGGAACCCATATAATCTTAATCTCTCTAAGTGCACACCTTAAAAAGGTGCATTCAGAAAGGGGTTGGCAAACCTTTGGTGATTTTCAAGATTGTTGGCCCCTATGCAACCACCAAAAACTAATATAAGCTACTCTTATCTGATTCCCTAAGCATTAAAACCCTAATTATATACTCCCCTAAGTAATTCACCACCCAAAATAGCCCTTACCTATGTAAAAACCCCTTTTTACCATTTTTTCTACTACGTCCACTCAGTCAACCCAGTTATGGGTTTAGCACATGTTATAAAACTCTATCAACCCAAGCTAACATAGTTCAAAACCTAACAACTCTATTTATTTCCTAACAAATTTGACTAGGTTGACTTCATCAGCTAAATTCCCAAGAGGGTTTTGGGTCAATCCATGGCTATAAATAACCCCTCAACTTCATTTATAAATAGAGGATCATTAAATTATGCATCATTACTCCTCGTAAATCTACTTATATGATCAATAAGAGGTTTTATTGGTTTAAATTTTTGCCTTAGAAAAGTATCACCTATGTTTTGGAGGTCTTAGTGCATAGGAGAATCCATATAGCATAGAGTTGATTTGTCATTATGATCCTTACAATCCAAAACAACCTCTTGTAAATCACCATTGGCCAAGGGAGAGATTGAGGCATAACATGTTCACTCCAACAAGGTAAGTATATTCTTAGCACTTCATATTTTGATAAGTATATATTGTAGAGCTAATAGATTGAAATATATCTCTTCATGCTTAGATTATTTATATGTTATAATATTATCTTTGCATGATTTTTATCTTCCCCATTTGTGCCAGAAGGTTTAGTGAGCATTATATTATCTTGCATATTAATTTACTAAATTAGTGTGTATGTTTATTTAGTAGATTAACTTGTTTAATATTATTACAATCATAAGACCTAGTTAGGGTTATCACAAAATGGCATTTGACTAGAGCCCTTATAAACCTATCCTTTTCCACTATGTGATAAGACACCCCTTTGTTTAGTTTTAGCAGAGCCATTATTGGTCATGACCCTGATACAAATGTATTTCCATGTAAACTTATTAGTTGATTACCTTCTCTAAGCTTGAATACTATTAAGTAGGATAATTTATAGATATATCTAGTTTTTATTACATACTTTTTGGTGAACCCAATGTGAATCTAACCCTTAAAAAATTATTTTTATTTACAGACAACCAAATCAACCTTGTCGACCTATTTTAACACTCTATATGTAGGTTTTCTTACTCCATCGACCCTGTCAACCTAGTTTAACTTTATAGGTTGTTACAATTTGGTCCACTTGATTAACCTAGTTAGGTCATTATTTTATAGTTTTTCCAACTAAGGAAATCTTGTCAACTCTATTTGGCCTTTTACATGTATATTTTCTATTACTAGAAACTAGATCAATCCAATCGACATAGTTTTTCTTTCTAATTCCAACATTTAATTAAATTGATCTATTCAAAATATTTTACCTTCTACATTTCCCATTTTATAACTAGGTTGATTACATTGACATAGTTCTATTTTCCTATCAATTACCATTTTTTATTTATACTAAGTCAACTATCTCTATTCTATCTAAATATTTTATCTTCTACCTCTATAGTTTCAAATTTTCACCTAGATAAAATAGTTCAAAATAGCAACTCATCATCTGTAGTAAAACTACTACATCAACCTGGTTGACTCTATATTATCTACTAGGTTCACTCTAACTAGATCAATAATTTTTATTTTTTCAAATTTTAATTAAATCTATTTTCCTGCTCTTTTTCAAAATTTAAATTTTAGTACTATCTTTACTAGTTTTTTAGATCTACAAAATTGTACCTTTGTAGTCACTAAGTCAACCATCTTGACTTAGTTCTATATCTACTTCCTACATAAAAAAATAAGTCAACTTGCTCAACTATGTTCATTTTGGACTACCTTTCAATAGAATCAATCGATCAACTCAAGTCTATTATGTTCTATTTATACAACTTGTTTGACCAAGTCAACCTTATTTTGTTTATATTTATTCCTAGATCAAAGAAAGGAATTAACTTACATTGATAGTCATTAAACTCACTTTAATTTTTTAGTTGGTCTCTTATTTATTTAATTTACAAAAAATATAAATTAACTTTTAAAACTTTGATTTTTGATTTGGTTTTTACTTGGTTTGGCTTTCTTTAGAAATTATATACTAGTAGTTTTAAAACTACTTAGCTATTATTGTGAATGGATACTTGATACTCTATTTATGGTCTTTATCTATCATTTATAGATATCATGGCATGAGGACCTTTCTCCAATACTCATATCCATAGTATAGAGCTAAACACGATCTTTATTTTCTACCTACCTAACAGTATTTTTAAAATGCCTAGGATTTCCCTCTTTATTGAAGATTAAGAATCCATCCATCTATTTATTTGTGGTATGCATCAATTAGTGGTTAGCTTCAAAAATATATTATAGATTACCCTTAAAATTATATTTAGTGGGCTATGGTAATGATACTTCCTCCATAGTTAGTGCTCTAGAATACTAGGCCTAACATAATCCAATGGACAAGCATCTTTGGAATCTTACACTTTCAATAAAAATCTTTAATTTGACTTCATTATCTAATTTTCAAACAATTAATTAGCTTCTACATTTCATTATTTTTATTTTATATTTGTTATTCTATTTTGTATTTCAAACTTATAGTATCTAGTGTTGATACAAGATTTGTATTATGTGTTACAACTTATTGATTAGTCAACCTAGTTGCTTGTGTGTTTAGATTTGTTTTATCTTATTATAAATAAATCATCTAGATTCAAACCTTTTTCAAATTTTCCCTAATAATAGAACTCAGTCGACTAGATCGACTTAGCCTATCATAAATTATTTTTCTATAAAACATAGTCGACTCGTTTGACTTAGACTATTCTTATATTTTCCATGTTACCCAGTCTTCCTAACTACGTTGACCTATTTATCTATGTACCTATTTTCCAACTTAGTTATCTCTTATACTATTTGACTTTTTTATAGTTAATTAAACCACTTATTGACCTATTCAACTCCATATTATCTATCAAACATAGTTCACCTTCAATCTTATTATTTTCCTATTTAAAAAGGCATTATCCTATCTAATTACATAGTAGTTGGATAACATAGTTATTTTTCATACCTAAATGTTATCTGGTTGATCCCATATAGTATTTGGTCAACTTAGTTTTATTCCCATAAATTTCTTCTTTAACATAACTTGCACATTCATAGTTTTCTTTTTACCTTGTTTAAACATCATGAAATAACCTATCAAAATATTTTCTAATAACCCTAGTCCTTTTAGATGATTCATAGGTTATTATTTATTACCTATCTTAGCCATCCAAAAGGATAATCCCTCATGTTTCACCTTTTCCCATCTTTCATCTCAATATATTGATTGTAACATGGTTCAAACCACCCAAAGTGATGATTTATATGGTTTTGATCCAATTCACACTTATCAAGATACCACTTTATCCAAAATACCTACTAAACCATTGGATTAATTGATAAAAGCTTAAAGAATAATCCCATAGAGAATAATCCTATAGGAATCATCCCTACTACTAATAATGGGAATTTTCCTCTTACCAATATTAACATTACTCTTCCTAAAAATACTAATATTTGACCTCTTAATACTAATAAACAAATACACCAATTGATACTACTCAAATTATTACACAAATTATCCAACAAATGAATGTTATGTAAATGGAAAACACCTCTCAAACGATGCAAATTCAGCATCATATATTATGAATTAGTAATCAAACTCCTCTTATATTACCTCAAAATAATAAAACTTTTATCCCTCATCCTCTTAGAGATGTAAATAGAAATATCATTCTACAACCCCTTATACATAATAAGATTCCTCAAAATACCCAAAATGAACCTTTATCTCCTTTCATTATATCCATTGATATTAGAAACATTTCTTATACTATTAAATATGATGGAAATAAAGACCCTTATTTTCTTAAGGCTTTTGGTAATCTTACAAGGAATGGATCCAAATAAATATCTTTGCTACTACCAAACTTTTAGTCAAAAAATTTACAGGTGATGTTTTAGAATGATATAATAAACTACCTCAACATTAAATCACATAAGTAAAATATTTAGTTAATATTTTATTCAAACAATTTCAATAAAATGATCTTTCAAAAAAGTGTCTTAGTCATTTTATCAATGTTAAGTAATCAGCTTCTGAATCAGCGCATGATTTCATCAAACAATGGAAATCATTAGCTAATAAATCAAATAATAACATGAATGATGATAATCTCTTCAAATTATTTATCACTGCTTTAACACCTTTTTAGTATAAATTTCAATTTTTTTCTCCAAAGCTTTAAATGAAGCATTTGATCAAGCTAAAAGACAATATTTCCTTATGAAATAGTTTAAGACAATTCATAGAACAACCAAGGAATCTTTACAAACCTCAACTAATGTAATTATAACTATTAATCCCCAAATTAAAGTAATATTAGTCAATGTAGATAATCAACTTGTTTCCTACCCACCAGTAATGGTACTACAAATGAAGTAATTATTATGTCCATCTAAACCCTTCACCTATAATAGTGCCCCACCTTCATGGTATGACCCTAATAAATTTTGTTCATTTCATGTTAATGTAGGTTATTCTCATGAAACATGTCTTAGGTTTGTTAAAATTGGTGTTTCTTTCATGTTAGGAGACACATTTGACCATGAATCTATGATCAAATTACGTCATCATGATTATATTAAAGCTTCCCAAAATAAATAGTTTACTAAAACCATATCTTCCAAAACTCAAAAATATTCTTTTACCTTTAACACACAACATTCAAATGATAAAATTTGTGTAGTCAATACTGATTATGATCAATATTATACTAATTCTTAATTTGTGAATGTAGTAAAAGTCAACTATAGATGAAAACCTACTCATAAATATCCTATCACCAAACTTAAGAAACCATCCACTAAGGAACAACTTCTTAAAGATACTACAACTATTACACCCATATCTTCCAAATCAAATGAGAAAAAACTTCCACGACCATAACCCCATCCTAGTTCTCCTATTCTTATGAAAAACATTGTACCTCACAAATCTCATGTTAACTCTTCATTATCTAAATTACATTAAATTTTTTTGGAATAACTTAATTTTATACCTTATAAAATTATCCTTATGGAATTAGTTCATATTTATCTATATCATCATAAATTCCTTGTGCAATAATTACAAAATATCAAATAACCACCATCACTTGATTCAAAAATCCCTTCTAGTGATCTTTCACTTATAAAAGTACATATAATTGAAACCATTTCCACATCCTCTAAATAATCCATAGAATTTCTTGAAGAGAATATGATTGATGATGAAATTATTTTTTGAATAGATGATCCACCCCTCTTTATTAAAATTGTAATCAATAATACCCTAATTCAAAAATTCTTAGTAGATGAAGGATCAAGTATTAATGTTACATCTCTTTGGTTAATTCAACAAATTGGATACACCAAAGGAAATATTAAATAAACACATCTCACATGTAGAAGATTTGATAAAACCAATCAAAAACCACTTGGTTGCATTTGGATCCCATTTATTATCAACCCAAGATAATTTACATTATGCTCATGGTTCTTAATCTACCATTATCTTACAACATGATCTTTAGTCATCCATGGACACATCATACGTAGGTTATTTCCTCTTCAAGTAGTATTAAATTAATTCATAATGGAAAACATTATAAATATGAAGCTGATCCTAAGCCATGGAGTATACAACTACCAAATCCTAAATCTGAATACTACATTCCAACTATTCCCCACATCAATAGTCCACTTTTACCTAAATTCATTAACATGAATCATGATTTACATGTGATTCTCATGGATTTAGATGATGATAAATGAAATGAATTATAAAAAAACTTGTAATAACACTAGACTACCTCCTTATATTGTGGAATGTCTTCATCCTTCTTTACTTCTTTGTGATCACATCATTACTCTAATTTATGATACTATTGATACTCCCCTCTATGCAATGCAGATGAAGCTTCTTGCATATAAGATGACTTTACATGTAATGAATATGGAGTAACCAAACTATTTCAAGATCCTTTAACCATGTCTCCTTAAAAAATTAGCAACTTAGGTATTTTAACCATTGATTTTCTTATGGAAATAATTCATGCACTATTTCTCACACTTATAATGATAATTATATCATGGCCCAATCCCAATCATGAGATTTAGATATACAACATTACAAAAGACATTTAAAAAAATACATGCCTTCAATCATGATGTCCATGTCATTCATATCTCATCTAATATTGAATCACATCCTAAAGGTTATGTATCTCCAATAAATCCACTAGTATTAGACACCCCATCGGTAATCAAGTAAATCTTGACACATGCATCCTCTGAGCTTTCTACACAAACTAACCTAATATAATCTATTGTACCACATATAAATATTCTTCCTTCTTATGATTATTCAATACCACTGAGGTTATACAAATCAATTTGAACAAACTAATACAAAAATTATGAATATGGTTGACTCTACTCAATCAAATCTCCTCAACATAGAATATATACCCACTATTAAACTAGAAATTACCTTAGATGCTAAAGTCACTAATTTAAGACAAATGCATTATAGATATGATATCAAAGGTAATCAAATCACTGATCTAGAAGTGGATGTCTAATACTATGGACCTTTACCTACATTTCCTAGTGATTAAACTATAATAGAGATCCTCCATGCTACAGAACCTCAACTTCCATGCCAACATCAAGCAAAAGGTTTCATGTTTTAAAATTTTCATTGCTAGTATGAATCCCAAAACATATCCTATTTCTTCCCTTCCCCCTAATCCATACTATTTCTAGGATGGAAATGATATTCTCATTGAATAAACTACAAAAATAGAATACATTACACTGACATGTCCTTGACGTATAATCATTTCTAAAGAGATCACTCCTAAAGAGCATGATAATTTTAGTCTTTTCTTTGACAAATATTGTGAAGTATTCACTTGTTCATATGAATATATGTTGAGGATTGATCCTATAATAATTGTGTATAACATCATCACGTACCCAAATGCTAAACCCATTAGACAAAAGTAATGAAATTTCCCCCTTGAAATTTCTAGCTTTATCATAAATAAATCATTAGAATTGTAGATGTTAAATTCATTAAATCAATGGAATACTCAGAATGGGTGTCAAATATTTTTCATGTTCATAAAAAACTCACTATGGTTATTCATATATGCATTAATTTTTGTAATCTAAATTTAGAATTCCCAAAAGATAATTTTCCCCTACCTTTAATAGATTTTATCATTGATTCCTCCACTGGGTATGAATTTTATCACTCATGGATGGTTTTTTGAGATATAACCAAATTCACATAACTCCCAAAGATCAACATAAAATATCATTTACCACATGATATGGCACTTATTGTTATGTTAAAATGCCTTTTAGTCTCAAAAATTTGTAGAGCCACCTATCAACATGCAATGAACCATATTTTCCATGATATTATTCACAAAATTTTTGAAACTTATGTAGATGACCTTATTTCAAAATATAAAAGTCATAAAACTTTCCTTCATGATTTGGATATCATTTTTTATCTACTCATTAAATATAAAGTTAGACTTAATCCATTAAAATTTGTATTTGGAGTTACACCTAATAAACTTCTAGGGTTTCTAGTTTCCCTTTGAGGCATTCATGTTGATCTAGATAAAATCAAATCTATCATCAACATTCCTATTCCTCACTCTATTCTTGACATATAAACATACCTTAGAAAACTTGGGGAAATTCATCATTTTATTCCATAAATGGCTAACCATATTTACTCTATCAATTCTCTCCTTTAAAAAGATAATGCTATATAATGGACAAACTCATGCCAAAAATTATTTGATAGTATGAAATAATCTTTGATTCAACCTCCCACTCCTCATGCACCTTAACATGATTATCCACTAATTCTATATACATCCTCTACTCCTATATCAGTTGGGGAAATGCTTGCCTAATAAGATGATACTAGTAGAGAATATGTTATTTATTATATCATTCGAGGCTTAATTGACTATGAAAAATGATACAAAAAATTATAATTTTATTTCCTTGTTATTTATTTCATAAATGAAAATCCATATCACTATATGCTCAATCAAACTACTTATGTCATATCCATTCTGATCTGCTTCATCATTTATTCTCCAAATATTTCCTACCTAGAGATAGAATTTACAAATGGATAGTCCTATTAATGGAATTTAACCTTTGTATTGTTACACAAAAATATCTTAAAGGACAAGTCATTATAGACCAAATCATGGTGGCTTCCCTACCAGATACAAACCACCTTTAATAAACTCTCCATATTCAATAAATTATTTATATTGAAGGTCTTTACCAAGAAATTTCTAACAAAGATTATTTTCATAATTGTACTACTAAATGAATTAACTTTTTAGGGTTATAGAATGTAAACCCTAGGATTTTAAATGGTTTTATGTGTTGGATGTGTTATCCACACCCCTATGTGGTCATGTTGCCTACATACCAATACTTTGAGGAGGGATAAATCCTAGTGTAGTTCTCCCACCCAAGTGCTTAGTGCAAGTGTAAGTGAATATATAATTAATGTCAGTTTGAGTGCTTTGAGTGATGATTGAGACTATAAATCTAAGCATTTTTGAGCTTAAGAAGTTTATAGATGATTGTGTGCATAAGTATGGGAAAATGGGGATTAATAACCTTAATTGTACATAACTTTTTCTAAGCTTGCTTGTGTTTATTTGCATTTGATTTCCATCTATTAGATAAAGGTATAAAATTCATGTATATATTGATTTGGTGCTTTTGTATGGTTTTAAATAGGTCTAAGCTGACCCTAGGTGCTTTAGGAATTGAAAAAGTATCCATTGGATTGCAAAAGAGAGAAAAGGACAATAGTGTCCAAATAGGATAATAGGAATGTGGCACTAATATCCACTTATCATGCTAGTGTCTAGTGGTATAAATTAAGGCACTATAGGCTTAGATGTCTAAGGAAGGGTCTAAGACTGATTTTGAGATGTCCAGGGATGTGTGTGGCCTACACAAAAGCTAGATGAGTGTCTAAATAAGCCTTAAGATAGGTTTATGGCTAAGCATGGAATGGGTTGTCTCAAGTAACACTTTTTTCACTAAAGTGTCATTTTTATATTATCACATTTTCCCCTCATTTATTATAGAAATGAAACAAATCAAAATGACTAGGATAAAGGAAAAATATGTGTACCTAGACTTACCTATAAGGCAAAGTCTAAGAATTTGGATCTAAGTATGTGAAGTGTGTTCCATTATTTATCTTGAAAATGAAACATGCATAAATAAATTATTACTTAAGAGATATAAAAACTAAAGACAAAATTAGTAAAGAGATAAGAGAGAGGAAATGAATGAATACACTTCACTAGGTATGTGAACCAATGCATAAAACCTAGTGACATCATGTGTATGCATGTAGATAGTGATCAATAGGTGAATATCTTAGACTAAGCTAATGGATTATTCAATCCCCATGTATTTTTAGATCAATAACTCAATTTGGTTTTGAATCCATCATTTCCCACCCCTACTTGGTGTATCATGACCTATGAATAACTTGGACTGGATTGATGTCTTATCCAACCCTCTTATGTAGGTGGCTCAAGAACACAAGTAGATTATAACTTCATCATTTCCTACCCATGTGTAGTAGATGTATATTTAATTTCATTACTCAATGTAAATAAATATGTATGATTGTAACTAAAACTATATATAAGGGCTCTACATCCACTTGAGAACTCTAGAATAAAAATAAGCCTAGTGGCCCCCTTAATCACTTGAGTATGTAGCTCAGGTACTATGTGGTAATCCCAACCACTGTAGATGGAGTAAGGAATAAATGTGGTGTATTACTTAGAACATGGTGTTTGGTGTGTACAATGTAGAAAATGACATGGAGTTTTCCATTCCATCTTATCAACCAGTGCATAAGTGAGCATATAGCAACAATGTGCCACATATATGCCCCCAGATGTGATATCTAAACATATGGATTATGGATTTAGTTGTAATAATTTGTATTTGAGTATCTAAAACTAAAATATAAGTGCTCATGTCATGCATGATTCCCCCAATCTAATCAAACTGGTATGATTTTGTGCAAAACTAAGCAAACACTAGTAATTTGCAACTAAATCTATGAAAATCTAAACTATACCTACTATGCCTTTCTAGTAAATTTGGATTTTTATAATTGTGGGGTTATTGCACAATGGTCCATAACGAACTATGTTATTTTTATACTAGCTGATTTTGATCCCTATCTGACTATTTTCCACCATGTTTCTTAAAATTAAGATTTGTATTATTTGCCTACTTGTTGGAATCTATGCTTCAAGTGCATTAAAATGACTTGATCTTTGTGAAAAACCTATATGAATTCCCCCTCTTTTGAGGGTATTTATTGAACCTATGCAAGAACTATCCTAAAAATAAAAATCTTTACATGATTTGTGTTAGCCTGAACATAAATGATATATGCATAATAAACCAATATAATGTGCATACATGACATCAAAATGTAAGATAATATGAGCATAAGTTGGTAATCTAAGATATATATTACATCTATCATTCACAAGGTTATCAAGATAGATATGATAATGTAATCATGTGTATGATCAAAAAATTTGAGTAACAAGCTAATTAACTACCTAATGGGATGGGGCATGATGTCTATCACAACACCTGGGGAGGAAGGGAAGATTATGTAACAATAAAGAGACAAGTGTCATAGCCATGATACATACATAAAACACACATGAACCACACAAAGTAGGCCAAGGGGTGAAAATATAAGGGACATGGGCACATGTCACTAAATCTAAGAAATAAATACATACAATGACATGTATAAATTTCCACGTATTAAAAAAGAAAACAAGTTGGCTTAGAGCCACATTGAAGGACATGTTCAAATGTATACATACACAATTAAGAAGGTACACACAAAGACATGGGAACATGTCCAAAGCATACATATAATGAAAGGAAGTGGTGTAGAGCCATATAATAATGGCATATTTAAATGCCCTTGAATAGATGTAGAAGCATATATGCATAATCATGTCTAAACTAGTAAATCCAAAAATGAAAGTATGCATGAAAATGTAGTATAAATTTGTATAAGAGAAAATATGTATATAAATTAAGTATAGAGTAGTAGTAATTAGAAAAAAATTAAGTGGTATAGGATAATCAATATCAAGATATAACAATTCTAAATCTATGATATAGAGTTAAGAAAGATGTAACCTAGAAATCGTATATTATATAAGATACCCCCAAATGGAAAAATGTATCAAATGAGTAATCTTTGTATTTGTGAATATGCCCTTAGTGGGTAGATAGTATAAAATATAGATTTATGTGATGGAATAGGTCCTTTAAGCATATGCAAACACTCAAAAAGAATAAGAGAACCATGTATGTATGATAAAATTGGCTATAATAAGATAGTTAGCATATGTAGTACCTAGCAAGTATAATAAATATAAATGTGAAAAATGTATACAATCTATAATTTGTATTTTCTAAGTAAATATTTGAATTTTTTTTGTATTTTCTAGATATATTATATTGTTTTCACATTTTTGAGTAAAAATTATGTATAAAAAACATGAAAATGAAATTATATATAAGGACCAACAATGAATGAAACTATGTACAAGTGGGGATGAACATACTAACTAATTAATCTCACAAGAGATTCACTATCAATATGTCATATATCAAACAAAGTAAGAATTATCATGCATTCATATGAAATGGTATTTCTAATATAAGAACTAGGTATACTAAGTGATATGTAACTGACACTACATGTGGATTAGGGATAGGAATCTAAGAAGTTGATTGAACTGGCTTGTGAATTGTGGCATGCACTATCTAAATCCTAATGGAAGAGTAAAAAAGTGACCATATTGATCATGTTTTTTAGGTGTAATAATAGCATATGGAACTGATACTACTCATGATGTACTACTAGTAGATATATTTTTAGACTTTATAGAAAATATCTTAATCAATTTTCATGTAGAAATTATGTTTTGTTGTGCATTATTTCTTGTAAATATATTAATTAGTTATTGAATTGATACTAATTTATGATCTCTATGATCTCTACCAAATATCTTAATTAGTTGTCATATTGATACTATGCTCTATTCTCTATGACTATTTCCAAATATATTTATCAATTGTTGAACTAAAAATATGATCTAATCTTTGTGATTGTTTCCAAATATATTAATTTATTATCAAATTGAAACTATGTTTTAATATCTGTGATTGTTGCCAAATATCTTAATCAATTGTCAAACTAAAATTGTGCTCCAATCTTTGTGACTATTTCCAAATATCTTAATCATTAGTTGAACTAAATATTTTCTTTGATCTTTGTGATTATTTCTAAATATCTTAATCGGTAGTTGAACTAAATATGTGCTCTAATCTATGTGATTATTACCAAATATCTTAATTAGTGGTCAAACTAAAACTAGTGGGGTAATTGGTTTCCATTATTTTACCATGCTTATATAATTAAGTTGATCTCTATCAACTGGCCACCATCTCTATTGAATCTATGGTTCATGGGATCTCACATGAGTAGGTGTCTTATAAACCACATGTCTCATATGATGAGTAACCAGTGGCTCCTTAAAAGGAGAGCCAGGATAACTCAATCATAGAAGAATGTGATCTAGGAGAGTGTGGAGATTGAGATATTTATGTCTCCAATGTAAATGTTATAATTATTCGATCGACATACTATTCAATATGATCTCAGAGTGCATAATAGTTATTGTTTGAATGTCCATTTATCTGATGAAAATTATAATATGGTTTATTCAATATCTTGTGCATACGGTGTGTTGGATGGTGATGAGAAAAAAAGTGATTATCCCCCTATTTAGTAATTTGAATGGTATGTCATCAAGCCTATCTCTATCTAAAAACTTTATGGCCCCACTACTGATGTTTTTTGCTCTATTTGTTATAGGAGATGCTCTATAAAGTGGCTCTTTGCCTTTATTGAGTATTTTGATTAGTTGATCTTGTTCCACTTTTCCCTTACTCATAAGTGGATTAGGTGTTTATACCATATTATATGACTGATTATAAGAGATCTAAATCCAAATATGTCTTTGAAGTGTCTCAACTAATCCTAACTTATTTTCTAATGTCATAGCTATGTAACATAGATGCTAGAATGATTTGGATGTCTCATATAACAATTTATCCCTAAGAGGAAAAATGAGGCCTCTATCAAACATGTATTATACCTATATATCTATCAACTAGTATATCAATTATTTAATATATATTATGAATCATATAATGTAATCATTTACTATTTTGGGCTTACCCTAGTGTAGTGAAGGTAAACTCTCATATGTGATTTGGGGTCCCTTGTTCTGAATATAATACATGAGAAAGACTTCTTATAACTCATTATATGTGTGTAGTGAACCACTAGGGAGTGAATGATGAAACTAATTTAGTGCCTTACCCTCTAGAGTCCATAGAAATAACTGTAAGAAAATCAAACTACAAGTGATATGTGCTAGAGCCTTTCGATATGATTGAAGTTGCAAGTATGGATCTCCATGTCCATTAAACTTTAGTAATGCTAGTATCTAAAAGTTTGGTGGTAACTTTGTATGGAATACTCTATGTAGGATAAGATTTTCATGGATGGCATTGGAATCAACAAATTTTAGTATGTTTTACTTTCCAAAGTGAGTTGGTGTACTTCTTATTACAAATAACCCATGGAATGCATCAAGGATATTATCTTGTATGAAGGAATATTAACATCATCAAGAGGTTATTTTAATTTTTGAATCTTGATATTAGTTTTAGCCATTGGTACACTATATTGGGGAGCTTTGATTTTATTCACTATAACCTTTGGGGGGGTGATAAATTGGACCTAGTGAGATGGAAATGGGTTATCACCCTCATAGAGGTTACAATGAGAAATAGGTTCTAATTTAGTAAGGGGGGTTGAGGGAGATTCATTAGTATCGATTATTTTGTTAATTTTCAAAGAAGTATCACATGCTAATGGACTAGAAGATATATTATTATCATGTGAATGTTAATTGTTTAAACTATGAACATAAGTATGAGTTTATTTGTGTTTATCTAAAAGCATATTATCATTTGATAAGAAATCATTTTGAACATGAGATATGGGTGAATTAGGGAGAGAACTAGAAGGTTTAGATTTAATTTCCTCTTCACCAAAATCATAGTAATCATTGTTATTCCAAGGTTCATCAAAATCAATATTTAATTCACTTATAGAAGTAAGAGCAGAAGAATTATCATTTGAATTCTCACTAAGAGAGATAGTACAAGAATATTTTAACTTTTTCTTATTATGTAATATATCATCATGTGTAGGTGAAATGCAATGCATGTATTCACTATCTATGAGTGTAATGCATTTATGATCATTATTTTCAATCTTGGAGTCAAGGGTAGAAGAAGTAGAAATCATGTTTTCATTTGACACATTATGACATGTAAGATAAGAGTTAGAGATATTTGAATTAACTATATTTTTCATCCACATTAGTTTGTGCATCAATAAAAGGTTTAATATCATTTATACATGATTTTTAAAATTGAAATGATAAGGGTAAAGAATGTGGATTTTGATTTTTTATTCTAGGAACATCATGTATAATGTTACTTCAACCATACAAAGGTAAATTGATTGTATTGTTATTGTATTGCTTTAATTTTATTAAAGATGTATCCAAAGTGGTTGAAAATCTAGGTTCACGTTGAAACAAATCACTACCAACAAGGGATTATTTTGGCCTTGTATTTTTAGTTTGATTTTGAGAAGTAGGAGAGGATATATGATAAAGAGAAGAAGATGCATATAATCTATCCTCATCAATACTTTCATTGTCATGCTCATAGTAATCATCATATCCATCATTACAACAACAACAATAATAATAATAATAATAATTATTATTATTATTATTATTATAATAATAATAATAATAATAATAATAATAAATGAAATCATGCTCATTATCATGTGCTAGTGTGAAATCTTGAAAATTTGTCCATTCATTTGTATAATTATGTGAAAATTTTGGAAATTGATCAACTGGGTGCGGGGCAACATATTTTTTGGAAGTCATTTTAATCTTGCCAAAAAATATAATGTGAAGAATGAAAAATAAAAAATAATAGAGATAATATAATCCAACATAAATATATTTTAAATTATGCTAAATATTCAACCTAATGTGTAGAAAAAATCATAAATTTGCTTGAAACCCTAAGGACTAATTTTTGAGTGTATAAGGACCTAATATGTGATCTAGGGTTTGGAGGGTTTTATACAAAATTTTGAAATATTTAATCGATGAAAACCTAATAGAGGATTGATATGGATCAGTTAGGTTGTGAAAAAATAAAGAAAAAATATAATTTAAAAAATATTAACTTCTTACACAAAAATGGAGAAGGCAAACCCTAAGTTGGAACAAGAGTTCTAAAGTAGTATTCAAAGTAAGTTGGGTTTACCAAATGAATTAACTTTTTAGGGTTATGGAATAAAATCCTTAGGTTATTAAAGGGTTTGATGTGTTTTATGTGTGATCCACACACCTATGTGGACACACTACCTACATACCAATACTCCAAGGAGGGATAAAACCTAATGTAATTCTCCTGCTTAAGTGCTTAGTGAAAGTGCAAGTGAAGCTAGTTGAAATTCTAATTTCAGTGATTTGAGTTATGTTTGAGATTAAAAATATAAGTATTCTAAGATTAGTAAGGTTGTAGATGACTATATGAATAATTATGGTAGAATAGGGATTAATACCTTAATTATGCACTTGTTATTAGCTTGCTTGTGTGTATTTGCATCTAATTTCCATCTACTGGATAAAAGGTTAAAAGTTATGTATATATATTGATATAGTTATTGTGAAGGGTTTTAAATAGGTCTAGTCCAACCTTATATGCTATAGGAATTAAAAATATATATATTGGATCTCAAAAGAGGGAAAAGGAAAATAACACCCAAATAGGAAAATAGTGTTGGAGCACTATTGTCCACTTATGGTGCTAGTGTCTAGTGGTAGAACTTGAGGCACTAGGGGTCTGCATGTCTATGGATGGGTCTAGGACTAATTTTTATATGTCTAGGGATGTGTGTGTTCTGTACAAAAGTTGGACAAGTGTCTAAATAAGCCACAAGATATATCTAGGTCTAAACTAGTAATGGGTGGTCTCAAGTAACACTCTTGGCACTCAAGTGTCATTTTTAGATGATTACAGTGATTAGAATAAAATAATCGATTAAAATTGATCTCACTCCTTATACCACTAAATCTAAATTTATCATCAAAGTACTAACAAAAGTTACAATTGACTTACTTTGAGATACTTGGACACTTCACTTTGATATTACAAAATGCCTTTAAGGTGTTGGGGTAGTTTGTATCTTAACCAACCTAGTAAAATTATACCTTTAGTATTTCAAATAACTTTTGGTGTCACCAATAACATGATTGAATATGAATCTCTAATATTAGGCATGCAAGATGTAATAGATTTAAGCTTCCCATATTTACATGCTTTAGGTGACTCATAGCTTATATGTTGCCAAGTTAGTGGATATTATCAATGCAAAAGTGAAAACTTTATCACATACAATAAAATTACTACTATTCTTGCCAAATAATTTACCTTTTTTACCATATAACCAATTATAAGAGATCAAAATGCTATAGTTGATTGTATCACTTCATCAACATCTCTATTTCACCCTCACTAAGTACTTCATGATTCTCAATTTCTTATTCAAATGAGAAAATCACCTTCTTCTTTACAAAATAAAAATAATTCTCTAATTTTTGACATTAAGGCTATTATTATTCAACAAATCCCATGGTACAAAAACATAATTGAATTCATTGAACATCAAACTTACCCTCCAACATGGATTCTAATTAAAAGACTCTAATATATAAATAAGCATTCAAATATATACTTCGATACAATGCCCTTTACTATCATAACGTTTAAATAACCTTACTACATTGTGTAATTCAAGAATAAGTTCCTGATTTCCTAGAAAAAACACATGGGGGCATTTGTGGTGGTCACTATAGTGATCATGATATAGCCTACAAATGCCTATGCATGGGTTCTTTTTGGCCTACTCTTAAAAAAGATGTCAATGATTTTTATAAAAACTATAATCCTTGTCAACTTCATGATGATATTATCCACTTTCTTCTTGTCAAAGTCCAAACAGTGGATTCTCCTTGGCCATTCTCTATGTGGGGATTATATCTCATTGGAAAATTACCTAAATCACAAGATGGTCATCATTAACACTGCCACTAAATATTTTACCAAATGGGTAGAAACCATGCATCTTTTTAACATTACTAGTATTACCATTTCCAAATTTATTCTCAATCAAATCATATGTTGTTTTGGATTTCCTCATACCATCATTTATAATAATGGTGGAGTTGACCATTTTACCCACAACCCAAAATAGGTCAACCCCACTATATCCAAAATCTTGTATAGGGGATTTTTATAATGTCATAGGGTATGTTGTGGCTTTTTTTGATGTCATTTCATATGCCATTTTAAGTGGGTCATGGCCTAGCCTAGTCCTTATGTATTTTGGTGTCTTGAAAATCATTTTGATCATATATGTAAGTAGAAAATTTTCATGGTGTTGAGCAGTTATAGAGAAAGTCTATAAAATCCTAATGTTTCACTTGGGAGTTTTGTTCAACTTTTGGCCAAGTGATTAGGGCATTTTGATTTCCTTCAAAGGAAGTGTTCCACACAAATCCTATAAAAAATGTAAAAGTGTCAATTCTTTTGGGACTTTTATTTTGGGGTTTTGGCTAAGTGTTGGAATTATTTTGGGAGTTATGTTTTGGGCTTTTGTTTAAGTGTCATAAATTGTCTTGAACATTTTGCCTGAAATAATTTCCCCAAAGGATCATTGATTGACAAAGTGGACCTTTAAAAAAATCTCAAGGGGCACTTTTCTCAGTAAAGTGTCCTACATACTTTTTATGAAGGGTGAGTTTTACTTGCTTAAGGGTCCAATGCAAAAATACAAAAGGGTATATTTCTTAGGCAAGTTTCTTCTTCAATTTTCTTGAAGGGTACTTCTTTTCGGAAATAGGGTCCTTTTTAGAAGCCCAAAGGATATCTTTTTTCAAGCTAAGGGTTAAATTTCTTTTAGAAAAATTACCCACACAATTTTTTTAAATGAATTATTCTACAAGAAAGTGCCCTAAATAATTTCTCTAAGGGGATTCTCCCCAAGTAAAGTGTCCCAAACTAATTCCCCAAAGGTTATGTTTCTCATGGAAATAATCCACTCAAAGGTTTTAAAGGGCATTTTCTCAGCAAAGTGTTCTACACACTTTCTCTAAAGGATCTTTTCTATAGGGAAGTGGACCAATTCAAAAGATTCAAAGGGATGAAGGGTCATTATAAGAACACAATTCCTTTGGGAAAATTATCTAGGACAATTTTCTAAAAGATAGTTTTCTTTCAAAGCTTTTATCTGAAATAAAAAGACTAAGTTAGAATTCTTTTAGATAGTTTATCTGAAAGAATTGTTCAAATCAAAGTGTCCAAAACACTTTTTCTAAAGGATATATTTTTCAAGCAAAATGGTCGACTTCAAGGTTTCTAAAGGGTAATTTTATTTTGGTAAGGGCACTTTTAGAAAGCCCAAAGGATAATCTCAAAGGGCAAAGGGTAATTCTATAGGCACAATTCCTTTGGGAAAATTGCCCAAGATAATTTTCTTGAAAGATGATTTCTTTCAAACATTTCATCTGAGGCATAAACCCTAAAGACATGAATATGTTCAGACATTTTGTCTGTAAGAATTATTTAGGGCAAGGCTAAGGTAAATTAATTACTTGGGAAAAGGTGTTCTAAATAAATCCACATGAGCCTAAATTTGATGGTCTATAAGACATCAAATACATTAGCATGAGCATCAAATTATAGTTGTGTAGACATAAATTTTAAGCCTCAAGAAGTAAATGTTTAAATTTAAATGTCCCAAGGATTATCATGGTTATACCAAGTGGCATGATCTCATGAGATCACAGATAGATCCAATAGCATGTGAGTGACTGACGGCAAGATCATGTGAATTAATGCACATTTTCCAACTGACACCAGCAAAGAAAAGGTTGAAAATTCAAAGGTAGATCTAAGGGATCATGTTTATTCATATCTAAAATATCTAATGGTCCAAGCTGAGTTGAGGGATCAAGGATCTGGATCAAGTCTCAATGACTAATCAAAGCAAAGGTCGATAATCAGTTTCAATAGGGTAAGGTAAGTAAAAGGAATGAAGCCAAGATCAAGCATAGTTCAATTAGAGCCAAAGCCAAATGTTTTGAAGGATGCTACTAGAGTAGACATGTAGATTCAAATGGTTTCATCTCTAGGACCAACTGCTTGAAAGGGACCACATCCCTCCACTATGCACATCACAACAAACTAGTTTGTATTAGTTTAGCATCAAGAGAAAACCCTAATAGACTGATCTAGTTGTTTTAACTAGATGGATGCATGAACCTAATGAGAATGCTTGACTATACTATTACAACCACTAGGGAGGATCAAATAAGGAATATTATAATTGTGTAGTGACTAAAAGTGATGGGGATAAATCAAATATCTTGAAAAAGCATAATTTTTGGAAGCATTTGTGATTGTGTTAGAAGCATTTGAACTAATTGATTCCCATTTTGATCACCAAGTCCCTTCTCTCTTGTGGTTTTTCTCTTATAAATATAGCCCTTGAGCTATTTTAAGAACAACCACACCATGTATTGTAAAGCCCTACTAGATTGATGTTATATTCTACTTTTGAACATTAATACAAGTTTATTTTTTGAGTTTTGAATAATTGTCTAAGTCTGCAAGTGATGTATGGTAATGAGAAGTGATAACCCTCTATCCTTACTTCCCTTATCCTTTCATGTTTGAGCAAGAGTTATTAATATAATAGGTCATATAGAGTGTAGTCTAGTGTGTAAATATTTTCAAGTGTACAATTATCCTTTGAGTGTGTAATCTACCCTCTAGTTCATTTACTTTGTGTCATTGCTCACATTTTTCCTCTATATCAAAATACTCATGATAGAATCTATTAAAACTTAGAGACTAGACTATATTTTCTATTTTAGTGTGGTAGAAATATGATGGTCATGTGGGAGACATTCTCAGTGCATCACCTCTTTTAGATTAGGTTTATCTCATGAATCTTCTAAATCTTTTCCCATAAACAAGAATTATCATAGGTGAAATCACTTCAAGATACATTCAAGGATATAACCCTTAAAATATAGAGGCTCACATCCACTATAGGTACAACCACATATCTGAAAGTGTTGCCATGTTGCCCAAATCTAAAAGAGGATTGAACACCCTCTTCTAGGGTGAAATATTTGGTGAAAATAGTTTTAGCATGTCTAGTGGGACCCATTGTCTTCAAGAAAAATTTTCAAGGTGAATGTTGGTCTTGACAACACCAAATGCAAACTGGTGTGCTACTCAACATTTGGTGACTCCTCAAAGTAAATCTAGTTTTAGACCATTATTCTGTTATAAAATTACCCCTATAATGCATGGTCCTCACTAGGGCATCCTTTGATAGACCATCCAAGACTATTAATGCACCCATTTAGCCTAACAACCCTCTTGTAATTCATTATCCACAACCTAATATTCCCTTTGAAGAACAAGTAGATTTTGCTAGAGAGGAAGAAGAGGAAAAGGCTAAAGAATTTGAAAATATTGAAGAAGAAGAAGACATGTCTAGACCTTATGCTTTACTTTCCTTCAATACTAATAACCCCATTCAAATTCATGCATATAATTCCATCCCTCCCAATGTCATAAAAGGTGTGCCCACATTCAATGGTAAGAATCATATCACACCTAGTGAGCACATTAGAGATGTCTCTAACTTTTGAATTTTCCATAATTTTTTCCAAGAGAACATTACCATTAGGCTCTTTTCCATATCCCTTAAAGGGAAATATCTTTATTGGTATATGACTCTATAAGGTGGATGCATCTCAACATGGGATGAGTTTGGAGTTTTATTGATGTCTAGATTTGGAAATGAAAGTGACCATGCTTCCCTCATACATCAGTTCAATGTGATAAAAAGAGGACTTAATGAGACAATACATAAATTCAATAAAATGTTTTAGAAGACTTGGCATAGCCTCCTCCCATGAGACCACCTACTAGTTTTGTGTTCCCTACTTAATTAAAATCCATTAGGACTGAAATTGCTATCATGCTTCAATATATGGGTGGTTCTACCCTCCCTGAAGCATATGAGCTTTCTATCAAAATTGAGAATGGTCTCATCCAAGATAGAATATTTCAACCTAAATTTTCTATTCCTCCATTATCTCATGATTTTTTTGATGCTTCAAATGTGGCTAAAACTCCTAATGTCAATACCAAGCCTAGAGTTACTCCTAATAAAGAGGATAATGTCATGGACAAAGATGTAGAAATTCAAAGGATAAGAGCTCGACTTGGGCAAACCGATGTGAAACATGGTAATTATCAAAACCCTTACCCCTATTATAAATAGTATAGTCAATAATATGGAAGAGGGAGAGGCCAATAGCAGCCTAATCCTAATAGGCTTGTTAATACATATAATCCTAACTCTACCACCAATACAAAGGAGATGGTACCAGTTTATACTAATTTGGTGTAGAGAAAAGATTGGTAGTAAGACCAATTCATGGATGCCAAGCAAAATGGAGATCAAGATTTTGTGGTTCAAGGTGTAGTTACTCCCCTCCTATCAAATTAAGATTAGGTGATGATGCAAGTTAATGAGCATTGGCAAACTTAAGGTGAGATCACCAACTTTCTAGCTAAAGACACTTTTGTGCTAAATCAAGGATCCTCTATTGTAGAAATTACTAGGTCCAAGAAGATGGCTCTAGGGGGTGGTAGCATCATTCCTACAGGCTCATCTAACTCTCTTACAAGGTGATAGGACATAGCAACAAGTGCGACCATTCCAAAGGCTTATGTGGTAGTTTCAAAGACTTTTACACCTCTAAAAACTCAAAATGTGGTAAGGTCTACCTCTATCCCTCAAGTTCCAAGTATTTATCTACCTAAAATATCCTAAGAGAAAGTAGTTATATATTCTTTAAACATTGTATATTCGTTAAAGAGTACTAAAACATCCATTTACCTTTGGGATGTTTTACATATGCCTAGCCAAAAAGAACTCCTCCAAAAGTAATTGTCCACTATCCATACTAGTGTCTCACCCTCAAATCAAATTAAAAGTCATGTTATCCTTGAAAATGTCCCTATTACCATTATTGAACCATTCACTAGGGTTGGAAAACCTCCATGGTTTTATCTCACTCTTATAGTAGGTGACAAGTTGGTCCATAATTGCATAGTGGATAGTGGAGCTTCAACTTCAATCATACCTAAAGTCGTAGCTAAAAAATTGGGTTTGAAGTATGTGCCAAAAATTAAAAGAGTTATCCAATTGGATGGTACCCATACCAAAACCATAGGACTGATCAAAGACTTAAAGGTTCTCCTACATGACTATCCTAGTTTTCTTATCTTGCAAGACATGGTTGTTGTTGACCTCCCAACCCATTTTGTAATCTACTTATCAAAGAACTTTACTACCAAGATTAGTGGATATATTTTAGATGATTGGTATTTATTAGCCTTTAGGAGAAGGTATGGGACCAAGGTGACAATTAGGACATAGTCTCTTGCAACGTTTCATATTGATCCTTACATTGAGATAAGTTATGTCTTAAAATATGTTGTCCATGAGAGGGAAGAACCTAATGTGGATGAGGGAATTCCAAATCTTGAAGGAATTTCTAATTTATTCTTAGATGAGTATGGTGTAGATGCATATGGATATATTCCTTACACATGCTTTGAGAAAACTATCTTTGGCACTTACATCATGCATGAAGAGCCATTTGAAGAAGCTAAATTTAGTACCAAACATTCCTATGCTACCAAAGGTAATTATATGATCCATGAGTATGATGATCCTAATTTGGTGTATCTAATTAGGCACCATAGTGGGGACAATGATGTTTTCAATCCTGATACTGATGAAGATGCTCTAGATAATGACACTCATGAGGAAGAAGAGAATGACTTATGGCTAAGATTTTAGGTCATATGTCAAGAATTTGATAAGACTAGTGACAATACTTCTCCCAAGAAGCTTATTATTGATGTGTTTATTGATGAAACCAATGATAAATTTATTAGGTGATCTATAAATCTTGATATTAAATGGCATATTATTAAATAATATGGACATCAATCTATTATTCAAGAGCCTACAGTTCTAGAGGAACCCCATAAGGTTGAAGTAGAAGTTATTATGCTTAAAAGTTCATTAGGAGAGTCATCTAGTATTGAACCATTTCATAGGGGTTAGATCCTAAGGAAGAGGAAATTTATAATCCAAATAACCAAGTATATCCTCTACAAGATGATAGAAAGGTTGAGGTAGATGTCATCATCCCTATTCTGTAGAATAAGGAATGTATATCAGATGTGGTAGTGATCATGAGGATTACAGCTCCAAGCAAGGCTCATGGAGATTATGAAATATCATCCATAAAGGTCTCAAATAGTTCACTTTTATACCTAAAAATATTCAAAGGGGATAGGCTTCTTAATCACCTAATGTGCAAGTAATTAGTGATAAGCATGCCCCTCATGCTAGGTTGCTTTCATGGAGTGATAAAGATGCTAAGGGGACCATTTTTGACCTTATCTAAGGTATGATCAGATGTTTGACCTCTAGGGGTCAGTCTTGTAAATATTAGGTTATGTGTGTGTTTCCCTTCTTGTTGTATTGTGTTCTAATAAGTGCTTTTGAAGCACAAGTGTGTTTTGCTTAATTCTTTTCTTTGTGTTTTATTCCTATTATTTTCCATGTTTCATGCATTATTCAAAGTATTTTATATGTCCAACTTGTATACTTTTGACTCCATATCCCAATGGATAGGTTTAGGTAATTGTTCATGTCATAGTAATCATACCACCCTTGATAAATTTCCAAAGATATAGACCATTTTTTCCCATAACTCAACATGGGTCAACCCCCCTATAGCCAAAATCTTATATATGGGGCTTTTTATAATGTCATAGGGTATGTTGTGGATTTGTGTTATGTCATTTCATATTTTATTTTAAGTGGGTCATGGCCTAGCCTAGTCCTTGTGTCTTTTGGTGTCTTAAGAATCATTTTGATCATATATGCAAGTAACATATTTTCATGGTGTTGAGCTATTGCAAAGTAGGTCCATAAAATCCTAAGGTTGCACTTGGGAGTTTTGTTCAACTTTTGTCGAAGTGATTGGAGTATTCAGATTTTATTTTGAATAAGTGCTCCGCAAAAATCCCAAAATAAATATACAAGTGTTAATTATTTTAGGACTTTTGTTTAAATTTTTTTGGCTAAGTGTTAGAATTAATTCAAGATTTATGTTTTGGTATTTTATTTAAGTTCCAGGAATTATTTCAAACATTTTTTCCAAAAACATTTCCCTAAAGGATCATTGATTGACAAAATGGACCTTTACAAAAATATTGAGGGGCACATTTCTCGGCAAAGTGTCCTACACACTTTTTTTGAAGGGTGTTTTTTCTTCACCAAAGGGTCTAATGCAAAAATTCTAAAGGGTATGTTTCTCGAGCAAGTGTCCTCTTCAATTTTATTGACAAGTAATTTTATTGAGAAAGAGGGTCCTTTTCAGAAGCTTGAAGGATATCTTTTTTCAAGCTAAGGGTCAGATTTCTTTCAAAAATATTGTTCACATAATTTTTTTGAAGGAATTGTTCTATAAGTAAGTGCCCCAAGTAATTTCTCCAAGGGGCTCCTCCCCAAGTGAAGTGTCCCAAAATATTTCCCCGAAAGATATGTTTCTCAAGGAAATAGCCCACTTCGAGGTTCCAAAGGGCATTTTCTTAATAAAATGTCCTACACACTTTCTCTGAAGGATTTTTTCTAAAGTGAAGCGAACCAATTCAAAAATTCCAAAGGAATTTCCAAAGGGTTGAAGGGCCATTCCAAGTACACAATTCTTTTAGGAAAATTGTCTAAGACAATTTTCCCAAAGGCAGTTTTCTTTTGGATCTTTTGTCCTGAAGAAAAAGATTAAGGCAAAATTCTTTCAGACATTTTGTCTGAAAGAATTGTTTAGAGTAAAGTGTCATATGCACTTTTTTCAAAGGATATATTTTTCAAGAAAAATTGTCCACTTCAAGGTTTTTGAAGGGTACTTTTATTTTAAAAAGGGCACTTTCATAAATCCTAAAGGATAATCTCAAAGGGCAAAGGGAAATTCTATGGGCACAATTCCTTTGGAAAAAGTATCCAAGATAATTTTCCCAAAAGATGATTTCTTTTGAATATTTCATCTAAGACAAAGACCCTGAAGACATGAAATGCCCAAATATTTTGTCTGTAATAATTGTTAAGGGCAAGGCTAAGGTAAATGAATTCCTTCAAAAAAGGTGTTCCAAGTAAAACCAATATAAAAATGCACAAGAGCCTAAATTTGATAGTCTATGGGATATTAAATACATCTACATGGATGTCAAATGATAGTCACATAGACATCAAGTTTAACCCTCAAGAAGTAGCCATTTAAATTCAAATTTCTCAAGGATAAGCATAGTGCTACCAAGTAACATGATCTCATGACCTCGTAGATAGATCCAATGATGTACAGTTGACTGACAACAAGATCCTATGAATTAATGTGCATTTTCTAAGTGGCACCAACATGGACAAGGTTGACAATTTAAAGATAGATCTAAGGCCTTGCACTTGTTTATATCTATAAAATCTAATGGTATAAGATGAGTCGAGGGATAAATGATCTAGGTTAAGTCTTGATGACCAATCAGAACAAAGGTTAACAAGTAGTTTCAATGGGGTAAGGTAATCAAAAGGTATGAATCCAATCTTGAGCATGGTTTAGTTAGAGCCAAATCCAAATGTTTCAAAGGATGCTACTGGAGCATACACATAGATTCAAATGATTTCATCTCTGGGACCAACTACCAAAAAGGGATCACATCCCTCCACTATGCACATCACAAAAAACAAATTTAGAGTAGTTTAACATTAGGATAAATCCTTGATAAATTAATCCAATTATTTTAACCAAATAGATACTTGAACCTAGTGGAAATTCTTGATTCTATCATTATAACCATTGGGGAGGATCAAAGAGGTAATATTATAACTATGTAGTGACTAAAAGTGATGGGGATCAATCAAATGGCCTGAAGGAACATAATTTATGGAAATAGTTGTGACTATGATTTAAGCATTTGAATTGATTGCTTCCCATTTTGAGTGTCAAGGCCCTTCTCTTATGGTTGTTCTCTTATAAATATAGCCTTGAGCTATTGTAAAAACAAACACACCATGTATGGTGAAGCCCTACTGGATTGATGTTATATTCTACTTTTGAACATTAATACAAGTTTTTTTTTTTTGAGTTTTGAACAATTTTCTAAGTTTTCAAGTGATTTATGGTAATGATAATTTATAAATATCTATCCTTCCTTCCCTTATCCTTTCATGTCTATGCAATATTTCTTAATCTAATAGGTTATATAGAGTGTAGTTTAGTGTGTAAATATTTTCAAGTGTATAATCATCCTTTGAGTGTGCAATCTACCCTCTGGTTCATTTACCTTGTGTCACTACTCACATTTTTCCTTTCTATCAAAATACTCATGTTAGAATCTATTAAAACTTAGAGACTAGTCTGTATTTTTTATTTTAGTGTGGTATAAATATGATGGTCATATGGGAGAAATTCTTAGTAGATCACCTCCTTTATATTAGGTTTATTTCATGTAGCTTCTAACTCTTTTCCTATAAACAAGCATTAGCATAGGTGAAATCACTTCAAGATACATTCAGGGAACTAGCCGTTAAAATCTAAAGGCTCACTTCCACTATAGGTACACCCACATACCTGGAAGTGTTCCCATGCTTCCCAAATTTGGAAGAGGATTGAACACCCTCTTTTAGGGTGCAATATTTGGTGACAATAGGTGGAAACTTCAAAATATATATATATGAAACAATTATGTGAAAAAATTAAAATTACATAAATTATCAACACCCTATCATCCTCAATGTAATGACCAAGTGGAAGTCATAAATAAAATTTTGAAAAAAACATTACAAAAGACTATTAGAGAATCTCATATAGATTGGCACCTCCATATTTATCATGCACTTTGGGCCTATCACACTAGCAAACACACTAATACTGGGGCAATGCCATTTTCATTAGTATATGGGTTTGAATCAATCTTATGATTAGAATTTGAGCTCCCATGTTTATGTATCTCTCTTCATGGTATAATCCCTGCTAAGGAATTGTGTGAATCCCATCTTCATGTTTTAGATTTATTAAATAAGTGACTTATGGTTGGTTTACAAAATAATTGCCAAATAAGACTCATATTGATGAACAAAATAATAAAAAAGTCAAATTCATAACCTTCAATGTTGGTGATTTAGTCCTAAAACTATATTATAGACATGACAAAGAGGGTAAATATGCCCAAAAATGGTGGGGTCCTTACTTAAAGACATCCTTGGTCCTAGTACTTATAGATTACAAACTAATGAAGGACATATTTTTAAAGAACCCACTAATGCACAATTTTTAAATGAATGTTTTGCTTAAACTTTATTTCATACTTTCAGATACTATAAATACTAACACTTTTTATAGGTTTCCTCCAAATATCTCCAACTTGTAGCATTACATTATACTCAGTAGCCATAGTTCCTATTTTGGGTCCTTTAGTCTATCTTGATTACTTTAACTTAATTTATGAGTTGCATTGTAAGACAATAGATAGGACCCAACCATCCTCATGAATATATTTCACCTTTTAACCCAGTTTTAATATTTCTCTTTAATTATGAATTTGTCATTTTATTCTTTAATTCCCATTTATTTTTTGGGTTGAAGTATAAGACCTAAGATATGACCGTGCCTTACAATAATATTTTTCATATTTTCACCTATTTAGATTTATATTTTATGAGTTTTAATTTAAAACCTTAGATATGACCAGGATTTCCTCATTAAATCTATAAATTTTTCAAACTATCTTTAAATCACAGTTTTTTAAAAAAAAATTAAAGCAATGGTTAAAGATTTTGATCTCATATACTCAAATTTGGTTTCATTTATTTTATGGTAACAACCTTAAACAAACTTTTTTGCATATTTCCTTACACTTGCATATATTATTATGATATAGAGTCATACTTACCTATCAGTGTATCATTTTTACATTGGCACATTTTTGTGATTTGAGGTTACTCAATCATTTCATGTTCATTCTCTTTGTCTCCCCTATTTTCATTCCACTTTGGGAACACAAAGTTCAATTTCAAGATAACATTCTTATTTAACATGAAAGTAAAAGAATCATAGACAGCATGCTCTCTAAATTATTTTTGCTTAGCTACCAAGTCTAAGTTTTCTAGTGATAGTCATTTTTTTTCACACCCATGTTGGTTTTATGTATCTGTATGGAGGAGGAATAGAAAAAGACATAAAAAAGTTAAAATCCAAATAATTTAAAACAAAAGGCAATGATAAAAAGGTATTTATAATTTGAAATTGAAAATAACATCAAAATACATGATTATCAAGCACATCTTAGATTTTAATAAAATCTTAAACTCCATAGTTGTGCTCATGATAGAGCCAAAGTCCATTGGGGTGAGGTAGGCCAATAGACTAAGATAAAAGATTTTAAAATTCTCTTTAGTGCTACATAATTTCTCACACAAGTACTCAATCTTCATAGTAGAATGATGACTGTATAAGGGATCCTGAATAATGGGGAACACATTGTGTGAAGGTAGGTCCATTTTAATTTTCATGTATATAGCCTTCATAGGATGATATTTATACTTCATTAGATAACTAAAATTTGTGTGACTAAGGTAAGTTCTCTTAAGTCCTTAATGTTGATAGTCCTCTTGTTTTTATAACTTAATTTGAGTGTCTTGATTTTGATAAATATTTTTTACTTTGGTACCACCTACATTTCCCCCACCACCCATTTCATTTCCCCTATTGACAAGAAAGTCTATTTCTAAATATATTTTGTAACTTCTATATTCTATCTTCTTCACATCTTCTTAAAGCATGCTACTAATAGTTTTGTTTGGTGCTCTCTATATTAAGAATAAACCATATTTTTGAGTGAATATGCATTAATTTCATACACCATTTATATATCCTTCTTATATTTCCTTGGTTTCTTTTAAATTTTATAAAATGTATTTATGAATCTTTTTATAGACACATTTTGTTTCATTTCTCTATTTTTAGTTTATCCATTTTTGAGTGAGTTTCGATTGTTACTTCTCATTCATTAATGTTGTTTTACTTCATTTTATTTTTACATCCTTGTTTAATTTTGGTTTGTTACTTCTTTTACATTGTTGATGGATTTATTATTTCAATTTCATAAGTCCTTAGTTTGATCTAGTTTGTTACTTTTTTTACTTAATGTACATTTGTTTGAGTTTATCAATCATTTAGTAGCCTTGGATTTTTGGTTACCTGATTTATTCTTAGTTTCCTTGGTATTTTGGTTCTAAATTATCATTTATCACCCTAGATTAGTAATTAAACAAGTGATTTATTTCATTTCTAAAAAGTTTAATTATTTTGGTTTCTATGTGATTATTTATTTTTGTTCTTTATTTTTGTATCCTTAGGGTTTGTCCAAAGTAATTAATTTTCCCTCCATGATCAAGATTAAAAATACAATAGACAACCATTTAATGATTAAGGTAAGTCAAGGAACGTATATGATAATTTAAAATATTTCAATTATTTCTTTATTGTCATTTCAATTTATATTTTTTACTGCAATTGTTTTAGCTCAGCGTTGTGTGTTGCTATGTTATTTTCATAAATCATCCTCCCACATTACAAATATGTGACACATGATGATCTTATAGTGTGGAATATGTATACATATAATATTTTTAAAATTTATAAATTACTAATGCTTTCTATTTTATAGGAACCTATTGAATCTTAACCGCTCTAAGTGCATGCCTTAAAGGGTTTATTGGGAAAGGGGTTAGTAGACATTTGGTGCTTTTTAATATTTTTATCCCCTATACCACTATGTAAAACAAATATAAGATACTTTTATTTGATTCCCTGAGCATTAAAATCTTGTTTATATACTCCCCTAAGAAATTCACCACCCAAAATAGCCCCTACCTAAACAAAAACCCATTTTTACCATTTTTATTACTATGTCAACTAGGTCAACCCCATTCTTGGTTTAGTGCATGTTACATAACTCTAAAGGTTCAAGCTAACATAATTTGAGACCTAATAACTCTATTTATCACCTAACAAACTTGACTAGGCTAACTTCATCGGATATATTCTTAAGAGGGCTTAGGGTCAATCCATGGCTATAAATACCCACTCATCTTCATTTCTAAATACAAGATCATTTAATTTTGCATCATTACTAATCAAAAATATTCTTATACAATCAATATGAGGTTTCATTACTTAGGTTTTTACATTGGAGAAGTAGCATTTATCTTGTAGAGGTCTTGGATGCATAGGATAAGTCTTATAGCCTAAAATTAATTTGTCCTTGTGATTTTTACAAGACACAATAACCTATTTTAAAGCACCATTGGCCAAGGGAGAGATTGTGGTATGACAGGTTCGCTTAAACAAGTTAAATATATTCTTAACCCTTCATATTTTTATAAGTATATATTGTAGAGCAAATAGATTGAATTATATCTCTCCTTGATTAGATTATTTCTATGTTATAATATTATCTTTTCATTTTTATTATTTTCCCCATTTGTGCCACAAGATTTAGTGAGTAGTAGATTACCTTGCATATTCATTTACTATATTATCTTGTATGTTTATTTAGTATATTAGCTTGCTTATTATTATTTTAATCATAAGATCTAGCTAGGGTTATCATAAAATAGCATTTGACTAGAGGTTATATAAACCTCTCCTTTGATTTTGTGTGATAAGAAACCCCTTGGTGTAGGTTTAGGATATCCATTATTGGTCATGACCCTAATATAAATGTATGTCCAAGAAAACTAGTTATTTGATTAAATTCCTTGAGCTTTAATATTATTGAGTAGGATAAGTTATAGATATGTCTAGTTTTGCTTGCATATATGAATTACCAAATGAACATTATGAATAAAAATGTGTCTTTACTAATATTTACATGGATTCTCTACAAGGGTTACTCAAAATGGAACCACTCCAAGGTTAGCATCCTACGTAAAAACCCCATAGCGAACAACACAAAAAGCATCCACGTCAACAAGAATAAATAATTAAAGTATTCATACAAGATTTAATAATTAAAGTGTTCATGGGTGGTGCTTATTTTTGGCATAACGATATTTATCCTACACAAACAACAATTACTTGCAATGTAAGATGCTTGCAACAAATTGTATTTGATTTTAAAAACTTATAAAATAAATGAGGTAGGAAAGACTCATTGGAAAACATAATAATACCAATTGCCTGTGGTCATAAATTGGTTCAAACATAGGTTTGGGTTATGCTTACCACATCTCCATATTCATTTACACTATGAAGTCTTTGATTATACAAAATGGAAGCAAAAATTGTTCCAAATCAGCAAAGTGCTTCTTTTTCTAATGAAGGTAAATTAATACATATTCCAAATGATAGCATTAGTTCTTCTAGTACACATGTAAAGTGTGAGGAGGAACATGTTATGTACCTTTTCAAATTATATAATCATGATGAAAACAATGTAAAATATCCAACTTGGATAGATACCTATGACCATCCATTGGATGAGATCATAGAGTAGTCTCTTCAAATATTCCCAAAATACCAAAAATTTAAAAAACATTCAAAAATATAAAAACATTTTTAGAACCTACATATTCTATTGGCTCCTTGGCATATATGTGTTATTTCATGTTGGTGGATGGCATATCAATTACTTTTACATACATATGTGTGTCAAACTTCTACTTGAGTGTGATACAGGCATACACATATATATGATATATTCCTATTTTAGATGTTGGGCCTTCCCTCTACTCATGTCATGTGGAAATTGGGGGCATCCAATTATTTGGTCTTGATATAAATAAGTTATATGGTTTAAGAATAACTTTTCCTTATCATGTTTATGTTTATACGTATTTACACATGCCTTTATCCATGATTATATATTTTAGAGGGTACTTGATATGTTATACACTTAACATTTTTTGCTGACACATTTGATCCATAGGATACTATGATATGTTTATGATGGTTACTTATACTTTATTGTATGCACTTATTTGAGTGTCTTGCCTTGTTATTGTCTTGATTGTTTGAGTATTTGAATATGTTCCTTTGTTACGGCCCCCATGACTATGTATGATTTTATTAACATAAGAACATGTAATTTTTTATTGTATGGACATTTTAATATGTCATCCTTGCTTTGTGGACATTTTAATAAGTCATGTCCCTTGATTGTGTGACATTTGAACATGCCCTTGTTTACGTTCCCCTAGGACCCTTGCATGTTAACTTGATTTTGAGTGCTCTTGTGTGTTTTATTGTTTACTTATTGATCTTGTAATATTAATATCTATATGTTTACATGATATTTATCATACATATTAGGCCTTCATATGATCACATTGTTCTATGTGCTTCAATGATACATTTACCTAGACATGTTCTTCTATATGCTACATGGTTCTAGTTATAGATTATTCATTTGTCTTATCCTTTTGAGGTGAGGTAATTAATGGTTTATATTCTTATCTCACCTCAAATGGGGGCATATTACTGGGGGTCATAGAGGCATGTTCTTCACATTTGAAACAATTTTCAAATTTAGTGGGGGCACACTTTGGAAGCATGTTCTCCACATTTATTCACATTTGGCATAATTCTCATATTCAATGGGGCCATGCTTTGGAAGCATGTTATACACACTTATTCAAAATTAAACACACAAAATTTAGTGGGGTCATACTTTAGAAGCATGTTCTCCACACTTAATCACACTTGGCACAATTTTTAAATTTAGTAGGAGCATGTTTTGAAAGCATTTTTTCTGCACTTATTCACACTTGGCACAGTTTTTAGATTCAATGGGAGAATGCTTTGGAAGCATGTTATCCACACTTATTTAGTATTCAACACACCCAGATTTAGTGGGGACATATTTTGGAAACATCTACTCCACATTGACACTTATTTTAGTTCTCATATTTCTCCATATAAAGTGGTGGCATGCTTTGGAAGCATGTTCTCCAAACTTACATAATTTATGAATTAGACAAAGCATATGGTTATATAATTTAGATTCACAGTTATAATAGAATTGTATATATTGGTATTGTTATTATACAAAATTTTAGCATGAGACATATCTAAGGTTTATATGTTATGTAATGTGTACCTACTATTGAAAAATCCAAATTAGTTTCATATTTCAAAACACTCTCAGGGACTGTCACCACCCACTAGGTTGGACTTTTATAAACTATATTGAGCCAATATACTATAGTAGTTAGTTCACTTTTGGTATGGTTGAGGTGATTAAATCACTCTATCTTGATAAGTTTTTAGGTTAGAATTGATTGCATCATCCAACCTCGCTAGTTTGATAGTGTGAGTTGATTTGGTTCACTCGCACTCACTAGGTTATAAGTATGATAGGGTTGTATGGTTGAGCTAATCTCAAATTTTGAGTGGTAACTCACCTTTTCTCCAATGTTGGGGTCATGTGTCTTCCAATCTCTCTTTATCTATATCTCCTTAGGTATATACATTTTTTATATTTCTATATTTTTCCTAATCTTAGTTTTAGAGCCTTACAATGATATATATTTTCAAATCAATTTGCCAATAGGAAATATAGTTGCATCGATACACAAGTGTACTCCTAAACCTTACTCTTTTAATTTCAATCATTTCAAATATTTTTAATTTATGATTATATACTATAAAATGTTCTTGGTTGTAGGATAGTCACCAATGAAGCACTCAAGTTGGATTCATGTAAAGTCAAGGTGTGTTATACACACCTAGTTATGCATTTATTATCCTTTACACCAACAATTTCATTACTAGATTAATTGGGGGAATTGTAGACAATATTTATGGATTATATATCACCTTAGTCTTATACACTTAGAAAAATCAAACCTTGGTTGTTCCTCTTAGTTTTGAACCTTCTCACTTTTGAAAGTCTCACATCTACTCTATCTTTTTCCCCTTGGCCTATATCTTGGTCTGACCAATCATATATTGATGACCCAAACCTTCTATCTTGTCTAGAATGCTTAAATAATGATTATATTATGACCCTTCAAGTTCTGAACTTGTACCTATTTTATAACTACCATGACACAAACGTTATTCCTAGACCCCTATGTCAATTCTAGTATCCTACCCTAATATAGTTGTCTAGTGCCCTAAATTCATCTAATTTTCAAATGAAACATATTCTAATGGTCAGACTAAGTTATTTAATAAAATTTATTTATCCAAGAAGATTGATATAAATATAAGATCAAACCCTCATTCAATCCTCACCTTGCATTCATACCAAAGATGATTCAAATGAAAAAAACTTCCATATTTATTCTTATTTCCATTTTAGTCATAAGGAATACACATCTATAGGTATGAAATACTAAAGGAGAGACCTAAGAGCCCAATTTTCCAACTTAAAAGATAAGTCATTTTTATACTTAATTTCCACATATTTCATGATTCACACACAAGCCAACACGTACGAGAGAGCTACATTAGTCTGAGGCCCTCTTCATGGTATTGGCTATGTAGGTAGCACTCATTAATAGAGGGGTATAGGGTTAGATCGACACTATGTTCCCATTAACCCATTTTTCCAAGGTCACTATGAAGATGAAGAACTAGGGTTTTACAATTTCATGAGTGATAATCCATTACCCATATCTAAATGTACTAGAGTGAAGGTGAAGACAAACCCAGAAGCATCCAAGTGGTTTCATCCTTTTCAAACAATTATTCTATATAGGACACCTATTTCTAGTTTAGATAGAAGGGCTAACACAATCATCTCAAGATAACACTAGTGTTTGTGGCTCTAGAGACACTTAATCCAAAATTTGGCAATTTTCCTCGAATCATATTTTAGTATAAATCCTACCTATCTAGATCTGAAACTGTGTTAGCATCATAACTACCTAAGTACATTATTTATTTGTCATTTCCATATCTAGAATACTTGTACTTATTATTTTTAGCCTATCTTAGCATAATAAATTTAGTATAGATTATATATGATTATTATAATTAATTAGACTATTATATATCATATAATTACCCTTTTACATTATGATTTATAAATTATTAACCCTATCTACCCAAGTAGTATCTTTATCCAATTTAAGGTTAAACATTTATATGGTTGAGGTATTTAGATCACTCAATCTTGCCAAGTTTATAGGTTGGACTTGATTACATCATCCAACCTCACTAGATATATAGTGTGAGTTGACTTGGCTCAATCACACTCACTAGTTTATAAGTATAATTGGGTTAAAATTGGTAATTTAGCCTGTCAAGACCAAATACCAACCCCTATAATTTGAAACTTTTCAAGATCTTGTCAATAGTCCCTGTAAGGTGGTCAAACAAGTGTATTTTAGCCTAAAAAGATAGTTTTGGTATTAAAAATGTCAAAATTGGAGTCAAAAGGTAATAAAAATATATAATATACCTTAAATTATATTCAAATACATAACTTTTACAATAGTCCAAACTTTCAAAATCTAAAAAGGTGTTTAAATGCAATTTTAAGTCAAAAAAGGCTATTTTCTACCTCCCACATACCAAATTTGGCCCTATAAAGCATGGAAAAGGATTATTTTTGTGTTTATGCATGATAAAATACTCATGTAATTCTATTTAATTTATTTAAGTGGTGGTGGAATATTGAGTTATCTTAAAAATCTAAAAAGAAGTTATTTTCTTTTATTTTACAAGGAGAAGTATGAACTTGTATGGAATTATGTATAGCTAAAGCCTGAAATATGAGGAGGATATTATATATTTCCATTAATAATTTCATTTAAATTTGATTTATTACAAGCCCAAAACTTGTCATCTCTAGACAATTGGCAAGTTTTCACATAGAGACTGCCTTGCAAGTTTGATGATGGTATGGATTGGAGAGAGAAGCTACAAGTCTAAAATTGTAGGAAAAGAAAGTAGAATCAAAGGGATTATTTATGGATCAATTAGTTTTATAATTAGTCTTTTATACTTCATTAATCATCCATTTTAAGTTAGGCTAAATTTTTTAGTTATACATCCATGAAGGCAACTAGTTTTATTCAATTTCTCCTCACCAAGGAAGCAATTTAAGAAAATTCAAGTTTTCAAAGATTTTTTGGAACCTAACACACCATTCCATCACCTCCTTATGTTTTTTTCCAAATATATGAATGTCAAAAAATCTCACAAAGATAAGGAGTGTAATTTTTAGTTTGGCATGCTTTCAAAGAGAAATTGTACGGTCTAGGAGAGAGAAGGATTTCAAGATTTCTTATTTTGATCCATGACATGAATTTCCTTCAATTTATCATGTTTACAAATAGGTTTTCTCAAGAAGTCTCTAATTATTCATGTATTATCCCATATTTGTGCTCTCAAAGTATCTCAAAAGGCCAATTTAGCATACTTTAAGGAAAATTTGCATATTTTAAGGTTTTTGCATAAACCTATATTTCATTTTTAACCTATTTTCCTTTTCTAAAGGCATCTAAATTCATATGGTGTGAGGATTATGTGTTAATGTTTACATATAACTCCTCATTTTGGTCTTAGCATGCTCCCTCATACTCTTTTCCACATCTATCTCACTCACCCCATATCACTATCATATCATAGTCTTGTAAATATATTTTGTGCTTTTTCACCCTCCATTTATGTTTTTCCATCATATTTCATCCTCACCACACTTCCACACATCTCCATTCCATGTTTCATTTCTATAGAGAGTCCAGGGTTAACTAGAGACCACCACAAGTATGAACAAGAGGATATAATCCAAGAAAAACATCATATATAATTAGGAGATAAGGCCTATAGTAGGCCACCATAGTCAAGATTGGTCATAAAGGTACAATGAAGAGTCAAGGTGAGAGAGACCTTCTTGAAGGTCTAGTGAGATCAAAAAATCCATGATCATGGTGAATTAAGAGGTGAAATCCTTCATGGATGTGAGAGTAGGTCTGTGAATCTTAAAATTTAGCACCATTTCAATATGATCACCTATAGCAAGAGAATAACACAGTCATGTTTTCCATGAAGAACATAATCCAAGGAGTGATAGTGAAGATATCTTCATAGTGGTCTATGCAAATGACCTCATCAATCACAATAAGGAAAAATAACAATGATAAAATTAGGTTTTGGGCCTTTATTAAAGTCACATACAATCCTCATCCATACAAATGGTACCAATATGTACACCTAAAATTGGAATTGAAGGAAACAGTCATCTTTCAGGGTTGTCATCATCATAAAAATGCATGGTCTAATATTAGGAATCAATTCAAGGATAAATGTCTTAACTTATGATTGATCCAATTATAAATCATCAAAATAGAGGTAGCCTCAGGTGTCCTTGAGACCACATACTAGCTTGTCCTATCTCAAGGAAGGCCTACATGGAAATTTTGAGGACTCCTTTAGGTTGTTAGGCATAATTGACCATCAAGAGTATTAGAAAGAAATATTTCTTAGTATACATATGGAGCTAGGGTAAAAAATAAAATGAAGCCTTGAAAGACTTAAAATAATAAATATAGCCTATAACCATCCTAGAGAAACTACAACCAAGTATATGAATCATACTTAAGGTGACTTCAAGGGTTTTATTCATGAGGTGGACTTCCAAAGAATAGTTTGAGTTGTTAAAAAATCACTATAAAAAATTTAAACTCATTTACACTTTGTGCTTTGATAAAACTCCATAAGGCAACATTATCACTCTGCAAACTCTATCTGTATAAGGATCATATGCTCACACATAGTCAATATTGATGGTAGTTTTTGGGTTTAAGTATATCTGATGGTCATTGGTGCCTCCTTGAAATAATTAAACACATAGTCAACATGTAGAAGGATAATATCAATAATAACTCAATAATGTACATCATAGAGTTCAATAAGGGCTTAAGAGGAGTATGAGACACCTATATCCCAAAAGACACCTACATCCATGTTCAAGGGTAGCTATATCTCCAAGGTTAAAAAGGGTCAATGAGAATAGTGTTTTAAGGTGAAATTTCATGATTTTAAGAAGGTGTCATGAGTACTAGTGATGATTAGGATAAAAGTTTTTAATCAATGACACAATCAAATTTATTCTTGTAGGGAGACCTACAGCTAGCAAAGAAGGCTATAGTCAAGTAGGTGAATGGTAATTGAATATACATCAAATATTTTTGAACATTTTAATGAAGGTAGTGAGATAATAATGATAAGATAAACAATAAAGGATAAATTATGCTTTGTCCATACTCTCAAAACACCTTTACACCTTGTCATAGTTTGTACAAGGACAAATCATCAAGAGGAATACAGTCATGTTTCTAGGATTGAAGAAAGATAAAGGCTATCTAAAAGTTCATGTTGAGTTTCTTCATCATGAATGGGTCATTAAATTATCCAATCATGAATTAATAATGTAATACATCATGATGATTCTAAGAACATGGTCCTACGAAGAAAGATAAAGGTTATCTAATAGTTCATGTTGAGTTTCTTCATCATGAATGGGTCGTTAAAGTATCCAAGCATGAATTTATAATTTAATACATCATGATGATTCTAAGAACATGTTCCTACAGTTATATGTCAAAAATATGTACCTACAACCAAAGGAAAGCATAGGCTTCTACTCAAACTTGTACTAAATTACAAGCAAAGTGGTTCATTTTGAAGATTTTTATGATGGTTTAGATTATTTAAGGTGAGAGGTGGAATTTAATAAGGTCAAATAATGTTATTTAAATACTCTCAAAGGATTTAACACTTTCATTTTCAACCCTAACACAACACCTATAGCCATCATATGGCTAAGTGCATATTCTCAAGGCTAGGTAGGTTAAGAATATAGTGGTTTACTTTCAATAATTTCAAATGGTTTGGAGAAGTCATAAGTAATGATAGAGTTAATAATGAGGTAAAGAGGGTATAAATTATCCTCAAGGCCAAGCTCAATTTTTATCATCCAACATTCATCTACAACTGCTTGAGAATCCTTGTAAAGGTTGACAATCAACAGTTAGCATTATAGGTCTTACCTTTCTTAATGTTCATAAGGTCCTATTGTGTTTTGAGAAACATTTAAAATGGAATGAATATTTATATATAAGTTAAAGTGAGGGTCTCAAATAACATTATATATATTCTTTTCACCTCAAATATATACCCACAGCCTTAGGAACATAGGTTTTCTTCTAGGATCTTTCAAGTTAGTGACTAGTAAGCAGAGTTCTAAAGGGAATTTCATATCCAATGCAAAGAGGTTTTAAAGAATATGGAATTTAATAAGGTTAATGGATATATACATATATATATATATATATATATATATATATATATATATATATATATATATATATATATATATAGTTTTAAAATACAAACCATAGTCAAGTCAACTGCCAACCACACCTATAGCCATACGAAGGTTCTAATACTAACACACTCATGTTCTAAGCATGAATGAGGATGAGAAGCATAGTGGTACATATGAGTACCTTGAAAATTAATTTTATATTTAGGTATTCAAGGATTAATTAATAGGTAATATACATTATGATGAACCTTTGAATATTTTAACATAGTCAAACCTTATAGGCCTGTTTATGAAAGTTGACTATGTGAGTCCTAAATAGCGTGTTTGAGGTCAAAGATTGCTAGAAGAAGGGTGTGAGATGATTGAATAAATTTTATTATAATATTGATCACTAAATTAGTGATAATTTATCTTAAAATATTCCATTTTACATGAATTAACCCCCCACATACATCAACATAGTCAAGTACATGCTCAGACAATGCATAAGAATATAGTTTGAGAGAGATTAGTGACATTTTGGTACCTAAAAGTGGAATAAAGACTTGAAAATTAGCTCACATGATCATAAAAACTTGATACATATTCCATATTATTATCAATACCAATTCATAAGTTTAAGTACTCGCTATTTTGACACAGTCCCCTACTAGTCTCAAAATAGTCACAATGGAGCTAGAGGAGGTTCTTATGGTTTTCAAGGTGAAAAAAAGTTTATAGGTTCATTAAATTGTTTTAAAAACATGGTATGATGTTAATACATCTTAATAATACCCTTAAATATTTTCTAAACTCTAAATTATATGCAAACCATGCCCTTAAGGGCTAATTCAAGCAAGCAGGCCTATAGCTCTAAAAGGCATTTTTTGACCTATCAAGCAAAATGAAAACTTGAGTATGATTTGATGAAATGGTAAAATACCCATGATTATTATTTAAATCATGTAAAATAAACAAAAAATTAAAATTCGTCCATGGAGAGAAATTCAAATTCTATAGTTTTAGACACCATGTCAAGTCACCTGATGAAATGCTCGTATCTTTCACCACATGAAGAGTTTGGCCAAAAAATATTAGAATGATTTTAGGACTAATATTAAATTATAATTAATTAATTAATTGTGTTTTTTTAGGATATTTTATTTATGAACAATTGCTAAGAGTGTAAGCATGTCCAGAATGCTTATAAACCCTATACGCAAATTTCCTTCACATGGTATATTTTCATACATTTTGTATGGGAACCCAATATTATCAAGGAATTAGAGGGGGTATTTATACTACACATTCATGTAAATAAGTTTGAATTTATAACTATACCTTTTGAATCATCATTAAGAATATTTAGATCCAAAACCCTCCCAAACCTTCATAGTGACCAGTTTTGATAAAAGTTGATTTTCTTGTTATTAAAACCTCATGGATCAATATAAAACATATTAAAACATAAATTAAACTCATATATTATCCCATAAATTCAAAAATTTTGTATGAAATTGTGTGGATTAGGGCATAAATCAATTTTTTTGGAAAAGAAAACAAAAAATGAGGTATAATGTAGTTTACATGAAATAAAATCCATGGATGTTCAATATTGAGACTTTTTATTCATAATCAAATCATTATTTTTTCAAAAAAAATCATGTAAGCACCCCTACCATCTCCTTTAAAATAGCCACTCTATAGGAAAATGATGCAAAATTGACTTAGTCAACCATGGTGACTGAGTAGTAAGAGTTTCTTCATCAAGAACACCTATCTCATGGTGTGAGGAGTTGTTATCGGTATACTATTCATTGTATTTTTAGGTTTTATGGTTTTATTTTAGGATCTAATGGAATTTAAGTACAATAATTAGGCTATGAGGCCTAATTAGCCTAGTAGGCTTATTTGATCAAATAATCAAAAGGGAATTTGGCATTGGATGGATATAAAAGACTTAAAAAAGGAGTTTCCACACAATTTTTATTCTCTTCTTACATTTTAAATTAAATCTTCAAGTTCCATCTCATGCAATAGGAGTTCAAGTAGAGTTAACTAGTCCTTAAGAACCAATTACTCCAATAGACTAATTGACTGGCTTCATGCATCTTCTAAGGTTTTCATGCAAAAGAGCACTTTACATAAACTTAAACTCACTTAAAGTGGAGTATAAAACCAAATATTGGCATAAATTTCATGCAAAGGGTATTGACAAGTCAAATATGGGCACACCCTTCCTTCCCAATGTAAAGGATAAGATCATGCAATGATTTCAACATTAAGACAATTCTTGGAAACTATTATTGATAATTGTAGAAGGATTTTATCTTGAGTTAACTCCAAATGAATTATCCTTCTCACCTCTATGCCACATTGGCTATATACTTTCAATTTTTTTACAAATGTTGGCTTTTAATCCATTTTCTAGATCCTTGAGGCTGGTATAGAGAGATTATACAGAAATTGTAACTTGCACCAAAAATTAATAGAGTTTGTTTTTAGATCAATTCATGGTTCTAGTGTGTACTTTTGATTATTGATTTTCATATAATTGTTACAAATATCTCCTTTTTAGTTCATTTCCTCACCTACTACTATGATTATATCCTTTACAAGCCACTTGAAGATTATTAGTGTGTAGTATCTTTAAAGACCTCCATTTACACACCTTCAATATACAAACCTTCTTTCAAACCTTCATTTGAAAAATTGATGTTTAGGACTGATTTGAGAGAGTTTTTTTAACAATTTTTTCTATCTTGATCCATATGTGTGCCTAAGTTTCAAAGTTTACAAAGGATCAATCATTATTCAGGTGCACCACCATCATAGTTAGATTTCATTTTCAATTTCCTCCTTACTCTTTTCACCCCAACATCAAATAGGTTTATTAATTGATCTTAAATTCATAAAATCAAAGGAGCTAAACTCACAAGTAGAGGTTTGATCTAGATACAAGTATCTCATAGCCTTAGATCACTCCAATTTTAATCCATATATGAGTCAAATTAGAACAATCTAATCTCTACTAGGTGTTATCTAGGTCATTAAAAAATTTAGCACACTTAGTAGGACTACTTATTCACAAGAATTGAAGCATATATTTGCATATATAAGTATAGTAACAAGTTTCAAGGTGTCATTTTCAGATTTATATACATTTCATGCCACCAAGAGTGGTCACAATATCCTCTTGAAAAGGGAAAGAGATAGATTTCATTGAGTTATATTTCCAATTAGTAAAGAAGAAGAAAGCCTCTCAATCAAATCCAAATCTTATACCTCATGCTTCTCTTATTATTTATCAAACTCCTCTTATTCAAAAAAATATAGTTTAGCCAAACATTATTGTAAATCCCATACCTCATATGGTTGTTCCCAGGAGATAGGATTTTGTACCTTTCAATGGTGGTATCCCCTTGAACATTAATCAATGGGATGGTATCCCATCTGCTACTCTAAATTCTCTTCCTTACTTTATAGGAGAAAATCTAGTTACTCCTATAAAGCATATTGTAGATATAGATAACCTTTGTTCAGTGCATCATGTGACTTAGGATAATGTAGCAATGAGGTCATTAGAAACTTCATTTAAAGGAAAAGTACTTTAATGGTATAAAGGATTGACACCTACATCAATCAATAACTGGGATAAATTTGGATAAATTTTGTGTAATCACTTTGAGGACAAAATTGATCATCTTTCACTAGGGGAGCATCTTACAACAATCAATATATTTCCTCATGAATTCATGGTAGATTTCAATTATAGGTTTTGAAAGACCTAGGATAGAATTCCTATAGTAATCAAGCCTACTCTAAACTATGCATTTCTGTAGTATCTAAAGACTCTTAATTCATATGTGGTTATCATGATTCAATCCATGAGAGGGAACACTTTACCTAAATCTTTTAAAGTAACAATCAAGGCTTAAAATTGACTTATACAATTAGGAAAGTTATCTCCAAGGCCACCTATGCCTCTATTTCTAGAGATTCATCCTCTAACTCCTAATGTTTCTCTAGTTCTAGATTTAACAAGTCTTTATCAAATAGAGGGTAATCAAATTGACATATTAGGGAATATAGAGTCTTTTCAATGCTTACAACAATAAGTTGGTTTGCAATGGAAAGGTAACAAGCTCCATCTTATAGGTCATACCAGAATACTAATCAAATTTATCAGTACAATAGGCCACCCTATCAGTCCAATCATCAAGGATGAGAGTATAATTCTCAATCAAGGAAATATAATCTTAATGCTCCAAGTAATTAGATATTTTTCCAACTTAGAGAAACTAGGCTTAGGAAGGATAATGGAAAAAAGAGTGGGATCAATAAAATAACATGGAAATGACTCTAGTTGGTGATAACTCATAATAGTCGTATATGCAGTAGAGTTCAACTCCTCTACATGAATACCAACCACCTTCTCAAAATAAGGAAGCCTCTCTACCATATGGCTACATTCCTTCCTTCACTCAAGTAGAAGTGAAAAATTAACAAGGAGAAGGTAGTAGTAAAGTACCTACTAAAACTACATTTATTACCTTCCAAGAAGGTGAGAATTCATTTGAGCACATGGTTATAAATCAAGGCCAAAATATGTTAAATGTTGATAATTCTATTACATTTAATACTAGATCTAAGAAAATGGAAATTAGTGAAGGTTTAGGTCCTAAAAAGGTAGCTCCTCTTATTTCTCATCCACAACAAAAGAACACCTCTCAAGATGTACCTCAGAAGACATCAAACTAGTAAGCATAAAATCCAAAGGGATAGAATTTGAAGGGTACTTAAATTCCTCAGTTCAAAAAACATTTAGGAGGTATTTATTCTCCTAAATTATATCTTAGGAGATCCACTTCTCCACTCAATATTTTGAATCAAATAAAGAAAAGTTTTGTATCAATTTATATGTGGGATACACTACTAATCCTAAGTCAAAAGGAGTTTCTACAATAGGATCTTACAAAGCTCAATATCATATATAGACAACATAAAAAAGAAAGGGTAAGTGTTGCTATAAAAAATTCAAATCATTTTTTTTATCCTAAATCTCCCAAGGTGACTAAGCCTCCTCCCTTTTATCTTTTTGTTGTCATAGGAGATTGTTTAGTTCACAATTGTATGATTAATAATGGGGCGAGTACTCTTTCATGTCCAAGTCAATAGTTGAAAAACTAAGACATTGGTATGAACCCCATGATAAATGTGTCTTGAAATTAGATGGGTCTCCTGATAAAGACTATAGGTGTTTTTATAGATCTTAAAGTCATACGTGTGGCTTGTCCAAATTTCACTATTACATGAGATATAGTTGTTGATTTACCCCCTTATTTTGCACTATGCCTATCCAGAGATTTTATAGCTAAGATAAGAGGATAAATTTATTCATATTGATCATACATGGTTTTTATAACTAGGTATGGAACCAAAGTCACTATAAGGTCTGATCCAATTTCTAGATTTCACCTAAAACCTTACATGCCAAACATGTCAAATGTGAATTGTAGTATTTCAAAAGAAGATGAAAATACCAATGATCAAGAACCTTATAAGTCATTTGAAGGAATACTCTTGGATGAGTGGGATACTAATAACCATGGATATGACCCCTACAAAAGTATTGAATAAGCAGGTTTTGGTGTCTATTGTATGCATGAAGAATGTGAGTTATTGCCTAGTCTTGCTAGCTCAATGTAGGATTAAGGAGTATGGAATATATACTTTGATGGATCTAAATAAAAGAATGGAAGTGTGGATGGTGTAATGTATATTTCACCTCAAAATCAAAGGCATTATTCTTATATTTTATTTTATTTTATTTGTACATCAAATACTATAGAGTAAGAAGCTATTATTCATGGCCTTCAATGGGCTAGAAAAAGGGATATTAAAATTTTACAAGTGAAAGGTGATAGTGAGTTGGTAGTGCATAAATTTATAGTTTTAAGTAAAAATAATAATCTTATTATTAAGGCCTAAAAACATAGATTTTGGGACCTCATGGAAGATTTCTAGGCATTTGATATCCACTCCATTCCTAGAGGAGCCAATCAACATGCAGATAGACTTGTTGCCATAGGAGCACAATATGATATTGTGGATCAGCTCAAGGAAACTAAAAATTAGACCTAGATCAAGGTTGTATGTAGGCCTTCAATTATAAATAATGATGTAAATTGATAATTTTTTAAAATTGATAAATAGATAGTTTATTTCTTACAAAATGAGGTAGAATTCTACCCAAAAAATCATGATAAATTTCAAAACCAATATGAAGATTAGATTATGTATTTGAGATTAAAAAATATGCCTAAAGGCTTGGTGACTTTAGAAATAATTTTTAATTAAGATTATCAGGTGAGAAAGGATAAGGTAAGCATCTCTTCCAAGAAATAACATTATGAGCAAATTGTCATAGCTGAAGGTAGGCAACTCAAGTTGGGAAAATTTAACACTAATACTATGAGAAGAACTTTCATTTCATTATGCAAGGATTTTATGGATGTATTTTATTATGAATACCATGATTTTAAATGTTTTGATCCTAGGTTATCACAACATACAATTAAGTTTTAAGAGGATGCAAAACTAGTAAGATAGAAGCAAAGGCCAATCAACCCCAAGGTTGAAATCCTCATGAGAAAGGAGATTACAAAGCTGATTGAATCAAATATAATATTTCCTATCAAAAATTCAACATGGATAGCAAACCTTGTACTTGTGAGAAATAAGAATGGAGAGATAAGACTATAAGTGGATTTAGAGATTTGAATAGAGTGTCACTAAAATGTCACTATCCTCTTCCCTTCATGGATAAAATTTTACAGAGAGTATTAGGTTCATAGAGGTTCTCTCTAATAGATGGGTACTCAGGTTATAACCAAATATTGGTGAAAGAGAAAGTCCAATACAAAATAACTTTCACTACCAAATGGGGTACTTATGCATATAATAAGATGCCCTTTAGACTCTCTAATGCTAGAGCCACTTTTTGAAGGGAAATGGATGTTGATTTTCATGGTATTTTGAGTGAAATTGTTTTAGTTTATCATGATAACATTACTATATTTTCAAAGGATCCTAATGATCATTTAACACACTTGAGATTTCTTTTTGATAGATGTAGACAATTTAGAGTTTCCTTGAATCCAAAGAAGTGCATTTTTATAATGCATGAGGGAAGACTTCTTGGGATGTTGTGTTGAAAGTTGGAATTTACATTTATATAAAGATAATAGAATCAATACTTCATTTATCATTGCCTAAACATAAGAAAGGATTGTAGATATTCTTGGGAAAGATCAACTTCATCAGAAGGTTCACTCCTAGTTTTACAAAATCGGTTTGAGATAAATAGGTTAAGAGAAGATTTAATGCCATCAAAGAGGCCATAAACCAAGTTCCTACTTTGCTCAATATTGATTTCAGTAAGTATTTATTTATGTATGCTTTCTCTACATGTAGTACAATTTTATCCATGCTTATGCAGTAGAAAAGTGAAGGTTTAGAGCAACCCATTGCTTTTTTAAATAAAGATTTGAAGGAATATACAGGGTTTTTTTTTTTTTGAAAATCATGTACTTGATATTATAATAGGTTTTAAAAAATCATACATTTGGTTTTAAATAATAATTTTTTTAATGATAGCTCATCCTAGTGTGAAGGATTTCATCCTTAACAGAGACTTAAGTGAAAAGAGAGATAGATGGGTAACTAAGTGCATGGTGACATTGAATTTAGAATCATAAATATGTTCCAAGTTATAGGATTATGTGAACATCTTGCATTAGATTTTTAAGAATAAAAAGAGGTGATTTGGATAGTTCAAGATACTCAGCATGACGCTGAAACTACCCCTCCTTCCAATTGGACATAGGATAGTGCTAGATTCATATAAATAGGAGAGTGTCTCGTGGGCTTAAATTCATCAAAGAGAAGAAAATTTATGCTAAAATAAATACCATTTATTCTAATTGATGGATTTATTTTCAAAAAAGACATTGGAGATATGTTATTAAGGTGTGTTGAAACTAGTCAAATTGACAAACTTTTAAAGCAATTTGATGATCATCTTTCAGGAGTCCACTTTGAATCCAAGACTAAAGTACAAAAAATCATTAGATATATTTATTTTTGGCTTAATTTTTTCAAATATTCACATACATGGGTTAGAAAATGTGCAAAGTGTGCAATGTTTATAGGAAAATAGAGACTAGCTGCTATGCCATTGAAGCCTATTCAAGTTGAGTATCCCTTCATGCAATGGGGTTTAGAATTCATTGGCATGATTCATCCTGCATCAAGTTCTAATCATAAGTGGGTTTTGATAACTACATATTATTTTACTAGGTGTGTGGAGGTAGTTCCACTAAAAGAGGCAAATGAGAACTCGATTCTTAAGTTCTATGACAATCTAGTCACCCATTTTGGAGTTCCTTAAACTATCATATCAGATAATTTTTTGAAATTTAAGAGTGCAAAGGTATGTGAATGGGCTCTTTATCATGGTATTTATCTAAAATATTCATCAAATAATTATCCATAAGGTAATAGACTAGCAGATTCCAATAACAAGAACCTGATTCGGATCATCAAGAGAATAATGGAAGATAATCAAAAATCATGGAATATAAAGTTAAATATTACCTTATGGGAAGATAGAATCACTCCTAAGAAGGCCATTGGTCATTCACCATATCTTTTAATTTATGTAAGAGAATCAAGGCTACCTATTTCATTATAACTTACAACTTTAGATCTTGCAAATCAATTAAAACTTCTAGAAAATGATGTAATAGATGTAATGATGAATGAACTATGAGAATTAGAGGAAATAAGAGATGATTTCATGCATACCATGTGGTCAAACCAACAACAAGTTAACAAATCCTTTGAAAAAATAGCTTCATCAAAGACATTTTAATAAGGAGACATAGTACTCAAAAGGGATGAATAACATTCTAAAATAGGTAAGCACTCCAAATTTGATATCCTTTGGAGTGGCCCATATATTATCATTGATTTCAAGGAAATAAATTAGTTTCAATTATCCAAACTAAGTGGATAGGAAATTCCTATTCCTATGAATGGGATGTTCCTCAAGTAATACTATTAGGAGAATCACTTCTCTGTACATATTCATAGTTTCATGCTAAGTAAACAACACATGATTTGTTAGTTTCTAGTTTGATTCAGTAGTCAGTTGTTTTTTTCTAGTTTGTGTTTGTGTCTATTTGTTTGTTTTGTTAGTGTATGCAAGTTTTCATAGTTTATGAGTATAGTCCAAGTTTGATATAGTCCATAGATTCTACATTTTATTGACCAACATATTGCTTAACCACTTTGAGTCACAATAAATCTTGTTAATTTGGCCTATCAAGATCAAATACCAACCCCAATAATCTAAAAGTTTCCAAGATCCCATCAATAGTCCATGTAAGGTGGTCAAACAGGTGTATTTTGGCCTAAAAAGATAGTTTTGGTCTTTAAAATATCAAAATTGGATTTAAATTTCCATTAAAATATCCAATATGCCTTAAAGTATATTCAAATACATGAATTTTACCTTAGCCCAAAGTTTTAAAATCTGAAAAGGTGTTTAAATGCAATTTTAAGTCAAAAAAGGGCTATTTTCTACCTCCCAGGTGCTAAATTTGGCCCTCTAAAGCATGGAAAAGGTTTATTTTTATATTTATTCATGATAAAATACTCATTGAATTATATTTAATGAATTTAAGTGGTGGTGTAAGCATTAGTTATCTTTAAAATTAAAAAACAAGCTATTTTCTTTCATTTTACAAGGAGAAGTACAAACTTGTATAGAATTTCATATAGTTGAAGCCTAAAATATGAGGAGGATATTATAGATTCCCATGAATAATTTCATGGAAATTTGATGTAGTACAGGCCCAAAACTAGTCATCTCCAGAGAATTGGCTAGTTTGCACATAGAGACTGCCTTACAGATTTGATGATGGTATGGATGATGCTACGAATTAGAGAGAGAAGCTATAGGTATAAAATTTTGGGAAAATAAATTATAATCATAAGGATTCCTAATGGATGATTTTTTTTTAATTGGTCTCTTATCCCTCATGAATCATCCATTTGAAGTTAGGTTAAATTGTGTAGTTTTGCATCCATGAAGGCAACTAGTTTTCTTCAATTTCTCCTCACCGTGACAGCATTTAAATAAAATTCAAGTTTTAATAGATTATTTGGAACCTAACCAACCTTTACATGGCATCCTTATATTATTTTATACACATTAATTTCAACCAAATATCACAAAGACAAGGAGTGTAATCTATAGTTTGGCATGCTTTCAAAGAGAAAATGTACGGTCTAGGAGAAAGAGAAGGGTTTCAAGATTTCTTGTTTTGATCCATGACATAAATTTCCTTCATGTTATCATGTTTAAAAATAGGTTTTCTCAAGAATTATCAAATGGATTCATGTCTTATCCCATCTTTGTGTTCTCAAAGTATCTCAAAAGGCAAGTTTAGCATATTTTAAGGTTTTTGCAAAAACCTATGTTTCATTTTCAGCCTATTATCCTTGTCCAAAGCCATACAAATTGATATGGTGTGATTATGATGTGTTCATATTTGTATATAAATCCTCATATTTGTCTTGACATGTTCTTTCATGCTCCTTTCCACCTCCATCTCACTCACCCCCATATCATTGTCATATCATTATCTTCTCATTCTGTTTTGTGCTTTTTTCACCCTCCATTTATGTGTTTCCATCATCTTTCATCCTCACCACCCATCTCCATTCCATGTTTCATTGATTTAGAGATTCCATGATTGTTCATGGTGAATTAAGAGGTGAAATCCATCATATATTTGAGATTAGGTGTGTGAACCTTGAAATTTGGCACCATTTCAATATGATTACCTACATCAAGAGAATAACACAGTCATGTTTTCCACAAAGAACATAAACCAAGGAGTGATAGTGAAGATCTCTTCATAGTGGTCTATGTAAATGACCTCATAAAAAATAATAATAAAGAATAACAAGGATAAAAATAGGTTTTGGGCCTTTCTTGAAGTCACATACAGTCCTTACCCATACAAATGGTACCAATATGTACACTTATAGTTAGAATTAAAGGACACAGTCATCTTCCAAGAGTTAACATCATCATAGCAATGCGTCCTCTTATATTGGAAATCAGTTAAAGGCTCAAGGTCTTAACTTATCAATTATCCAATCACAAATCATCAAAATAGAGGCATCCTCAAGTGTTCTTGAGACCACCTACAGGGTTTTCCTATCTCAAGGAAGGCCTACTTGGCAAGTTTTAGGACTCTTTTAGGATGTAAGGCTTAATTGACCATCAAGAGTCTTAGAAAGAAATAATATTTCTTAGTTTGAATATGGAGATAGGGTAAAAAATAAATTCAAGACTTGAAGGGCTTAAGAAGAAATGAAACCTATAGTTAGCCTAGAGAAGCTACAGCTAAGTATATCAATCATACTTAAGGTGACTTCAAGGGTTTTCTCCATGAGGTGGAATTCCAAAGAATAGTTTGAATTGTTAATAAATCACTATAGAAAATTTCAAGTCATTAACACTTTGTGTTTTGACAAAAATTCATAAGGTAGCATCAAAACTCTATAGACTCAGTCCGTACAAGGACCATATGACTCACATATAGTCAAGATTGATGGTAGTTTTTGGGTTTAGGTCTATCTAATGGTCCTTAGTGCCTCCTTGAAAAAATAAAACACCTAGTCAACATGGAGAAGTATAATCTTAATCATAACTCAATCATGTACATCATAGAGTTAAATAAGGGGTTAAGAGAAGGAGTAAAAGACACCTACATTCTTAATGACACCTACAACCATATTCAAGGGAAACTATATCTCTAAGGTTATAAAGAGTCAATGAGAATAGTGTTTTAAGGTAAATTTTCATGATTTCAATAAGGTTTCATGATTACCAATGATGAGTACAATCAAAGTTTATAATAAATGACATAGTCAAATTTAGCCTTATAAGGAGACCTACAGCTAGCAAAGAAGGCTACAATCAAAAAAGTGAATGGTACTTAAATGTACATCAAAGAGTTTTTAAAATTTTAAGGAAGGTAGTGAGATCATCATGATAAGAGAAAAAATAAAGGATACATTATGTTTTTTCCATACTCTCTAAGCACATTTACACCTTTTCATAGTTTGTACAAGGATAAATCATCAAGAGGAATACAATCACTTTTCTAGGATTTAAGAAAGATAAAGGCTATCTAATAGTTCATGTTGAGTTTAGTCATCATGAATGGGTAATTTAAGTAACAAAGAATGAATTAATATGTTAATACATCATTATGACTCCAAACACATTATCTTATAGTCATACATAAAAAATATGCACATACAGCTAAAGGAGAGCACATGCTTCTACTCAAACTTATACTAAATTGCAAGCATAGTGGTTCATTTTGAGGATTTTCATGATGGTTTAGATTATCTAAGGTGATAGGTGGAGTTTAATAAGGTAAAATCATGATATTTTAAGGCTCTTAAGTGATTTAACATATAAATTTTTAACCCTAGTACAACACCTACAGCCATCATATGACTAAAGGCATATTCTCAAGGCCAGGCAAGTTGACAAGACAATGGTTTACTTTAAATAGTTTCAAATGGTTTGGATAATAAACAAGTAATGATAAATTTAATAATTATATCAAGAGGATATGAATTATCCTCAAGTCCAAGCTCAGTTTTGATCATACAATAGTCACCTATAGCTACTTGAGAAGCTTTGTAAAGGTTGACAGTCAATAGTTAGCATTATAAATTTTACCTTTCTTAATATTCATAAGGTCCTATTGTGTTTTGAGAATAATTTAAAATTAAATGAATATATATTAATAAGGTAAAGTGAGGGTCTCAAAGAACATGATATACATTCTTTTCCCCTCAAATATGTACATATAGCCTTAGGAACATAGGTTTTCTTTTAGGATCTTTCAAGTTGGTGACTAGTAGGCAGAGTTCTAAAGGAGTTTCATATCCAATGCAAAGAGGTTTTCAATAATATGTAATTAAATAATTTCAAGGGATATATAGATATAATTTTCAAATACAAACCATAGTCAAGTCAACTACCAACCTAAACTATAGTCATACAAAGGTTCTAATACTAATACACTCATGTTCTAAGCATGAAGGAGGATGAGAAGCGCATTAGTACATATGAGTCCCTTGATAATTAATGGTATATTGAGGTATTAAAGGATTAATTAATATTCCATATACATCATAATTAACCTTTGAATATTTCAACATAGTCAAACCCTATAGGCTTGTTATACGAAAGTTGACTATGTGAGGCATAAAAACCTTGTTTGAGGTCAAAGATTGCTAGAAGAAGGGTGTGAGATGGTTGTATAAATTTTTATAATACTAAGGATAACTAAATTAGTGATAATTTATCTTAAAATATTTAATTTTACATGAATTAACCCCCCACATACATCAACATAGTCAAGTAAATGCTCAGACAATGCATAAGAAGATAGTTTGAGAGAGATTAGTAACTTTTTGGCACCTACAAGTAGAATCAAGACTTGAAAATTGGTGAATATTTTCATCATTATTTGATTAATCTTTAATATATTTATAAATACCATTTCACAAGTGTAAGTGCTCACTAATTTGACACTAGTCCCCTACTAGTCTCAAAATAGTCACAATGGAGCTAGACGAGGTTCTTGTGGTTTCTAATGTAATAGAAGTTTATAGGTTAATTAAAAAAAATGAAAATAATTTTAGGATGTTAATAAATATTTAGAAGACCCTTAAAGAGTGTCCAAATTCAAAATTATATGCAAACCATGTCCTTAAGGGTTAAATCAAGCAAACAAGCTTATAGCTCCAAAAGGCATGTTTTTACATATCAAACAAGATGACACATTGAGTATGATTTTATGACATGATAAAATACCCATGATGATTATTTAAATTATGGAAAATCAATGGAAGAGTTATATTCATCCTTAAAGAGAAATTCAAATTATATAGTTTTAGACAACCTTTCAAGCCACCTGATCAAATTCTCATATCTTTCACCACATGAAGATTTTTTAAAAACACTCTTACAATGATTTTATTAAAAATATTAACTTAAAATTAGTTAATAATTTGGGTTGTTTTAGGATACATTATTTATTAACAATGTATAGAATGCTTGTAAACCTTCCAAGAAAATTTCCTTCACATGGTATCTTTTCATACCTTTTGCATGGGAACCAAATATTATCATGGAATTTGAGGTGATATATATAATACACATTAATTTCAAGAAGTTTTTATTTTTATGACTATACCTTATGAATCATCATTAAGAAGATTCAGCTCCAAAACCCTCCCAAACCCTCATAATCACTAGTTTTGAGAAAAGATGATTTCCTTTCTATCAAAACCTCATGGATCAACATTAAACCTCTTAAAATATAAATTAAACTTATATATTATCCCATAAATTCCAATTTTTTGTACATAAATATATGGATCAAGGCAAAAATCATATTTTTTGGAGAAAAAAGCATGAAAAATTAGGTATAATGCAGTTTACATGAAATAAAATTCATGGATGTTTAAACCTAACACTTTTTATTCATCCTAAAATCATCATTTTTTCATAAAAATACCTATAATTTCCCCTACCATATCCTTCAAAATAGCCACTCTACAGGAAAATGAGGCAGAAGTTGACCTAGTCAACCATGGTGACTGAGTGGCAAGAGTTTCTTCATCAAGAACACCTATATCATGGTGTGAGGAGTTTTTATAGGTATAATATTCACTTTATTTTCATGTTTCATGGTTTTCTTTCAGGTTCTAATGGATTTCAAGTACAATAAGTAGGCTACTAGGCCTAATTGGCCTAGTAGGCCTCTTTGATGAAACAATCAAAAGGGAATTTGACATTGGATGTCTATCAAAAAGTTAAAAAAGGATTTTCCACACCAATTTTATTATATTATTTCATGATCAATTCAATATTAAATTTACATATCATGCAAGAGGATTTCAAGTAGAGTTAACTAGTCCTTAAGAACCAATTACTCCAGTTGACTAGTTGGCTAGCTTCATGCATCTTCCATGGTTTTCATGCAAAGTAGGACTTTCAATCAACTTAAACTCACTTAAATTAGATTAAAAAAAATTAATATTGGCATATATTTCACGAAAACTGTATTTAAAAGTCAAATATGGACCCACCCTTCCTTCCCAACACAAAGGAGAAGGTGATGCAAAGATTTCAGCATGAAAACAATTCTTGGAAACTATTATTGATAATTACAAAAGGATTTTGTCTTGAGTTAACTCCAATTGACTTATCCTTCTTAAATATATGCCACAATGGCTAGATATTTTCAATTTTTCTATATATGTTGGCTTTTAAGCCATTTTCTAGGTCCCTAAGGCTAGTATAGAGAAACTATACAAAAATTATAATTTGTACCAAAAATCAATAAAGATAGTTTATTTTCAGATCAATTCATGGTTGTAGTGTGTAATTATGATTATTTATTTGCACATAATATATATATATATATATATATATATATATATATATATATATATATATATATATATATATATATATATGTCCTTTTTTAGGTCTTTTCCTCACCTGCTTATATGATTCTATCCTCTATAGGTCACTTGAAGAGTTTAGAATAGAAATTGTGCTTGAAAATTGCTAGTATGTAGTGTCTTTAGAGACCTCAATTTACATACCTTCACTCTACAAACCTTATTTCAAACTTTCATTTGAAACACTGATGTTGAGGACTGATCTAAGAGAGTTTTATTGACAAATTGTTCTATCTTAATCCATATGTGTGCCTAAGTTTCAAAGTTTACCGAGGATAAATCATTATTTAGGTGCATCACCATCATAGATAGATTTAATTTAAGTTTCCTTATTACTCTTTTCACCCCAACATCAAATAGGTTTAGTAATTGATTCTAAATTCATACAATCAGAGGAGATAGCCTCACAACTATAGGTCTGATCTAGATACAGGTATCCCATAGCCTTAGATAATTCTAATGTTAGTCTATATAGGAGTCACATTTGAGTAATTTAATCTCTACTAGGTGCTATATGGGTTACTAATAGTTCCATGGTTGAGCTAATCTTAAATGTCGAGTGGAAATTCACCTTTTCTCCAAAGTTGGGGATATGTGTCCTCCAATATCTCTCTATCTCCTTAGATATATACACTTTAAAAAATTTGTATTTTTCCTAATAAAAAATCTAATGATTCTTAATTATACATATTTTTAAATCAAATTTCTAAAATGCAAGGCAATTGCATCAATACACAAGTGTACTCCTAAACCTTGATCTCTTTTAATTCCAATCATTTCAATAATTTCTATTTCAGATTATATGCATTTATTATAGTATAACATATTATTTGGTTGTAGGTTATTCACTAGAAAAGCACTTAAGATGGGCTCAAGAAAAGGCAAGGTGTGTTATACACACCCAGGTACACATTTCTTTTCTTTTAAATTAATAATTCCATTACTAGATTATGGGGGGGTGGGGGTAAATGTAAAAATTGTTTCTAAATTATATAATTTAGTCATATAAAATGTTAAAATTGGTAAATTTAGCATGGATAATGACACCCAACCCTTAGGTCCCTCTTGCTTTCTCTCATGACCCTCATAGGCATCATTTTCACTGATTCCCAATCATATATAGCCTTCCAAACCTGATCCTAGTTGAGATAGACTCCTCTTTCCATGATATATCAATCCCCCTAGGTATTTTATACTTAGGAAAATAGCACCACACTAGGATTATATAACCAGTGCCACTCCTATCCACTTTCAGCACTCTTGTCCAAGTCTATTTTTGGCTGTAACGGTCAATTTCTTCTGATTCCCCATCCTTTTCCTTATCAGCCTAACATGAGTGCATTCAACCCATGAATAATATATCCTTATAAAAACCCATTCAAATATCATTTATAAAGGGTTGGAAAATATCACTAAAAAAGCAAGGATACAAACAAAACTACTCAAGTAATCTTCCCTATTCTCTACATAGAGCCAACCAATATACTTACAAGCTTATTCAAATCCTTACACAAGTCTCTATACACCTTAAGTACATCTATTTAGCATTTTTCATATTCATACATTCAATTTTACAAAGCACATCAAGTGCAAGAACTACATATGGCTTGATCCCTCTTCAGAGTATTGGTGTATAGGTAGCATGCCCACACAAGGGGTGTGGATACATGTTCAGTGAATATTACACACACTAACCCCCCTCTCTTTATAAATTAGTAAAATCATAATGGAGCATAGGGTTTGAAGATAAAATTTTATCTATAGGGATCTCTACATACTTTTAGCTATCAAAATTTCATAGATAGGGTCACACAAACCCGATGAACAAAACCTAGAAAGCTTAGATCCTTAAGACAATATTGGCAGAGGTGGACTAAATTTTTGGTGCCACTCATATCTAATTTCAATGCTCCTATCCAATCATAAAATGAAGGTTAAATCTTAGTATGTGATAGTGTATTAGTCTTGCACAGTAAATATTAGACCTCATCTCAATCATATCAATCAATTTCTAGCTAAGTCTTCTTTTCCATCTCTTATTACTATTTTTAGAAAGATCAAAATTGCAATTTAATTTACAAAAATTAGTAGCTTAATTATTGAATATTTATTTATTTATTTTACTACTCATATCCTTTAACTAAATTAGGAATAATACACAAATATTCCTAAAATTATTAAATTATAATATGCTAGGAAATTTACCTACATAATAAAATTATAAATTATCATTAATTTTTAAAATTTCATAGTAATTTTAAAATAATTTTCTTTCAAACCCTAGTTGCCCATACTAGGTCCTGGTATTTTCTTAGTATTTTTCCTATAATTTTATGATTTTTTACTAGCATATTAAAATCAGAAATTAAATTCAAATTTCAAAATTTTAAAATAATTTTTCAAAATAATAATTTTTCAAAACCCTAGTTGCATATACTAGGTCTCTTTAAATATCAAATTTTCCAATAAATTTTTGATTTCTTACTTGCATATTTAACTCAGAAATTCACTTTAAATTTCAAATTTTCATAGTAATAATCATCTTTTAAACCCTAGTTGAATATGCTAGGTCCCATTGCTTCTTGATATATCACCTTACATCTAAACTCAAGATTTCACATCAAAACAAAATTGGATCTCACTTATTTCCAAATATTTCTTACATTTATTGTAAATAATGAGACCATACTTGGTCCTATCATGTACATGAACGATGAAGTTTACAATATGTTAATGGAAAGTTTCATTGTTTTCCTTTCATGCTTAATTTTCATAATAAGGGATGATATTACAAAATTTATTGCTAAACATGCACAAGATTTCAATATTTCTTTTGCATACCCTCTCTCTCATGTAGAATAATTTCTAACTCTATTTTGCTAAACATGTTAGAAATATTATGTTACAAGTCAAATCTCTTTATGCATTAATGCATAATTACATTCTCTCTACCCTTTGCTTTCTATCTCTCATATATAAAAAATTTCAAGTTTATCTTGCCACACATATTAGACATATCATAGCACATGTAAAATTTCTTTATGTATTAGTGCACAATTTCATGCTCTTTATCCCTTATTTGCTCTCTCTCATGTGGAATATTCTTTATAATCATATTGATATACAAATTATAACTCCACTTACATCAATTTTATCCCATATACATGGTTTCTACCTAGATATACCAAAATCTTTGGCTACATGGTTTTCACATAAGCTAACTACCACCTGTCAAGTTTCAATGTCATATCTTATGCACATGAAAGAAATTCCTTCTCCTCCTCTCCCCAAAGAGGGTGATAGATACTTTCCCTCTAACCAGGTCTATGCTATCACCCCTCTAAAAGGTGAGGCAACATATATTATTATTCCTAATGCATACATTCAGCCTATAGCTTCTTCAAACCATCTTCAACATATGTGCTTACATGTTCAATTGAAAGCAAGTAGGGTTTGCACTTGTAATACTCTAAGGGATCAAATCACCAGTATGAACAAGTTAATTTAAAATTTATAAACATGGAATCATATATTACATGACAAGATCACAATATTGGAAAATCATATTATAATACAAAATCCTCAAAGGCATCCTAGTGTCAATCATGTATATGCACCTTCACCTAGTCAATTAGTTGCAAGCAACATTACACATCAAAACAAGAAATCACAAAAAATTAAATCTACAAATAGTGATTAAAAAATCATTCAAAGGTAAAAAAAGAGTTCAAGTGAGGTACTAGTGGAAATGATTAAATTTAAGTTGATCAAACTACCTCCTTTACATCCAGTGAGAAGATCCAGATATTATTGTGTATATCATAAAATGCATGGGCTTCACATAGATTCATGTTTTGCATTGAAACAACATATATAATAGGTAATTGCTAATGAGGACCCTATATAAGTTAAATTAGTCAATCAATCCATAGGAACACATTCACAAAGGGTCAAATTTAGAAACAATATAAAAGTGGTTACCAAAGCATAACTCAGAACAACAAAAGGATCAAAAAGCAAAATCAAAGCAAGGAATAGTACCACAAGCACAGGTAAATCATGAAAAATATACAAATCTACCTCTCCAAAATGAGGCTCAACTTTAAAATAAGTATGGGTTTGGTCAAAATGTCTACAATAGTTTGATCATCAAGGTCAAAGGTTGGGCAAGCAAGCTCAAGGCATCACTACTCCTATTCTGACAGTTGATAATGTTTGTCACCAAGGTTTAGGATTTATTGAACATCCTAAGGAAAATCATTCACAAACATAATTTATCAAAGGAAAAGATCTAGATACAATAAACATCAACACTAGCATTTCATTAGTTCAAAATTAAGAAGATAATGATAAGTGGAATAATACAAGTTATTATGATTTCCAAGATATCAACAATGAATCCAAATATTTAGAATCATATTCACAGCCATTCCCTCATGCTTCAAAGTCACGCATGATTCCTTTGTTTAATATAGGATACCATGATAGGGAGTATCCCATGAGACTCATTGATTATTATCATCCCTTCCCAGCTTACTTGTATATAGCTTCTATTCAATTTATTGTACATAGTCTCTTAATGATTGATTGTACATAGCATATATCAAAATACCAAAAATAATAAAAAAATCAAAAATACAAAAACAATCAAATATGTAAAAACACCAAAAACATTTTGATTGTATGCATTATCCATGTTTTACATTTATACTTCTATGTTAGACTTACATTTTTTTTTATGCTATTATTTTTCATTTATCTACATTACCATGCTTCAATTTATCTTTTTTGAATTTGCACAATGACATCCATCTCTTTGATTGCTTTACTCTACCCATTGAAGGGGCACCCTACTTCTACATTCAAGACATACATCAATATACATACCCACTAGGGGCATCTTCTACATGACTAAACCATCTAGGTTATGTCATTCCTACACCACACACTCTAGTTATCATGTTGATGTAAATTATTTACTAGTTTACATAGATTACTTTATTGACACTCACTAGTATATATCACTTGTATGTTTCTTAGCATATACCTAGTCTTGTACTAACATGTCTTGCATACTTTCACTTCTTGCTTTGATTAGTTAGTATTGATTATATTTCTAGTTTTTATATGCTTTACTTTCTTTTTTAGCATAGATATATTATTTCCATTTCTCAATTCCTATTTGTCTCCTATATCTACCTTAAGACATTTGTTGATGTCCTTAGTTATATTGATGTGTGTGCCTTAAGACATTTTTCATTGTCCTTTATTTGTACTATTCTATGTGATTGTGGCTTTCATGCTAACCTTGCTTATTTTCAATTATATGTGTATGTGGCATTTGAACATGCCTTTTATATCTGCCTTCTATCATGAGTGACATGTACCCATATCCCTTGTTTGTGTGGCCCTTTGGCCACCCTTGTATGATTCTTGCCTTGTGTGCTTGTTTCTTGTTTGCTTCTCATTATTTGTAATGCCATGATCCACATCATGCATTTATCTTTATTTCTTGGATGCCATGATAGGCATCATACTCCATCCCTCCAACTAACAACTAACCAAAATTCTAGTTCTAATTCAGTACATTACACATGTTATTACATTATTATATCTATCTAGGCATACCCCTGTTGATCTAATAATATTTCATTACAAACCATGTTATATCTAGCAATATCTTGTTGATTATCATTGTTATATCATGTATCTATATAGCATAACACACTTGTAGGGCTATTTCTTCTAAGGCCAATCATTGTAGGGTCTTTATTCCTACCCTTAGAATAGGAGGAAACAAATAGGGGTTTTGTCATAGAGATCAGAGCTCTTAATAGTAAAAATACATCATTTAGAACACCTAGAATAACAACTAGATATCAAAATAGTTATAACAGACCTGGTAGATAGTGAAAATGTTAAAATAGTTACTAGATTTGGCCTAGGAAAATAGTATCTAAATTGGACTACATCACTAGTGCCACTAGTGTCCACTTTCAGTGATCCTATCCAAATAGCAAAAAACTAGATTTTCTAAAAATAGGCAAAAAAGTAGGTTCAGCTATAGTTTTGCACTTTCAGACCAGTTCAAAATCAACATTTTTTAGTACACTTTCACTCAGAGAATCTAGATATAGGGGGAATCATATGTGGCATGTTCACTCTCACTTCCAATTTTAGATATGGTAGTTGGTATAACTTCCAAATCATAATCCATATTCCAAACACTACTGATTAGAGGTAATGTGCATAACACATTTAATTTCTTTTCTTTTTTAGTTCAACATTACCCAAACATTCTCAATAGTTACATGCCTTATTCCATTTGTAGGTGATTGGCATCATTTTAGAGTAGATTTCATACAAGCCTAACCTCCATATTTTAGAGTGGCTTTCATACAAGCTTGGTGCACCATTTTTAGAGTGGACTTCATACAAGCTTAATCTCCATATTTCAAAGTGGCCAAGAGTGGCCTAGTTTCCAGCATATATTTGGCTATCCATGCCAACATTGTCATATTATAGATCATTCATGGTATTCATGAGCCATATCATATGACACACATTTCGTATCGATATCATTTCATATTTTTACTTCATAGGGCAATGATGGAGTTAAAGGACTAGCTAGCCTTTGTATTCTTAAGACACCTAATTAGAAAGATTAAACACATAGTCTAAACATCGATCAACACATGCATTATCACCTAGCTTCACTTAGTGGGTGATGATGGAGCCAAAGGGATATCCTTTATATTCTTGAGCCACTCTTATGGAATTGAGCACTCAGCTCCATGCATGATATTAATCTTAGTACAACACACATCCAACATCACTCCAGCATTACTCAACATCATCCAACATCACAACAAGTTTTCTATTAATCTATGTACTTGATGAGGTGTATTTTTTCCTTTCTCTTCCTCTCTCTCTTACTCATCTTTGTATGTTCTTGTTTTAGATATAATGTATCTAGTAAGAATTGATCTACTCTTTATTTTTCTCATAAATTCACACTTCACAGTGTGCTCTCTCTATGCACACCCAGCATCACAACAAATTCATGAGCTTCACCCTTATATGTAATTTTAGGTACACTTTCTATTTTTATTTTATCCCTATATTTCACTTTATTGCATCACTACAATAAAGGGGAGGTAAATCTAGTCATATAATATGCAAAAATTATTAATTTAAGCATGGCTAACGACACCCAACCCTTAGGTCCCTCTTACTTGCTCTCATGACCCTCATAGGCATCATTTTCATTAATTCCTAATCATCCATAGCCTTATAAACCTGATCCTAGTTGAGTCACACTCCTCTTTACATGATAGATCAATCCCCCCAAATCTCATCTGCTTAGGACAATAGCACCACACTAAGACTATAGCATTGATGCCACTCATGTTAACTTTGGGCACTCTTATCCAAGTCCATTTTTGGCCCCAACAATCAATTTATTATAGTTCCCCATCCTTATCCTTGTAAACCTAACATGATTACATTCAACTTATGACCAATAGATCCTTATAAAATCTCATTCAAAGATCATTTAGAAAGGGTTGGAAAATATTACTAAGCAAGCAAGACTACTCAAGCAATCTTCCCTATTCTCTACATACAACCAACCAATATACTTACAATCTTATTCAAATCCTTACACCAGTACCTAGCCACCTCATATACATCTATTTTATCATTTTGTATATTCATACACTCAATTGCACAAAGCACATCAAGTGAGAGAACTACATATGGCTTGATCCTTCTTTGGAGTATTGGTATGTAGGCAACGTGCCCACACAAGGAGTGTGGGTACATGTTCAGTGAATCTTACACACACTAACACCCACTCTTTCTATAAATTGGTTAAAGTATAATGAAATATAGGTTTTAAAGAGAGAATTTGCTCTATAAGGAGCTCTATTGACTTCCAACTATCAAAACTTCATGGATACGGTCACATAAACCTAGCAAACAAAACCTAGAAAGCTCATATCCTTAGGAAAACAATGATAGAGATGGAATACAACACTAGTGCCACTCTTATGCATTTTATATGCACCTACCCAATCACAAAATGAGGGTCAGATCTTACTTTGTGACAATGTCCCAAACCTACATAGTGAATTCTAACCTATGTCTCAGTCAAATCAGCTAGTTTCTAGCTAAGTCTTATTTTCTCCCTCTTATTATTATTTTTAGAAAGGTAAAATTTTAAATAAAAGTATACAAATTAGTATCTTAATTATTACATATTTATTTACTAATTTTACTACTCAGACCTTTAACTAAATTAGTAATAATACACCACTATTCCCAAAATTGTTAAATCATCGAACACCTTAGTATTGTACACTTGGTAAATATATATCATGGATGTACTTTTAGCTTCTAGACCCATCCCACTATCAAAAGGCTAACATACACTATATCTTTATGCCTATTTATGTATCTCTTAGTCCAACTAATGTTATTCTGATGACTCAGACCTTCTATCATGCTCAGAATGTTATAAAATTGATTATCATCTATCTCTGGTAGATATATACCTATTTTTTAGCTACCCAAACACTTACATCTTAGCCAAATTCCTATCTCAATGTAAGTGTATTATCCAAGTGCAAGTGTCTAGTGTCATAAATCCATTTAATTTGAAAATGAAACATATTCCTATGGTTAGCCTAAGTGCTTTAATGTGATATATTCTCCAAAGGGATTGGTATATATATAATATCACCCTCATTCATTCCTCACATAGCATAGACCAAACAACTCACAAGGTAATTTACCAAATGCATTCAATCAAGCACTTAAGTGAACAAAATTTCCCTATTTTATCCTATTTCCATATTAGTCATAGGGACATCACATCTACATGTCTAAAGTACCAAAGGAGCTTCCCATGAGCCACATTTTCCAAGTTAAAAGCTAGGTCACTCTATATACTTGACTATCACACATTGCATGATACACACACAAATCAACACATAAAAGATAACTACATAAGTCTAAGGATATTTTTAGAGTATTATCTATGTGGGAAACACTCAGTTAAAGAGAGGTTTTGGAGTAGCTCGACACTATGTGGTCACTAACCCATTTTTTTCCACATCCACTATGAATATGAAGAACTAAGGTTTTGTTATTTGATAAGGATCAACAATCCATGACCCAGATCTAAATGCACCAGAGTGAAAATGAAAAAGAACCTATAATCATTAAGGTAGTCACATCTAGTTTCATCATGTATTATGTACTAAACACCTATGTCCAAGTTAGACAAAAGTGTTGACATAATCATCCTAGGTTGATGCAAGTATCCACAACTAAAAAAGATATAATTTTTAGAATCAGGTGACTAATCTAAAATTTATATATAGTCTAATTTCTTCTTATTACAAATCCATATCTATATTATCATTAAATCTATCTAAGTATCTTGTTTTCATTATCATTGCAATATCTAACATAGTTTTACTTCTTATTTTTATCATATCTCAACATAATAAATTTAGTATATGTTTATCTGAGTTTGAAAATTAATTAGCCTATTTTAGAGATAGTTTATCATCCTTGTGCCCTAGGCTATCTCTACCCCTTTAACCCTATATTACCCAATCTACATTTTAGGGTCAAATAGTGTTGTACTATTATTCAATTTTTTAAACACTTGTTTAGGCATGTCTCTTATATGTTTTGAAAAATCCTCTACTTCAACATGTTTTCCTTGATCACCTCTCATGTTGTGTAACTCCACAACTCATTTTAGACTTGAAAAATACATAATCTAAAATGATGTCTTTCTAGTACTCCTATTAACTTAATTTTTATAAGAAAACTTAGTTTTATTTGAATATTTATCCCATATTCCTATCTTACCTTTAATCAAACATCTTAATAGACTATGAATAATTTTGTTGACTACCTCCATCTGCACATCTATCTAAGGATGATATGATGAAATGAATTTTAACTTGGTGTTCATATTTTTCCCAAAAATCATCTATAAATGTGTAACAAATTACATTTTCCTATCCAATACTATCTATGTGGTAATCCATGAAATTGTACTTCTTCCTTTAAAAACAAGTTAGCAATGTTTTTCTGATCACTATTTTCTCACAAAAAAATAAAATATGCCAACTTCAAAAAAAAATCCATAATCACAAATATGGAATATTTTCCACTATATGTTATATAAAATCCAAAATTAAAATCCATGTTTATATCCTCTCATTATTTCTTTTGAATAGGCAATGGTTGATACAACCCTACATTCTCACTTCTCCCTTTTGCTAACTAGAAAAATCTACACTCTCAAACATATTTAAACACATCCACACTCATATTTTTCATATAATTAGTTTTCATTTAACTACACTTGTTCTATTATAACCAAAATAACCTACCAAACCTACACTATTGTTCTCCTTGATCAAATTGTTTTGCATTGAACCTCTAGGTATACACAACTACCTTCCTTTGAACAACAAACTTTCTTGCATGAAAATGTAACCATAGTGTCCTATCTCCACTCACTATTTATTCACATGTCTTATATTCTTCATAAAAATATTCATAATTTTTATATTTATCCTTCATAAAACCAAATCATATTAATTCCACTTTCAATTCATTCAATAATATAACTCTGTCATTGAACACATTTGCCACTCTATTTGAATTTTCACTCCTATGCTTCAACAAAATCAAATAACTATGTATAATATTAACCCACTTCACATGTATTTGATTTAATTTACCTTGACTATTGATAAACTATAATTCTTGGTAATCTATAGATAAAAAATTACATAGGAAATAAATAATGTCTCCATTTTTTGAGTGCATGTACAATGGAATAGAACTCTTGATCATGCATGAAATACTTCTCTTCAAATTATTCAATTTCTCACTGAAGTAATCTATAGGTTTTCATTCTTGACTCATCACTACTCCTATTTTTTCACCACTTAAATCATAATATAACTAAAATACCTTCTGAAATCTAGTAAAACCAACACTAGTTGTTCAGTCACTTTCTAATTCAATTGTTGGAAACTGTGTGTGTGTGTGTGTGTGTGTGTGTGTGTGTGTGTGTGTGTGTGTGTGTGTGTGTGTGTGTGTGTGTGTGTGTGTGTGTGTGTGTGTGTGTGTGTGTAATCCACACAAATTCTCTTCTATATTTTTACATCACATTGGTGATATTTCCACATGTTCCACTAAAATTCCTAATGAAATTTATATAAAACTCACCAATCCATGAAAATTATGAGCCTTAAATGTATTTTATGGTTACAACCAATCTAGTATAACTCACATATTTTTTGAATCTATCTTCAAATATTATTGATAAATCACAAATATAGAGTATATCAATTCCTTCTATATAAAAATTCATTTCTTCAAATCCATGAGCGAATTTTTGTCTCACATCTTATTTATCACTTTGCATAAATGTCACAAGTGTTATTCCTCTTTTAGACTAAAAATCAATATGTCATCAAGATACTTAATGAAAAACTTACCCAGAAATGGTTTTAGCACTTCATTCATTAATCTTATGAATGTTCTCAGTGTATTAGTTAACTCAAAAGTCATAGCCAACCACTTACATAAACCATCCTATGTTTTGAACATTATCTTCCACTCATCTCCTTCCCTTATGTAAATTTGGTGATGTCCACTCTTCAAATCAATTTTTTTGAATTATCTCACTCCACTCAATCAATCCATCAAATCATCTATGCATATAAATGGAAATCTATACTTAATATATCTTTTTTATGGATCTATAATTAATGTGCATTCCCCACTCTCAATTCTTCTTAGGCACTCATATTTCTAGTATTGCACATGGGTTCAAACTTTCTCTTATCAACCCTTTATCAAATAAATATTAAACTTATATTTTCACCTTTACATTATCTTTCAGATTATATATATGTTATTTTAATCTATAAACTTAAACTTGGAATAAATTCATGTGATGACTTATACTACTCATGGGTAGAAACCCACCTAGTAAATCATTATAAATAATCTCTATAAACTCATTCAATATCTCTCACTTTGTGTGGAAGTATTTCCTTGATATCACACTTTCACTCACTTCTTGTGAGGGATTTGATACTAACACAAAACATGTGCTCTTTTTCACATCCTTTCCTTTATGAATTCTTTTCTTGAAATCATCAAAACCTTTGGACCTTTGTCCACTTATTAGCACTTATCCTTAAAAGGATATAAATTGTGTCACTCCATCTTTAATCCATGTATATGTATTCACATGATCATATTTGTGTGCCTTGAAATCAAACTACCAAGGCCTTCCAAGAAAAATATAACAAGCATCCATGGGAATTATATCACTCAAAACTTCAACTTTATATGTACCAATATGGAAACTTGATAGATTTTTTCATTCACTATAACTTGATGTTCCTTTAGCAACCATAAAACCTTACATAGATTTAGGTGCACAATTATATTTAGACCAATTTTATCTACCATTTATTGTGAAAAAATATTATCATTATTACCACTATCAATGATAAATTTAAAACACTTACCTCTAGAATTAAAAATGGTTCTAAACAAATTCTTTCTCTACACAAGACTATTCTCTTATGTTATAGGATTCAATAATACCATCTTCAGCATGAGAGTTTCTCTAGTTTCAGGGTCATCTATATTATGAATAGACACAATACTCACTTCATATATATGTGTGATATATGCACTTGACTCATTTATCCCACCACCTTTATTATACATATGTGGACACTCAAATGTTATATTTATAGTCTCACCACATCTGAAACATGTACCATTGAATATGTGCCCTATACCTCATCCATAGAATCCTCTCCCTCTTAAATTTACTTATCTACTTTGATCATTAACATCATCTCACTATCAATTAAACTCCTTACCTTTTTGTGTATAATAATATCTTCCACTTTTAGCTTTTGTCCACATCCAAGTATGAATTTTACTTTTCCTCATGTTGCTCTTTGATGTTTTCATAATAAATTATCTTTCACCTTAAGCTCACATTGATAGGCTTATTCAACACATTTCAATTTAATTGATGCAGGTATATATAGGTTCATGAGCAATCTTGTATCAACAAAAAATATATTAATTTATGAATTTTTTTAAGTGTTGTGTTGTACAAGGTTTATTATATGCACATATGTCTTATTGTAAGTTTGTGTAAGTCTTTTGTGTTGCACAAACCTTTATTGTGTTGTTTTATGCCACCTTTGGTACACATGTTTAGTGTAGGTCTATGTTTCCTATGAACACACTCGTGTTTGTAATGTTATGTGAAATCTTTTGTTACATGAATTTTCATATGTTCCTTTGTCTAAATAAGCTTGTTAATTTATGCACAAGAGGTTATGTTCATTTTTTACCTCAATGCAATAGTGTAGAGATTTGGGGTATCTTTCTTTTGATCTACAATTTATCTTGATCATCAAGACATTAAATAGATTTGATTCATCATCGTATAAACAAATAAGTGGATTAACTAGGGTTCACTTTAAGAGGCCATGATGGAAACACCTCTAGGTTTATGTAAGAAAATCAAATTTACTCCCGTGGTAAATCAAATCACACATAGTAGGTGGAAAATCATCATTTTTTTCCATGACAAACAGTGTGATGTTGAGTGGCATTATGTTATCGTATGACATTGTGATGCCACATGACATTGTGTTATAACATAACATTATACTATCATATGATAGCATGGTGTCACCCAATAGCATACTGTAAGGTGACACCATGTTGTCACATGATATCATGGTGTCACATAATAGCATGCTATCATTTAATAGCATGGTGTCGAGCGACACCATGCTATCATGTGATAACATGTTGTCACATGACATTATGCTCTCATTCAATAACATGTTATCACACAACACTATGTTATCATGTGACACCATGTTGTCAATGACACCATGGTGTTGGGTGATAATATGTTGTCAAATGATAGCACAATGCCACGTGATAGTGAAAATCTACATGGTAGGATGTTGTTGTTGCTTAGTGCCTGCTTGTTTCCTAGTGCCTTCTACCAGTCATCGATGATGGGAACCATTTGCCTTGATTACCTTCCTTGCCTATAAATAACTCTATAGTGACCTTTTTTTACATTGCTTACCTATTTTTCTATCCAACCAACCTACTTTCAAACCAACCTATGAACTTTTACTCATCCCTTATGATCTACCTATTTTCAAATCAACCTGAAGGTACTTACTTCCAAGTTCCAACTTAAAATTTAGGTTTTCATGGCTTCCACATCTCTAAAAACATAGAGTCCATCAGAAAGGATGAATAGTTGTGTTTTTAAAAACCTGTTATGTCTAGATTTCCTCCAAATTTTGGAACAATTAGAATCATATGTTGGATGGGTTGATTAATGCCAGCTCAGAGGCCTGGTATAGATGCTGTAATACGATTTGGCTATCAACAACAATCTACTATGATCTATAATTTGTAGTTATAACCATAGTGAGAGCCAATTCTATGTCTGATTTAACCATAAAATAATATCCTTTGGGATGTCTCCATTAGACATCTAAAATTTAACAGGTCTTTTGTATTTTAATGTGAGTCTGATTAGCACTAAGGTCATCTTATCTAATGATGATAAAAATTACTTGGAGTCAATTTATAAACAATCCATTGACCCATCTGGTAAGTGTTATTATTCTATTACATGTTTTACTTTTATATAACTAAATTGTTTATTATAAATAGTTTGATATCCTAATTCCCCATTGCATACTTTACTTTTATGTTTTCATTACAGGTAATCGAAATCAAAGGGGGATCCCCATTGATAAAATGAGCGATCCATTTCTCAAATCTATTATCCATTTCTTTCAAGTGAGAATTTTTTTATAGGGAAGACCATTAGACATTCTCTTAGGGGTTGTTTACTATATTCTTCATTCTCTATCAAGTGTTATATGTGATTGGTGCATAGTTATTTCAAGCAGGATTAGGCAGGAGTTAAATTTTGTGTTCTCAAAATACAATTACATGATTTCTTCTTCTAGTTATATTCTAGCCTTGTACTTCAAATCTTTATATGAAATCTAAAAAACTACAATTCCCACTAGGTTGCATCCAAAAATGAAGTCCAATGCTTTATCTATTGAGGAACAAGAGGTAAGTTTAGTTTTCCCAAGTCTCATTTTTTTGTTTTATATATATTTTAAATTTTAACATTTTTAATCCTATTATTTGTTACAGGAAAGAGTGCATGTTTATAACATAAGAAAATAGGTGGAAAATAAAGGTCAACATGTTCTAAAGGGCTCTGGTGATACTCAGTTGACAGAATCTTCGTTCAATTCATTTAGAATTATAAAATGTTATTTTGTCTCTACTTCTAGGTTCCCCAAAATTTCCTTTAATGTCTTTTTCTTGTGTTATTCAATGGAAAAAATTATATTCACATCATTTTTTATTTTATTTTTTGTAGTTGATTCTTGAATTGTTGCTGTTGAGGAATATCCTATACCACATGATCAATGTTTTCCATTACAACTTTATTTTTTGATTTGAAGTTTTTTAGAAATTTATGGTTAAATAAGTGGATAATTTACTCATTTTGTAGGTCAAACACCAATGTCTCTCCAACAAACACAATAAATTGGTAAGAGCCAACTCCATCAACCACAACAGGAACTGATGTGATAACTCCAGCAAGACACTCAAAATGGGTGAGGTAGTCACCCCATCATGGATAGGTAATAATATTAACATATTCAATTTGTATTTGCATCTATTTTATGTTTTTGAATTTACTATTTTTGAATGCATGTTTTTTTGTAGTCTACCCAACCTTTGTTAGTAGATTGAGAAGTATGCCACCACCCCCACCACTAGCCCAGATTCATAGAAGAGGAAAGAACATATCCTTCCCTACACAAAGTAGAGGAATGTAGAAAATTTCAGATTTCCTAACTTTCTCAATTGGTGGTATTTTGAGTTCATAGGGACTGACATGTTTGCAGTAGATTGATCTGGATGAAGAATTTTTTGGCATTGAAAGTAGGCCATTGGTTGTTAGTGGATTCAATCCACATGAATTTATCCAAGTTTTTAATGTACCTTCACAAGTACCTCTTCCCTAGGCCCAACTACTTCTTCCCCCCCACCCATGATAATTTAAATGTCTCTAGTGATTCCCTTACTAATTTTTCCTTAGATAATCTAATTTTTGATTATCTCCTTAGTAATCTATAGGAGGGTATTATTGATGAATTTAATTAATTAAAACAATGGGAGGTAAGGTCGAAAGCTCTTGTCAAGGAATAAATACCCATTATCACAACCACTCTGAAAGAATGAATTTGTTTTTTCTTGTTCAAAATGAACCCTCCAAGATTGATGCTTTATTCGAGCAAGCTCAACTAGATTGATCTCTGTGGCCAATGATTATAATGATAGGATTTTAGACATTATGATCAATAGGTTAGAAAACTTAAATGGTGAAGCCGAAGCATATTTCAATAAATGGGTTAAAGATATCAACCTGGTTACCATTGCTCAAGTAGATAAGGATAAAGCTATGGTAAGTTTTCTTTATTTATAACATGTTTTTTTATTATTATAATACCTTCATATGTGTTTCACACATATATTATTTATTGATTATAGGAAAAATATGAAAATTTTAAGCAAGAATCACATGTTTTTAATGTGCATTTGAAAAATGCATGAAAAAGTATCTCTGTGGCTATTACATTGAAAGAAAAGTTGGTTCTGTTGAATAAACAAAATGACACATTAAAGCAAATAATTAAGGAGCATGGTATGGATCCGAGCATTCTATTAAAGCAAAAAATAGATGAGGGTCCTATAATTCTTTTAACAAGGGATGCATCGAAGGAGGAGAGGGTGATTCTTGCATAAATGAATTTTATCATAGATGATCTTCAAAAGGAGGGAGTGATAATCGATGATTCAGTTCCACAAGCATGTCCAAAAAGTGGGGTTTCCATGGGTGGGGATGGAAAACTTGGTGGTGGAGAGTCTAAACCAAATAGATGTTGATTTATTTAAGTTATATTATCTAAAATGACAATTTGTATTGCTTAAAATTGTTTATACCATGTTTATTTCAAAGACACTTGTTTTATTTAATAATAGTTTACAGTTATTCAAAATGAGAGTTTCTATTGTTTAAAACAGTTTATACATTGTTTGTTTGAAAGATAAATGTTTTATTAAATGATAGTTTATAGTTGTTCGAAATACCTTTATCTATATAATTTTAATATTCTATATATAAAATGTATTGTTGTCAAGTTTATATATTGTATCAATAAAAAATAGAGTAAATATTCGATGGAATTATATTATTCTATTGTAGTTCTATTATTTGAATGCATTGTTATACTCTTATAGTAGTTGTAGTATTGAATGTATTATTATAGCATTATATTATTCTAATAGTATATTTGAATGCATTGTTAAACTATTGTACTAGTGGCATCGAATGCTTTGCTTATGGTGGAATTTGGAAATATGCGAACATAACTATAGGAAAAAATATTTCTAGCAGTAGTAATTGAAAATTGTAGTAGTTGTAGAAAAAATAGACTATTATAGAGTAAATATTAGTAGTTTTAGTCTTGAATGTATTATCAGTGTTATATTGTTCTAGTAATTGTAGATTTGAATGCATTGTTACACTTTTCTAGTAGCTATTGCATTGAATGCATTGATTGTGGTGAAATTTGGAAATATTTCCTATATATTTGTGTAATGGTACTAATGTACACATGCAATAGAATAATTATTGTTTTAGATTAAGGTAAAAGCAGGTTTTGAAGGGGCCCCAAAACCCTAGTACAAGGAAAGAAAGAAAGAGCATCCAAAACCACAGGCAAAGCCTAAAAACTACAACAAGGAAGTAGCAAAAACAGGTTTTTAATGGACCTGAGACCACCAGAAGGACTACCGGTCAAAACCCAAATTTAACAGAGATCTGGCTACACCAAAGGCATAGGATTACAAAAAGAAAACAAAGAACAGGACCAGTTTCATAACCAACAAGAGGAACCAGATTATTCATCCAGTTCCAATATCATTTTCATAGTTTCTTTTCCTTTCATAACAATATCCTGGGTAGTGGTTGCCTCCAGCATGGCTCCTTTTTGTGTAACCTTCTTTCTTGAACTTTGTCTCATCCTTTTGCTAGGTCCCTTCAAGGCTTTGGTCTCCTCATTGGCTCTTTTTCCAATATTGACAGCAGCAGCACAAATATTGGACGTAACTTCCTCCATTTTCATTCTGTTGTCCTTAATGAGTTCCTGGAGGTTATTCTCATAGGCTTTGAGCTTGACTGGGATCTCTCTTATCTGATTTTCCATATTGTTAATTTTGTTCCATACAGCTTTCAGGGTATCTTCCATAGTTTCCACTTTCCTTTTGAGATCCATAATCTCCCTACATGTCCAAGAATCAAGTTGGAAAGATGCCTCTGCTTTGCAATTAACCCAAGTCATTGGTGTGTGTGTTTCATCATTCTATTTTTTCCCTCTCCATTCCTCAGAATTTTTATTGGGACTGTTCTTGACTTCTTCAAAGATATTCTCTCATCCCTTTTGTTCCTGCTCTTTAATTCTAGTTTGAATTTCCATATCCATATCTTGATTATCATCCTGACATGTAGTTTCCTTTTCGTTCTTTGAAGCTGGGTCCTCAACAAGGCCATCCTGGACAAATTCATCCTCTGACACTTTCTGATTTTCCTCCGTATCTTCTGTTCTATTTACAGAATCCTCCTCTGTGTTGACATCATCTTTTTCATTCTTCTTAGGACATTCTTCATCCTCATTAGAGTTTGTATCCTAGCTTTCAGTTCCTTCTTCTTCCTCCAAGTTTTCCTCCCTAGGTTTATCAATTCTCTCCCATTCCGTTTCTTCTTCTACATTCTGCTTTTTAGCGCTAGGGAGCGCAATAGAATAATTATTGTTACACTATTATATATGTATTATATCTGTATATCTGCTCTCCAAATGACTATTATAGACAATTAAGATAATGAAAAATAATAAATCTTAATAATGGGAGTTTTAATGACAATAGAATTGGTGTTGTATGATGCATCATGCATATACATATATACATAAGAATTGTATGCTTCAATGAATGCTATAACAAAATTCTCTATACAATGTTAATGACAATTATGATTGCTACTTAATGAATGACATGCATTTCAAATATAAAAGTACTATTTAAAATACATAATTTTAATAGGACAAAAAAATATCAATTTAAATGTATTGATAATATTCATAATTGTAATAAATATGAAATAGATTACAAAAAATTAATGTATTTTTAGATTAAAGAATTAAAAAAATTTCAAAAATAGTAATTGCTATACTTATGAAATTAAAATTTGGGTAGATAAAACAATCCTCGAGAAACTTGCTCATCGTAAGTGTGATTTGCATCAACCATGCCAGTGCCATATTCAGTCTTCGTATTGTCATCCTCTGTATTGGTAGCTGTATTAGTCACACCTCTTATTTTCACTAGAGAAATCCATATTACTATTGCTCTTTCATATGGAAACTTTTTCATAGAATAACGTGAAACATATAGTCTCAAGCAAGTCTCTAGATTTTTATCCAATCTATTTCTTAGTTTTGACTTCACGAAGGATAATGCACTAAACACTCACACATCTTCCCCATAACCCAAAATCATTGTTTGAACAAGTTCATATAATCTAAAATATTCACTAATACTTTCTTGTAATACGTTGCTTGGATAAATTTTTTTCCATAGATGAGTAATTGCACCATTTTTTGTTGGGTCACTTAAACACTAAAATTGATCCATCATTGTAATCCTAAACTGTGTTGACTGAGATGTTAGTAACTATTTATTTAAAATATCATTAATCTAAACTCCATTCACATATATAGATCTATAGAAATGCATTACATTTGTACCCATGTATTCCTGAAATAATGTGTTGATTTGTTCTTGATTGTTAACATTGTTCCAAAAAATGGGATTCACAACTCCCATGCCTTCCAACAACTCATCCCTTTGAAAACATTCTCTAATCTCTGGAGCTAAACTTTGTGGCATTTTACTCAATTTGATTCATGTTTTAGAAAAAAATAGTATCATATAGTAAACATGTCACTGGTACATCTTCAAGGTCAACTCCCACAACTTTAAGTCTTCTAAAGCATGTGTGCATTAGGATCTCAATGCCATTTACCATGACACAAAGATGATCATGCATATTGAATTTCAAATAACTCTCTGGATTCTGAATATCTATCAAAATTTGTTAGGTTCTAAAAACAAGACCATGAAAGCTTTCATTGGATGTGTATAATATATCTAAACATTGACATACATGTTTTCTCAAACTTATGAAGTCAACAATATAGATAGATCTCTTTTGGGCATGTTTCATTAAATAGTTGATTTCCTTAAACATTGGAAAAATACCACATAATGTGCATAATGTTTCTAAATCTATTAAACAACACAACAAATCTTTTGTTTTTTCAACTTCCCTATGATATTTATACATAAACCTTGTCAAAGATGGATATTCCTAAAAAATTCTATAGGCAGGTTTATACATGGAAATCCATCTAGTTTCAACATCTTTCAATAGTTTTTTACCATCTATCACCCCAATTGTAATTTTTTAGAACTCCATACATATTTTTGGGCTGCTTGACATGTATGCATGCAAGTCACGAATGAGCTCTTCCACTTTTGTGACATTATTGAATGTGTTAACAATTTTTTAAGCAAGATTCATCCTATGTGCCATACAATGGATTGGAATCATAAATGGAAGAACTATTGTTTGTAATTGAACATAAAGACCCTTTCTATGTCCCTACATGACTGATGCTCCATTAGCACCAACACACACTAGCTTTATAGCTATGGCATAATCATTCATCCCAACTCTATCCCTTAAATTGGATACAACCAATTTATGGAAGTTTTTAAATTGCAATTTTCTACCATTTTATGGATAGATAAAAGATGAGATTGCCTTGAATAGTCTTCTAAGGTGTACACATGCATGCAAACCCATGTTGTGTTGTCAACTATAGTGACCTCATCAATGGACAAAGAGATAAACTATGATCTCTTAACACTTTCATTCAAATCTTCTTTTCCAACAATGGCTAGACATTTTGCCATTTCCCAAGCATTGTTATCTGACTAATGTGATTGTGGAATATCTAGAAACCCATTATGTTGAAACAAAATTTTGTAATCTACAAAATTAGAAATGGGTCTTCCCTTTTTTTAAATGTGGAAAATTGTAGAGAATTATACATATTTTTCCCTAAAATTGGAGTGCATAACTTTTCCAAATTGTGATTTGATGGTTCCCCCTTTCTCAACGAGATGTTTTTATCATTTTTGATCATTTGCATATTCCCGTGCATATCTTACATGCATGCATTATTCTCCATTTTTCCATCTATGACTTCTTGTCATCTGTTCATCTAGGTGCTTGATGAATATGTATATTTTCCCACAATGCTTCTCAATTGTGTCTAATTTAAGTTACATTCTATGATCTTTTCCAAGTTTCCAACTGCAAATTGTACATTTGTACTCTGTTGGAGGCTCATTACCATTTTTTGGTTTTATAGGTTCTATAAATGGAAATTTTGCTACCTAGTCAACTTGAAAAGACATTCTTATTGTCCATGTACTTCTCTTCCTCCGTCAACTTTTTTGAGTGAAATTTTTAACACAATTAGGTGTCTAAGAAGAACTACATGTTTCTTGTGAAGTCCCTAGAGGAGTGTGTTCTAATAGAATACCTAGAGGTGTCTCTTCTAGGGGTGGTATTTCATCAATAAAATATTTAGGTAGTAAGAAGTTATTGGGATTAATTCTTTCAAGTGAAATAGTGTCAATATCCATGTTAATTTATGCATTGAAATGGTTTTGTAATTATTCTATAGTCAAAAAAAATAAATTAATATTTATAAAATAAGTTTTAGAATTACCTGTATTCGAAGTGCCTATTATTTGTGCAACCCTCTTTCCTAGATTTTTAAAATAAGACATGATGTTGGATTTTTTTGGTATTAGTTGTGGTGTTTTACCCTTGTTGTTTCCTCCTGATGCCACAACTTTATTTCCAGGTGGTTTATTGTAGCCAGTTTCCCCATCACTGTCAAATGTCAACCTACAGTCATGCAATATAGTGCTACCAAGTGGCAAGGTGTTGTAATGTGGCACCTTGACATCATGCAACACATTATCATTGCATGACACATCACCATTGCATGTAAGGATGCCATCGGGTGGTAGGATGTTGTCGGGTGGTAGGTTGCCACCTAGTGGCACCTTACAACTAGGTGGCAGTTTTCTACCTTCGTGCAGTGATTTGCTATCACATGTTGAATTTCCTTTATGTGACATCATTTTGGTAGAGGTTGATTATTGAAAGTTTAAAATTAGTCAAGTGATGGAGTGTAGCCTCAACTCTGAAGATCTTCATAATCTATTAAATAAAGATACTTCGCTAGTAAGATCATGACCTCTAGGAGTGGGAACATATGTAGTTATATAGTGTACTATATATATATATGGCAAATTGTATGGATAATAGAATAAATATTTTAAATCATTGGTGAGATGACCCCTAAAAAAAATGAAATTCCAAAATTTTAGGCAAAAGGGTCAAATCTTGCACCCTAAAAACTCACCAAATTTAATTTTCCCAAAACTAAATATTCATGAATTAATGAATATTTGCCACTAAGATGAACCCTGGGATTAACTTTCATGGAGGAGTTGTATATTCATTATGTAGTCTATGTTTTGATTGATATTTTATTTGTAAATCATGAGATAAAATGCAGTATCATTCTCGAAATGATGGGAATATCATGGTGAAAAAAATCATGGTAAATGGTGGCTAAAAAGTCTTGCTATCTCATGCAAATTTATTTGTATCTATGATATGTTATGGAAGGAGACATTGCCAACTATTTGATATTTATTACCTAAAGTCATGAAAGCTAACAAGGATTCATTTAATAATGTTTGTGATATATTTTATGGCACATTAAAATATAACATGATATTTTGCCTTGGAAATGTGGATACATTTAATGTTTGTGGTGCACTAAGGTGTATTAATGTTGTTAGTAGGATAAAATCACTTAATGTAAGTATACAAGTCTTGCATCTATATAAGCATGCCCCTACACTTGTGCAAGGGATGAATTTTTATAAGGGGGATTTTGGAGAAATAAGATTAGATCTATTAGCTTTAACCTGAAATCTACATACTTGCAAAGTTTATGAGTTAGTAAAGCTGAGATATATGGATGTGATGTGTAACACATCTCATTATGAGATTGTAGTTTTTTTTTCATCATTGTGCCTATTGTATTTATTTTGGTTTAAATCTAATAAGAGATCTGAATAATTGTTGTTGCATTCCATTGTAATTATTTTGTTGCATATTTGAGGATTCTGTGGTCTCTGTATTTTCTTAATTGAGATCCCTAACCATGAATGCATCATTGATCATACCAAATTCATTTTGAATTTCAATATGCAACCCATTTACATATCTTGAGATCTTATCAACATCATCTTCAACATGACCTAATCTAGTGGTAAGTCTATGTTATTCCTCAATGTAATACTCTATCACAAGTTTTGAAGCTTTTAAGAAAAATCATGTTATAATCCACATGAATAAATTTTGATTTTATCTTCTTGATGAATTTATTCCAAACTTTAATATTATCTTTTCCCTTGCACAATATTTTAGTTTGAACATGTTCCCACCATAAAGATGTGTGACCTTTCAACTTTGTGCCAACAAACTTAACTCGCTTTGAATATTCCATACTCTTATACTCAAAATAATTCTCCAACTTAGTGATCCATTCAATGAGATTTTCAAGACTCAAACTTATAGAATAAATTTTGAGATCCAACTCTGGTTTACTATTCATTCTCACAATAGCTCACAAGAATCAATCTTCAGGTGAATCAACCTCTCCTTCTACAACTTGATCCTTAGGTGCTTCTTTAGAGACTTCAGTATCATTTTCATCATCCATCACTCCAACACCTTAGCATTGTGTGGGCTTCATAGCCTACAATCAGGTTTGTGTGTCTCTCATTAATTCTCCAAGATCTGCAAGTCTAGGTGCTCCAATCGCTCGTGGCCTTCAAAGATGAAAACCACTTATTTGTTTCATTTCCTCAAAAATAAAACTCTTGTGATGATCTTTTATTTCCTTCTCCACACCTTATACCCAAAAAAAATTCTAGAAGATGTCTACAACTACTTTATACCCACACTAGCAACTACAGAAAACAATAATAAATTACAAGGACTAAAACCTTGCTTCGATACCATATGATGTAGTCACAAATAGGGGTATCAATCAAGATATGCCTTAGGCCACACATACCTCAAAATACATATCCTGACATGAAATTAAATACAATAGAAACAACTCATAATTTTATTTTATTTTAGTCATAAGAATTAAAATTCACAGACACAAACAAAACAAAAATAGCCTCATAATGAGATGCATTACAACACTTGATATGAATATCTATGTTTTCTAACTCACAATCTTTACAAGTATAACTTTATCCCATGTATTCTCAAGCTCCCTAATTTTATAAATCTATGGCTAGAGTGTATGGGAATGCTTATAAAGGCACAAGACCCATGTACTTACAATAATGCTCATCAACCCACTAACATTGTTGAACACATCAAGTAGTATGCCAAAAATATTAAATACTTAACACAATCTTGATGATAATGCATCACATGAGAATGTAACACAACTGGATGCACCATAAAAAATCATAGATAGCATGTTATCCCATTTAATTATATCTAATGAAATAAATACCAAATAAATAGATAGAAAGAAGATAGATATCTTAAATCTCACCCGTTAGATCACCATGACTGTTAGATGGCTCCATAAACTATGCAGTTACACTAATATGCTTAACAACCTCACATGAACATGTTTTCTTATCATAAACCTCACATATATTATGGATATTACCATGCATTACCATATTCTTTTCAAATGGTTATACAATATGTGATAATTAATCATAAAATTTGAAACCTTTTAAAACAAGTGAATTGATACTAGACAAACCCTGAAGATAATTCTAGCCACCAAACTTAATGTAATTTATCATAGTACTTATGCAGTGAAGAAAATATATCATCAATAATTATTGAGACACATCATCTCTTCTAATTTTGTGTACAATAGCTAAAATTTGTGGTGGCTAAATGAATTATCTAATGCTTTAAAGATACCACAGACCACTAAAAATGCTTTGCGGATCTTCGCATGGTTGCACTTAGAAAAAAAACACTCTTGCACAAAGCTTTGCAATATTATTAAAACTAAGGAAAAAATGGTTCACATAAACACACTTGCATAAAAATAAAAATAAAAATAATATAATATAATAAAAATGTGTGCTCACATGCTACACACAACTACACAAAGACCACTACACACAACAAGACTTGGCAATCAAAAACTTGCACAATGTTAAAATTATATTATTTTATTAATATAGTACATTTTAAATTAATGTTATATTACATGTGAACACGGATGATACTACATAAAAAATTTAGATGTGTATGCCTTTGTGATAATGACTCAATAGAGGTCTAGTGATTTCTCAATGTGATTTCCATGTAGTGATCAAATGAGTCTAGCCTTATGATTGTTTTTGTGTTTGTACCTAACTCTTTGATATTTCCCACTATGATTGACCAATGAAACATGTCTAGGATGACATAATTGAGACTTCCAAATTTTAAAATTCATTGTTAAGTGGTCTTGGACATTGTTGGAAGAATGAAGACAACTATAGTAATCATAATTGTTTGATTGTTTCTAGTATTCTCCTAAAGTGAAAATTGATGATCTAGAATATGGATAAGGTATGTTTATGATTGTGGATGTTCTTATACAAACTAGGTTGACCCTAAATAAGTATATTTGGAGGATAAGGTTAGACAAGAAATTAGGTGCGTATACAAATAGGGAAAAGTGTGCACAAGAGTCACATATGCACATAATGCCTAAGAATGTAAAAGTGTACCAACATTAATGTTTCCAAAGTGTCTAGTACCAAATTTAGGTGTCTACAACATCTTATCATATATTTTTGAACCTGTAGGGTCCCTCTTTTATGTTCCTCTTGGATTTTTAATTTTTAACTTACATGGTAAGACCTTGAAGAATACAACCACACTCCCATCACAAATGCCCATCCTCTACTCTCTTTGCCTTTAAGCACTTTTACTACCTTATTATCTCCACCTCCGAGCATATTTTGTGCACCTCTTAGCCTTGTCTCTAGATTTATTTTTCTTTGGGCATCCTTTATTACACTTATATTTACACCTCTTATATTTTGAGTCACATGGTAAGACATTGGGAAATAAAACTTGACCCTCCTCACAAACTCTCATCCTATTATTACATATTGATTTTACTCCCATTCCCAACCTTTGTTAGGTGTTTTCTTAGAAAGATAAAGCAATGGTTAAGAGGTGTTTTATTGCTTAGATTCAATTATATTCTCTTGTGTCAAAACTATTGCAATCTATCTACATGTTTCTCATCCACATTTTACCCTCTTAAAAATGAAAGTCTCAAACATGTTTGTCATTGTATAATCTCCATTTATACGTTTTTTTTAATTGGACCAATCCACTCGTTCTCATGTTCATTTCCATCTTCCTTATTTTTTTATTCTTTTTAAGCACACCAAGGTCGGTTTCAAAATTATGCTCTTTTTAAAGGTGCAAGTCTAGGAGTATCTAAGCATCTTTATTTCTAGGTTATCCTCTTTAATGGCTAGGTGTAAGCACTCTTATGTTAGTCATCTTTAGTACCCATTGTTGGCCTTTTGAATCCATATGGAGGATGGAAAATAGAAAAAGCCAAAAAAATTAGAAGCCATAATATCATAAAAAACAAATCAAAAGGCAATTTCAAAACATAAAATATCTTTCAAAATTCAAAATCACACCAAAAGACATAATCATATCATTTGTCATGTCAAAAGACATGATCATATTATTTGGCATGTCCCAATATCCTAGTTGAAGTTCAAACTTTATAGTTGGCCTCATGATAGAGTCGAGGTCCATTGGAGTGTGGTAAGCCAATAAAGTGGGGTAGAAGACTTTATATATATATATATATATATATATATATATATATATATATATATATAGTGCCACCTACTTTCTCACATAAGTACCCACTTCTTGTAGTGACCAATTGATCCTTCGAGATAATGGCGATCATGTTATGGGAAGGTAAGATTATTTTAACTTCCATGCATATTGGCTTCATGTGATGATTTGTATACATCACTAGTTAGCCTAAGCTCATGTTTGTTGGGTTGGGTTCTCTAGGTTCGTTGATGTCGAACACTCTTAGTCTCACCAAACTGATTAGAGTGCCTTGTTTTTGGTAAAGAATATGTTTTTGCCTTAGTGGCATCCTCTCTCTCTCTACATACACACACATATATATTTCTCCAAATATTGTATACAAATTAGAATTGGTGTTAGTATTCCCCTTTGAACTTGACATATATGAATAGAAGTTACATTTTGAATTGTGAGATGTTAACTTAGTCATTATATTGTTTTTCTAGGATTTATCTTGGTTACATTTGGGACCTTTAACTTTTATTCTCATTTTTGTGGGCTGTCCATACTTAATTTAACTCTCCTTTTATAGTTATTTAGTCACATTTCTAATTTATATGATTTATTTTATTTTGTACCATTTCTCTCTCATGAGATCGTTCAGAGCTAATTTAACCCTCTATTTATGGGTATTTGGGCACTTTTAATTTTTTTGTTTTTTCATTTGACCCTCTATTTATGGGTATTTGGGCACTTTTAATTTTTTTGTTTTTTCATTTGGTCTTTTGGACTTAATGTAACCTTCACTTACTGAGTTTTTGGATTTTCTTACTTTTTACCATCTTTTGTAAAAGTTTCATATGCTTCTATTTTTTTGTAAAGTTTCATATGCTTCTATTTTTTGTAAGACTCATCTATATATGTAAGCATTGTTTTTTTTTTATAGGCCTTGTATCAATAGAGTTAGCATATGCAATTTTTGTTTTCACCATGATCAAGAACAAGGTATTTGCATGCATATTTTAAGCATAAAGGTAAACATAATTTAAACATAAAGATATGTTGAGATTTGAATATGTTATTTTCAATTATTTCTTTCATTTATCATTTATTTACATTTATTTTTATCTTTTGTGTTTATATATTCTTTATGAGAAAGCCATCCCACATTACACTCCAACCCCCCATAATGAGCTTTGGGTAGGGTATATATACACTTATAACTTTTTTACTAATCGATACTTTCTTTTATAAGGCTGATTAGTGCATCTTTCTCCTTGAGTGCATGTCCCAAAAAGTGCACTGTGATTAACATTGTATCGACTCGTGTCCCAAAAAATGCACTGAAATCAACATTGTGTCAGCACGTGATACTTTATAAAAAATTATTGAAAAATAATCACCTATTATACATGTTTACACTCATTATCTTACTATCCTATCATTCTAACCTCCTTCAGTGCTCTTATCCTTTCATTTAGCTACTTCTATCTAATTCCAAGGTCTCATGACTAACTTGAATTATGATTAACATTGTTTCGACGTGTGTTTACAAATATATCACCCATGTCTAATGTAGTTTTTGTTTCTACATGTTTCCCTTTCCATACTATATTGTCATGGCAATGTAGATTTTTTTCTTCACTTTGATCGTTATACTATATCATTCTGAATTGAGTCATTTATCTTTATATCATTTTATATCATTTTAAATTGAGTCATTGGATAATTTTTTAAGTCACTTTTAGGAGTTGAATTCATATATATTGAGCTCCCAAACTTTATGCTTATAATAAATACATAACTTTATTTTTAGTAGTAGAAGAAGAATTATAGGGACTTATCGTTCAAGATATTTGAAATTAAATAAAAAGCTAAATTAAATAAGAAGCTAAACTAGATAGTCACATTTTAGTCTTTTGAAGTCCCCAATTAAAAATACTTAAGATTGTCTTTTTGCGATTTGAATCTTCACCTTGAATATCTCTTATAAAATGTCACTAAATCAACCCAAAATAAGTATCCATCTCTAAACTCTTTCTTTTATTTGATTTATATAAATATGTTAAAATAATAAATTTGTCTTCTTCATGCTTAACTTATACTATTTTTAAGTGACAATATATTTTTAGTTAGATACAAGAGCTCTTAGTTACAACCTTTAATTATTGCCTAATGACATTTCTCTATAATTAGTTTACCTCTTTTGTATTTTGAATCTATATTGACTTTGTTTGTCAATTCCTTCCAAAAGTTTGTTAATTATATCCTTGATTCCTTTTTACGGATAATTCTTGAATTATCTATCCCCTTTTATGAATGACTCTTGTTTTAGCCTATGTTCTATTTGGGACATAACTAATTCCATATAGATATTTATATTGTTGACCATATTTACACACCATAGAGAGTGCATTCTAACCGCATTAAGCCACAAGATTGTACATTAATGTCTAAAAGACTTTGGAATGTTTTGAGTGCATTCTAGCCATATTACGCTACAAGATTGTACACCGATGTCTAAAAGACTATTTGGAATGTTAGAAGATGTTTCAGAATTAGAGGGAAGAATATAACAACTACAAGGGACTGAAAAAAAAATGGCAAAAAAATTAATGCAAGTCAACAAAACATATTAATGATGATGAAGGGACTAGAAAAAATGGCAAAAGATTATTGGGAGTCAACAAAACATATTAAAAGAAATGCCTCCCATCCTCCTAAGTAAAAATATGTAGTCCCAAAATGCCTCACATCCATCCTCCTTATCTATCTTCTAGGAGAGTGGAGAGTGGAGAGTGGAGAGTGGAGAGGGCAATCATATTACAACCCCTCACGACGTGTGTCTCATAAACAAATGTATAGTTGGGCGAGCATGCACCATTAAAAAATTGAATGACCAACTTCATTACCAAACTAAAACTATAGGTGGTAAGGGAAACAAAACAAGTAAATATGAACGCCTCCACATTCCAAATTGGTATAAATCACCCTCCCACAAAAGAGGGAAACAAGTGTGAAAAATGATTAGTTTTAAAAGTCAATAATGAGCTGTTTGTTGTAAAATTTGATCCACTATTGGTTGCATTGCACATTGACGAGTATGTGCCTTTCAGGATGGGAAACATCTGTACGACCTGCATGCTGCATAAACTCTGCAGGGGACAAGAATATGCCATGGCAGACACAAACTATACTCACTTCACCTCTTCTATACCTGCACAGGAACCCATTCATTGTTTTCCCCCCATCGCCACTCGTTGAAACACACGGCATATTGGCAAAATGGGCTTCATTATCCTTGCAAGTTTTAGTGGGTAACCAGGACTGATTTTGCTCATCTTTGGAATGTGAAGCCTCTGTAATGGTGGTGGTGGTTGAAGTTGCCAAAGCAGATTGAGCTGCTGCATTCTCTCCACCTCCACCTCCACCGGCCACTACCTCTGGGAATTTTGGGGTTTCTATTTGGCTGGCACTACTCACTTCCGACGATGCCGCAGTTTCGCTGGCAGAAGAAACCCTCTGCAATGTTTCCATGGCAGAAGATGCAGATGCACTGGACTCGTTACTACATGTCCCTGCAAAAATAAAAATATCAAAACTCAATCACTGCATACCCACCTCATTTGCATGCTATGAAATACAAAGAAGAGTTCGTATATGCTTTCAAAATTACCATATTATCAAAAGAAACAACGTCAGGAATGGGCATTAAAGGGCAAAGAAGCAAATTCAGAAAGATATCAAAGCTATAAGCATAGAATCAAAATGGTCTTCCTAAATTTCCTAGAGAAAAGCCTAGGCTGACTAATGAAATTTAGGGAGAATGCTATGGCACAAAATTTGAGAGAAAGTAAAAGAACATCATGCAGGCAACTATTGGGCAGTAAATGAGTTGAGTAAAGTTGTATTGGCAGTGGGCACAATAATAGTGTGCTTTTCAATCCAAAAAACTATGAATGTCGAAGCAGTTGCACATTATCTGCTTTAACATTCATAAATGATATAAGAGGAGAATGCATGTTCCATGCATTATGTACAGGATAGAGAGAAAGGGACTACAACACAACACTGTTAAAAGATTAATGATATTAGGGCACCCATCATTCTTCTTGAGGAATAAAAAAAGCTCTACTAGCATCATAAAGCAGTCAATATATACAGAATATTACCTCGACAAGACCTGGTTTCGTTGTCTGAAACTGCCGATGAGCTCCTGCCAGATGATGCATGAGACGAATGTGGAGGCCCTGTTCCCGGACACTTTTGTAGGTCTGCAAACCAACTTGTTTGTAATGCTCCTGAAACAGCCGTTTGAAAGGGAGGAAAAGGGCGAGTAGGAATAGGAGACAATGGAGGATTGGCAATACTACTTTTTGAGGCTTCAGCAGGCCAGAAAGGCATAATGTATGGGTAACTGTAGGCCATATGTATAGGCATGCACTGGGGACTTGTAGCAAGCACTGGGAATGGATAAGTTATGGGCATAACAGAGACTTTGTTGCTAATAGGGGGGTCTCCTCCCGCATTGGAACTCTTGTCCCATTGATTAGATATCTTAGAAACCTTTTCTTTTCTATTAGATCTACAAGGCTCATTTTCCTTAGCAGTCCTGTGTTTATCCCTGATAGAAGACATTTGGGCACCAAGCACCCTCTTCTCTTCCTCAAAAGGAACATTTGGAGCTCTAGTCATAGGAGGAAAAACAGTGCCTCCTCTCATGGGAAAGGGGGCAGCATAGGATGGAACTAAGGGAATAAACCCATTTTGATTTTTCCCCGCCTTGTTTGGCTGAATGGATCTCATCCCTCTTGCTGCTTCCCTCCTGGCCTTCTGCAGCTGTTTTTCTTCTCTCTTCTTTCTGGCCTCTTGCCTCCTCAATGCATGCAATTCTCTTTTCTTCTGTTGTTCCAGCATCTCCTGCTGCTGCGTCTGCTGTGATGTGAACATCTCTTGCTGCTGCTGCTGTGATAAAGGTCTTGGAGGATCATGGATCCCAGGCACCTCTTCCTGCCTCAATCCTTCCTGCTTCAACCCAAAACAAAAATCAGCACAACCATCATCGTTTTTCTGCAACCCGAAACCAAAATCAACTCCACCATCATCATTTTTCTGCAGCCTAAATTCACCATGACCATAACCATCTCTTTGTAACCCAACGCCACCATCACAATTCATATCCTTCCTATGCAGATCAAGCTGCAAATTTACAGACCCAGCCTTGTCCTTTTCGGTCTTGACATGGCATCCTCCTAATGACAAGCCTAAATTCAACTCCATTTCATCCTCTCTCTCACCTTTACTCTCCTCAGCACCCTCGTCCGTCATCATCCTCCGTAACAAATTCTTAGAAAGAGCAAGTGAAGTTGCAGCACCCTGATAAAAACCGCTCGTGTTCTCTGAATCAGCCGTCTGAGCCATTAAAACATAGGGAGTCCCTACAATCCCACATTACTCCTCTAGCCTCAAATAAGTAGAATTCAAAACTGCAACAGACACCCATCCCATCCTATGAAATTGCATAACACCGCATTTAAACTACAAATTGGAAAAAAAAAAGTAATCGTTCCTTAAATTTAAGCAAAACTATTGACGAGGAACAAGGAGAATTGAAGGGGCGACACGAGGCTTGATTTTGTTTATCATCTGTGCCAAAATTATCCTCATTTTCCACAATTGTTATCTACGTGCCATATTTCCGCATTGTATTAATTAGGCGGCGCAGTTAACCGCTAAATTTGAGCACAAAAAGAAAAAGAAAAAGAGAAAGAGAAAAAAAGAGCATTGCACGCCCTAAAATTACGTGGGCCGGAAATATGGAGAATGAAGTGAAGTGAAGTGAAGTGGAAGACTCAAAGCTGCCCCTGCATGCATTTGGCAATCCTTCAACCGCCACGTTGGTGGAAGTGGAAGTGGAAGCACATCAGCGCCTTCCAGCGTGAGACTCAACACGTGTCAATCTAAAAGCTATATGTGGGCGATAGTGCCACCTCTACGTGGCACGAGATCTGTTGTGGTGTCTTATAGCAAACGTGGCGGGGGCTCAGCGGAATAAATGCTGCTTGTTCCTAATGCCGATGTTCAATCGGGGAGCTCACGCAAGCTTCCACGTGGTCGCTAATAATTAGACTTGTCACTTGAATCTTCTTCGAACCTTTTTTATCTGTCATACCCATCTAAATTCTAATACGTGCCGATGTCGGTGCGGTCTTCATCTCCCAGAGTACTTGTATCTCGTCCTCTTATTTTATAAGTTGTTTCAAAAACAAATACAAAAGTGCGTTAAAGGGATTCTTAAATATGATGGCAACATCTTCGTTATGAATTCAGGGATTTGATCTTATCTTTGTGAATGTAGAATAAAATTGGAAATAATGAAGAAATTTTGGTTTCAAATACTTTTTGAGATTGAATCATGTAATTTTCAAGTAAGATTCACTTATCTCTTTAGGAATATTTCTGTTAACTTCACGTTTAATTATTTGCATCATTGTTTAGCGAATCGCATAGAAGATTGAAGTGCCAAGAATGGATACCTGTGTTGACCAAAAAAAGAATTTGCCATGCATCGAAGCCTATACAACATGGTGATAACATAGAAAATTAAGGAGATAAGAAGTGATACCCCAAACTGTATAAAAATAATTGAGTGAGGAACTATTCTTTTAGCTTGAATGTTCTTTGATAATATGAAAATGAAAACTCTTCCCAAATGTTTGAAATCATTTTCTCTGAAGGATGGATCCTAGATCTCACAACCATTTAACAATGTGGGAGTGAGTAATATATGGAAAAGTCAAAGTTTTGTCTAGGTATCTTGAAATTGGAGCTGAAAACATTGTCTTTCCAAGGATGTCAAAGTTGCATATCCTTTGTTGAGTCTTGCTTTTGTTACAGGGATAACGCTGAAAGGTGATCTAGAGAATTCTACACCTAGAGAGGTGTAAGAGTGCATCACCTCGACCTCATTTGATTTGTATGTGAAATTGATTGTAGATGTTATTTTCTTGGTTATTATGAATGCCATGATTTTTGTCTTAGCATAATCTACTTCAGGACCATTCTTATCACAAAAAATTCTCAATGTATCAAACTGATTTTGAAGACTTGCAATTGAGTTTGAAAGTAAAACAATGTCATTTGCAAATAATAAAATAGCAATGTAAATCCAAAAGAGGCTACATCCACTTGTTCCATCCAAGTTTTTGGAGATAAGATCCTATAATTAATCAATATATAGCCCAAAAAGAGTGTGAGTGGACAACCTTGTTTCACAACTATGATACTATGTATGCTATATGTAGTGCCCATTTTGGTATGAATAGACCCAAAAACTGCCTCATATAAATTCATTAAGCCTTTGAATTAAAAAAAATGCCTTAAAAAAACCCAAGTCTTTAAGCCTTTGAATCAAAAGATGCCTTGGTACGGTATCAAATGCCTTACGAAAGTCTACAAAACAACAATATACAGTTTGTTTGTTGGCTTTTGCTTCCTCAATGATGGCAACAAGAGTGAATATGTGATCACTTGTTCGGTGATTCCTCTTAAATCCTGCCTAACATTTTGCTTGAAGTCATTTTATCTCTGTCCACTTGGAGATATAATCATCTAGCACTGTAATAAAAAGCTTAGCCAAAGTATGGCTAATCATGATGGTATGGTAGTTCCCTAGTTGAAGACAATCTCCAAATTTGAAGATGAAATGAATAATATAGGATGTCCAAGTTGGAGGAAGACCATGAGAAAAAATAAAATTAAAAAAAAAAAGATAAATGTGTAAATACTAAAATTTGATTTGTATAGTACTCTAGTCTTGTACACTTGATAAATATCCATCATGGTTGTACCTTTCAATTATAGACCCACCTACTATCAAAAGGCTCGCATTCACTATATTTTTATGCCTAAACTGCTTATCTCTTAGTCTGACCACTATTACTCTGATGACTAGATCTTCTATATTGTGCAAAAATCTCTAACCTAATCATTATCCTTCATTGTCAGTTTTGGATCTGTACATGTTTTCTAGCTTCTTAGACACTTGCATCCCAGATAGACACCTACGTCGATGCAAGAGTCCACTTTTCCTACAAAATGTCCAGTGCCCAAAAGTCATCCAATTTGTAAATGAAACGTACTCTAAAGGTTGGCCTAAGTACTTTAATGCAAAATGTTTACAAAAGGAATTGGTATATATACAATATTAACCTTCATTCATTCCTCACCTAGAAAATACTGAGGACTCACAATAAAACTAAAAAGTACTCAATCAAAAATTTAAGTGAGCAAACCTATTCCATTCATCCCTATTTATATATTAATCATAGGAGCAGTATTCCCATGGCTCTGAAGCATTCAAAGACTAGTTTGTGATCCATATTTTCCAAGTTACAAGCTAGGTCACTGCATGCCATTACTTATTACATATCACATCCTTGTGCACATACAAGGCAACATGTAGGAAATAACTACATAAGTTTGAGGCCCTCTTCAGAGTATTGGATATGTAGACAACACCCATTGATAGAGAGATTATTGGGGTAGTTCAAACCATAAGCTCACTAATCCATTTTTCCCACAGTCACTCCAAGGGTGAGGAAGCTAGGTTTTGATCATTTGATGAAGAACAACAGTCCGTGTGCGTGATTTGTATACATCAGAAGAAAGGTAACAAAAAACCTAGAAGGCTCTAGTTAGACGCATTGATATCAAGTCAGGATTTCGTATAAGACCCCTATGTTGAAGTCAAACACCTACGTTGACATAATTGTCAAGATTGTCTTTGAGTCCCCTTCTAGCCCATTCCATATCAGACCTACATGAACATAGTAAACTAGTTAAGTACCATTGTTACTTATTCATTGCAATATCCATCAATAGTTGTAATTTATTATTTTTAGTGATTTCAGTTGTGTAACTTCATAATATTATTTATTTGAGTTTATATTAATTGGCATGTTCATTAGGTTAGTTCATCATCCTTTTGCAAAAGCTAATCTAATACCCCTTAACCCTAGATATCCTCTTATCTAAATTTAGGGTTAAACATTTGGGTATGTGCATGGATTTGGGGGACAAATCCATGAACATTTCCACTAACGCGTACGTATTATGGTCATAATACATATGCATTATTTGAATTCAGGGTTGGAACCACCAAACTTAGGAATACGTATGTGTTACTAGTAACACATATTAGTTACTAGTGATGCGTACGTGTTATTAGGAATGCATACACATTATTAAGAACATGTACACATTATTAAGAACACAAACACATTATTAGGAATGCGTACACATATTTAGGAATGTGTATGCATTATTAGGAACATGTACATGCTTCTATTGTTTTGCACCCAAAAGTATAAAAACATGTACATGAAGGTAATATTTACTTGAAGTTGATATTGAATAAAATAAATGTTAAGTATAAAGAATATTTTAATATTCCTTATACTTTAAATTTATTTTAGTAAATATCAGAAAGTAGGGTTTCTCTACATTTGCTAAAGTTGGTTTCATAGCTGCACACTTTATGATGTAGAAAATAGTTTTTAAAAATCCAATCTGACCAAGTGTTAGGGGTTTTTAGGGTCTCAATATTAAACCTATGGATTTTAGGGCATGAATTTTACAATTGATGTCCATTTTTGGTAAATATATAATTATTTTTTAGGTATTTGTGCCTTGTGAATTGCTTCTTGGCATTTTTAGAAGTCCTACATTTTTTAAAATTGAAGTTTGCAAACCACTCACTTTGAACTTGATCTAAAGTAGTGTGATTGAGGTAGCATAGGTCACATTGATGCTCTACACATATCAAATGACCACTTTGTGTTAATTTCACTTGCTCATCATCCCTCCATCCCTAATCACTTCCTACTCATCCCTCATCACCCCTAATCACTCTCTCTTCATTCCTCATTGTCTCTAATCACTCCCTCATTGACCCTCATTGTCCCTCATTAGCTCTAATCACTCCCTCACCATCCCTAATTACTCCCTCATTGATCCTCACTATCCCTGATCATCCCTAATCACTCCTTCCTCATCCTTCATTGTCCCTAATCACTCCTTCATTGACCCTCACCATATCTCATCATCTGTAATCATTCCCTCATTGACTCTCACCATCCCTTACCATCCCTAATCACTCTCTCATCATCCCTAATCACCACTTCATCATCCCTAATCACTCCCTTTTATCCCTCATCTTCCTTAATCATCACTTCATCACCCCTAATCACTCTCTCCTTATCCATCTGCATCCTTGATCACTCCCTTATTAACCCTCACTATTCCTCATCATTTATAATCACTCCATCATCATCCCTAATCACTCATTTGTTGACCTTCACCATCCCTCATCATCCCTAATCATTTCTTCACCATCTTTAATCACTCCTTCCTCATCCCTCATTGTTTGTAATCTCTCCCTCATTAACCCTCACCATCCCTACTGATTCCCTCATCATCTCTACTCAATCCCTCCTTATCACTCCTTATCCTTAATCACTCCATCCAATACCTTGATGGTGCGTACAATAACTTAATTACTTAATTGATTCTTCTTGATATGTTCTTGTTGTTGATGCCTTTGGGTATTTGTCAGTTGACAAAATTGATCAAGGTATTATTAAAGGTATCACTCTTCCTAATAGAAAGACTTAGTATTAGTAAGGGATTAAAAATTCTATTTTGTAAGTTTTTTTAGATGTTATATATGTGAGACATATATATTTTGTATCTTGTAGACATTCATGTAAGTAGAAAATAAATATAAAAGGTTAAGCAGTTTCCTATGATGAATTAGGAAGATGAATGAAAAGATGAGAAGCCAAAGATTCATGTTAAATGTATAAGCATATAGCACTCATAGGAAGATAAGTTAGTTATTGTTTTGTTATTTTGATGTACTGAATTTTGGGAATCAATTTCTTTTACAAAAATAATTATCCTTAGCCTTATCACTTTGCTATAACTAATTGTATGAATAAGAATTATTTTATTTTCTAAGTTATACATGGTTCTCTTTGAAATTATTCTTGTCTTTGTGAATTATGAATTTTAATCACTCCATTTTAGGTAGATAATTGGAATAAATACAATTTCAATCATTTCAACCATCAAATTATCATGGATGGATCATTCCCTATCTTATAAGTCTCATAGTAACTTGTAGACTAAAATAATAACATATCCTGATGAGGATTTATAGGGACCACTTCTTACAATGGTTCAATTACAAAGATGTGCAAGGTGTTAATAGGGTTGTTAGGTCAAAGAGACCTTGAAAGATGGTTGGAAGATAGGATACACAAGTTCATAGAGGAAAATTTTATTAGAATAGGATTTCATGCATAATAAATTATTATCACCCATATATATGGTGATATTTATGAGATTTTTGGGTGTAAGTTGCCTAGATTGTTAGTGGCATGGAACAAGCAAGGAAGACAATGATTTGGGCATGATGTGTCCATTATCCATGATTTCATTTATCTACCACTTGATTTATTCATTGTCTAGAAATGATATGTTGTATAAAGAGGCTTGAGGTAGAGGTAGTTAAGAGATCAAATGAATAATATAATTTAGTGTATAGTATGTATGAACTTATTTAGGTGACTGAAAGATATCCTTTTATTCATCTAGTTTATGGTTCAATTATTTTGTCTTTGTTATTGTTGGACAAACCCCACTATTTAACACCTTTAATAATGTTTATTAAATGATCATATTTAACTCCTTTAATGATGTCTTTCAAATGATCATAAAAAGTAGTCCAACATCTATCACAACATTTATGCAAGGTTGGTTAGGCACACTATAAAGGCTAAAGACATTAAAAAAATAAAAAAGATGCGATATAACCAAATTTTACTTCTTTGATATAAAGGCCCTACATAAAATATTGGAGGTGAGTTTAAGTTGATGGACAATGGCTACATTCTTATTTTTTAGATAGGTACTTTTTATAATTTTAAGGATCACCAATATATTATTTTCATTTGTTTTATTTTTGTGGGTCATTTATCATAATATATTTTTTTATTTTATGGATATCCTTACAACTGGAGTCAAATAAAGCATTAGGAAAGCAATGAACAACACTAGGTTATACGGTATATGGGTTGAATGGGGAAAATCCTATAAATATGAATAAAAAATGGCTTATCTAAATAAACTAACATGATCTACTAGGTTCTATATAGAATAGGCTAAAATGAATCTAATTTTTAGGACATTAGTATATTTTTCATTACATTGGTGGTCAAAATGGATAGTGGTATTTTGTTGGGGTTTAACAATACTAGCAGTTGCAAGTGGAGAGTTGAGTGCTAACATAAAACATAAGATATAGTGATCAAAATTATGTGGAGGAAAATTTGAAACATAAATATCCAACACCTATAAAAAAATATGGGCCTATTAGAAATGATGTAAAACACAATTGAATATCCACCAGAAAAAGAGAAGCAAGTAAAACCACTATAGCAATCAAAATGGGTAGTAAATATGAGGATCACCAAGCTATATGATTTCTTAAAACCAATCAATTTCTTTCCATATGATGATATTTTATGCTTTGAATAATTACATTGAAGGCCTTATATTTGTATGTCTATTGATTGAATCATCATTCTAGAGAGTGGAAAATAATTTTTAAATTATTAGAACAAGTAGTCCAAGATTGGAAAGTGGTGCTCAATTCATAACACTAATAATCAATCCAATGAAGAGTGTCATACTATGATATTTGTACTTTCACATCTCAATGAAGTAGGTACACGTTATCTAACACTATAAAAAGGTAAGTATATAATATATTATGAACCCAATGATATGGTCAGTATTAAAAATATCTCTACTTCCCCCAAAAATAAATTACATGAACTAAAAATATAAATTCATTAAAAAATGTTGATCAATGTTTAACCAATACACTTCATCATTTACAATAGAAGTCAAAAGAATTTAATTTCTCCTAAAGCATATTTTCAAAAATTGAACTTGAAATTAATGCATCATCCATAATCATATGCTAGTGTATGGTCTAGTGTAGGCCTTGAGAAATGGATCATTAAGTAGTGTCACTTGGTGTATAAAATCAAACCTTTTAAATAAGCAATCCTTTGTGACATCTCACCATTAGAGGTATGTGATGTTTTACATGTGGTCAACCATATATTTAACATTGACATGTAGTCTATGAATTAAGTCCTTGAAATGTTGTGATAGATTGTCATGATATAAAATAACATATATCATAGTTAGTTCATAAGCTTTCAGTCATTAGTGCCAAGAAGTGCAAGAATCTTGTTAGTTCTATTAATAAGTATACTTTGTATGGTAAGAATTAAATGTAAGAACATCCTTGTGGCAACATTTCATAGTGTGGTTTATCCAACAATAACAAAGATAACATAATTGAACCATAAACTAGATGAATACAAGAATATCTTTCAGTCACCTAAATAAGTTATTACGTATTTTATACTAAACAATACTATTGATTTGATACCTTAACTACCTCTACCTCAAACCTCTTTATACAACATATAATTTCTAGATAATGAATAGATCAAGTGTTAGATCCATGAAATCATGGATAATGGACACATCCTTCCCAAATCATTGCCTTACATAAGCCTAATTGTGATTGTGCCAAATAAGGATAAGAAATGAGGTTGTGAATCAATTAAAAAACTCTTATCAAGATTAAAGTGAAGAACTATTATCCTCATCTAAATATTAAGGCATTTTTCTACCATATCCATGGAGTAGAAGTCTTTTCCAAGATTGATCTTAAGTTTGGGTATCATCATATTCATGTTGAACCTATAGAAATTTGGAATATAATCTCAAAAATAAAGGAAATATGGATTGAGTAGTTGGTTATGCATTTTAGGATAACTCATGTAGTGAATTAATTCATTGAGATGATGAACAACATCTTCAGGCCCTTTAACTATGTCATTTTTTTAATCTACCTTGATAACATCATAATCTTTAGAAAACATGGGATGAACATCTACACCATGTTAAACTAGTGTCTCACATTTTTTATAAACACATTTTTATGATAGCATGAATAAATGTTCATTTTCCATGCAAGAGATAAAATGTTTGGGATACATTACACACACAAGGAGTGCATGTGTGAACCTAACCAAGATTCAAGTCATATAGGAATGGGAAACACCAAATAACTTTGCATAGATTCAAATCTTCTTGGAATTAGAAAATTATACAAGAGATTTATGTTTAATTTTTATCCTTTGAACCAAGCTACCAAAGTTGGAACCGAATAAAGTTTCATCTAGTTAGCTACACAACAAAGATAATTCTATAAACTAAAATTTAGACTCTAATTTTTGTGATAGTACTTGTGTTACTTGACTATAAATTTAGAAGACCATCCAAATAATTAAATAATAAATTTGACTAAGACAAATGGGTATTGACAACATACCAAATCCTATAAAAGAGTTAATTTCTATTGTAATGGATTAAAAAACATATGATTGGAATAAAAGATAATTTTAGAGTATACATTTGGCTTCTTCTTGAAAAGTTATATAATTTTTTAAAAAATGTGATTTTGAGTTTTTATTCAAAAATTATGGCCTTCAAATGTTATAAAAACCAATAGTTTTTAAACCTTAAGTATCAATTTTGTAACCACTTCGGTGGTTTAAAAAATTTAAGTGGTGGATTTGCAACTGACCTGATAGTTTTACCTTGAATAAAGTGTTAGTTTTTATAGTGTGTAATGCACATGAAGTTTAAAGGATAGGGAAGTGTTTCATAATCTATTTCTGACTCCTAGTTTTCTTGTATGAACTAAAGAATGACTATTTTTTATTTATAAGACCATGGGAGTTTAAAGAAGGTAGTTAATGAATTCAAGGAGTGTTTAAGTGGATTCACTTATCATTGAGTGTATTTAAAGAAAAAAAATTGAAGGCTACATAAATGAGATGGTTGAGTTTATTAGTCTCTCTTGTTGAAGAATAAATTCATCCACTAAATAGTGTATAGATCATTATGAGAATATGATACTTTTGAGGTTAGTGTCATAGTAATCCTAGGAAGTCAAAATATTATAAAATATGGAACATATTGGAGATAATGAATCTTATCTTCACTCTTACTAGAGTTTTCTCAATTTGATTTCACCAACACTATGTGACACACACACACACACACACCCATTATTTTATAAACATTCATGTAAGTAGAAAATAAAAATAGAAGGTTGAAAAGTTTCTTATGACAAATTAGGAAGAGAAATGAAGAGATGAGAAGCCAAAGATTCACATTAAATACATATAAACATCTATTACTCATAGGAAGATACGCTAGTTATTTTTTTGGTTATTTTGATGTACTGAATTTTGGGAATCAATGGCTCTTACAAAAAGAATTCTACTTAGCCTTATCACTTTGATATAACTAATTGTATGAATAAGAATTATTTTGTTTTCTAAGTTATACATGGTTCCCTTTGAAATTATTCTTGTCTAAGTCATGAATTCTAAATTTTAATCATTCCATTTTAGGTAGATAATTGGAATAAATACAAGCTATAAAAAATTTAATCATCAAATTATCATGTATGGATCAATCCCTATCTTACGATTCTCATATTAACTTTTAGACTATAATAATAACATATCCTGATGAGGATTTCTAGGGACCACTTCTAACAATGGTTAAATTACTAGGACACACAAGGTGTTAAGAGGGTTGTTAGGTCAAACAGACCTTGTAAGATGGTTGGAAGATGGGATACACAAGTTTATAGAGGAAAATTTTATTAGAATAGGATTTAATGCATAAGAAATTATTATCACCCACATATAAATGGTGATATTTATGACATTTTTGGGTATGAATTTTTTGGATTGTTAGTGTCATGGTTGTCAAGGCGTAATAGTATTGTTTTCGACATTACATAATGAAAAAATTGTAATGGAATGAAGTGAAGTTATAAAGATTGTGAAATTTATATATAGAATGGACACATGTACTACAAAAGAATAAACCATGTTTATTGAGTAAGTAACAAAGTTAAAAGTACAATAACCTTATGTTAGTATAAGGAGTTAAATATGTTGCATGAAATAAGCAAGGAAGGCTACAAAGCTTACAAGAGACCTAGAAGACCTGCATGAGTAAACCTATAAGAGGCCTACTTACATCAGATGATGAGGGAGTGATTAGGGATGATGAGGGATGGTGAGGGTCAATGAGGGAGTAATTAGGGATGATGATGGATGCAAAAAAAATGATTAGGGATTATGAGATATGAGGAGGGAGTGATTAGGGATGATTAGGGATGGTGATGGTCAATGAAGGAGTGATTAGGGATGATAAAGGAGTGATTAATGATGATGAGGGATAATGAAGGTTAATGAATGAGGGAGTGATTAGGGATAAGGAGGGATGAGGAGGGAGAGATTAGGGATGATGAAAGATAAAGGGGGAAGTAATTAGGGATGATGAGGGATAAGGAGGGAGTGATTAGGGATGATGATAGATAGTGAGGGTCAATATAGGAGTGATTAGGGATGATAAGGGAATGATTATAGATGACTAAGGATAGTGAAGGTCAATGAGGGAGTGATTAGGGATAATGAGGAATGATGAGAGAGTGATTATGGGTGATGAGGGATGAGTAAGAAGTAATCAAGGATGAGGGAGGGATGATGAATAAGTGAAATTAACACAAAGTGATTGTTTGATGTGTGTAGGTCATCAATGTAACCTATGCTACCTCTAATCACACCACTTTGGATCAAGTTCAAAGTGAGTGGCTTAAAAAAATTCAATTTTGACAAACCTAGGACTCCTAATAAATGTTAGAAACATAATATAAAAGGCATAGAAAACCTTAAAAATGACTATATGTTTACCAAAAATAGAGATCAATTACAAAGGTTATGCCTATGAAATCCCTGAAGGTTTAATACTGAGACCCTGACAAAGGCCTAAGTATTAACCATATTAGATTTTGAAAAACTCTCTTCCACATCATAATGCATGAAACTATGAGACCAACTCTATCAAATGTAGAGTGAACCCACTAAAATAAATTTAAAGTATAATAAATATTTATATTCCTAATACTTAACATTTATTTTAGTAAATATCAACTTCAAGTAAATATTATCTTTATATACACATTTTTGTGTTTTTTGTGCAAAATAATAGAAACATGTATGCATTCATAATAACGTGTACATGTTATAACATGTACACATTATAACATGCACATGCTATTAAAATTTGAATTAAAAAATCAAGCCTTTTGGCTCAGAAATGTCTTAGATTCCCAAGCCAAAGGCTGGGACCTGTAAATCTACAACCGATTCCAAGAGTTTTGATTAAAAAACAACAAATTTCAAATTCCATCACCAAATACATTATGGATTTCAACAAAAAAATTTAAAAAATTATTACCTTGACAACGAAAATGATCTCCTCTTTACAAATATATGATTTTTATAATTTTTGGACTATTTTAAGGGTTCAAACTATATTGATTTCTAACTATACCTTTTTTAGGCCATTACATGCCACAAATATACATGTCTATTCATGTTTATATAATTTGTATTTCATTGATTCAAGTGTAAAATATTTTATATGGTCACAAAATAGGACTAATTCTACACAAGATTAAAAAAATCAAATTTCATTTTTTTAAAGGTACTTAGGGGGGAGACACAAGACCAACTATCCATTTTTTTTGTCAATTTTCAAGATCTATTTCCTTGCAAAATTAATAAAAAAAGTTTCATTAAAAAAAAAGGGTCACAAACTAGAAGATCTTATATAAATATTCACCAAAGGGTTTCAAACAATATTAAATGATGCTAAAAAATGGTGGGCCACATGACCGTCTATCTACTTTGTTTTCTTAAAAAAATAGGAGTTCCTCTTCAAATTTTATATGTTTTACCTAGTTATACTTAATCATTTTTTTTTAAAAAATAGTGTTTTAGAAACTAGATTTGAAATGATACAATTCATGTTCTTATACCATCTTCAAATTTTAAGTGTATCCATCTCAAATTATCTATATAAATTCAGATTTCTAAAATTCTAGAAAAATCATGTCCATGGGTAGGCCCCTTATTATCTCCTAACTTTGTGCACTTACCCATTTGGTGAACCTAACCTTCAGTATCCAAACCTTAACTTTCCCTAGGGTCATTTGATTTTATTGATTATTGTATTTATTTATTTTTAAATTTTATTTTAATAATTGATTATTCCTTAGAATTTGTATATACTTTATTTTCTATTATCATATTATTATTTGGAACATTTACAATGGCTAATTTTTTTTTTTCCTCCTCCTAACCATGAGGAGGGTGATAGCTATCATCTATCTAACCAAGTCCATGCTATTAGTTCTTCAAGGGGTAAGGTGGCCCATCCTAAAATGCCAAAAGAGGTAGCCAATAAACCCTTCCAAAATACCTAGATAGGACATATATGCATATTCAATCCAAAGCACTTAGGAATTTTACTTATGAATCCCTAAAAGATCAAAACATCATTATGAGCAAGTTAATAGAAGAATTACAAAAACAAAATTTAAATTCAATGATCACATCCTTGGAAAATAAAATTACACATATATAAAATCCAAAAAATGCTAGTGTTGATTATGTGTTTGCATTTTCCTCTAGCAATGTTATACCCAACAAGGTTTCACATCCAAAATAAAAGCTACAACAAAATACATCTACAACAAGTGATTAAAAAATTGAACAAAATCCTAATAAGAGTTAAAGTGAAATCCTAAGAGAAATGCTTTGAAATAAAGTGATTCAACTACCTCCTATACATCCTATAAGGACATCAAAATACTATTTTACATATCATATAATGAATGGGCATCATACAGATTATTGTTTTGAAGTAAAGAATAAAATATAAAAGTCACAAAGATAGTGGTGATCCTATCATCGATATATCAAACAAGAAACCCACTAAAATTATGAGTATCTCTCCTAAAACACAAATGCTAAAACAACAAATAGGGGTACCAAAAGATAATTTTGAACACAAACAATTGCAAATGTAAAACTTAGAACAAGAAAATATTCAAAACACAAAACTAGAGCAAGCAATTTTACAAAAATATCAAGATGAAAAAGCTAAAGTTCCAAATATAGTTATAAATGGGGTAATCACAAACCTTTCCTAATATCAAAACCCTTTTATTATCACTGCTCAAGTAGAGGGCAAACAATTTACATATATCAAGGTTATGGACTATCAAGATACACTTTTTTTTGGTCATTTCTTAGCTCTCTTGAAAATAAGTTTCAACATGTGGATGAAAATAATGCAATTCAAAAAAATATGAGATAAATTTACTTAAGAGTTTAATTTTATTCAAAAGATTTTTTTATTACTTTTCAAGTTACTATCCAAATGCTTACAATATTATGCTTGGAAAATCATGGTTACTGTTGATAATTTTGACTTCACAGGTCAAATTGTCACCCCTACCATTCAAAACTTTGAATTTCATGCCAGTTTGTCTTGTGAGTTAGTAATTGGTCCTAAAATTAATTAAATAATCCATGGTTAACATGACTTAAGGTTTTTTAGGTGATTTAGGGTCTTTTCCTTAAGTTATTTTGTACTTGTCTAGTCATTTCTTGGCCTTTCAGAGCCATTTTACGTGGCGTGAAGATTATAGAGTGTCTTTATGAGTGTCATATTTTTTCAAGGTCATTAAGTTCTTAAAAAATTAATAATAAAGGTTGATCACATTTTGGACTAACTCTATGACTCTTTTCTATGCAAAATCTGACCATTTTGTGACATTCAGAGAAGGTTTTGATAGTATATGATAAAAATGAATCTTGATTAACTATTTATTTACATAATAATACATGTGTAATACTGAATAAAATATTTTATGGTATTTAATTTATATTTATTTGATAAAAATAGCTTTTTTTAGTGCAAAATAGGCCTTTTTGAGGCATTCTTTTTGGTTTTCAGGGGATTTTTATGAGAAAAGAATCATGGAGGATTAATTGGGTCCTTAAAATGTCATAAAATTGGTTTTTATGAAGTTATAGGTTAAAATTTTCAAAATTCAACTTTTATCCAATTTTGACCTTCCTTGCATGCCTAGAAGGGCAATTTTCAAATGCTCGGTACAAGAAGAGGACAGAGAGTTGGGATCTAAAACTTTGGATATTGTTATGGTTATGAGTAATATTTAAATCAATTATATTTTTTTGTGGATTTTTAACCCCATATTTATGAATAATAAATAAGAGTGATAGTGGGTCACTATAACCTCTACATCTGAGAGGGGTCTGTTCTTGGGCCTATTTCTAAAGATAAATAAATAATGAAGATAAATGGTTTTGGTGAATGTTTTTATGGTTAATTAGGCTAATTTTAATCTTTTTCTCATTTGATAAATCCTTTTAGGAAGTTACAATATAAAACCATGTTTCTTTCCATCTTTTTGAACAATCTCTTGGATCAACTTTAAAGTAAAATATGGGTTGTTCATAATTTTTTTTTTATATTAAAAAGTTATAAATGTATTTTTTAAGTCATGAAATACCTTAATAATTAAATTAAAGATTCACAAGTTTCCATTCTGAGTGGGTCTCTTTGATGGAATTCAATATGAGTTTATCTCTTCAGTAAGATACAAATTTAGTTATTAAGAGTTTATATTTAGTATTTAAGTGTGATAAATGTTTTGATATAATTTTTTACTCATATACCTCTCAATAAAACATATTTACATCTTGTAAATGTTCATGTCTTAATTTCACTATTAGGCCTGTAACATTAATATGCATCTATAGGTGCCTTCAAGGAGGTCAAACATGTGAAATAAATATTAGATATGGTTTTAAGTATCTTATGGTTAAGAGGTTTCATTTTAAGATCATGAGAAGGTCCAAGATAAGCCATATGATCATTCAAAAAGTTTCCATACAAGGATATATACCATTGACATGAGGCATCTAGATAGGTTGAGGAGCTTCCTTAAAGCCTTGAGCAGTTAGAGATACCTTAACAATCCATAATAAGGTCATGGACTAAGAGGTAGATTTGAGATTTTAATGAATTTGTTAAAAAAGAAGAATTTAAGGACAAGTTCCCTAGAGGTTCCAAGCAAAGACCTTGCATTATTTTGATCTTTTCATGATAAGATTATCTCAGAGTGCAAACCAGTCTAAATGTTTCTATGATGAGCCTTGTCTTAGGATCAATGATGATAATGAGAAGTTTGGCTATTTTATCATGTGAGAAGGTGTTGATATATCTTCATGTTAAAGGTTATTTCATTGAATAATGCCATTACTCTCTGTAGTGGTTAAACCCAAGTACCTTTTCAAAGTTAAGAATCTTAATGAAGGTAAAACCTTGCATATATCTACTCTTTTGACTTTGAAATGACAACAATGGTTGGAATAACCTTAGTATGTCTTGAAGAGTGAAACCTCCACCCATATCATAGCCTACAGGTTCTCTTTTAATCAAATCACTACCTACAGGTTGGCTATAGGGTGACCATTAGGTTGGGCCATACATTGAGTGTGTTCACCTCAACTAAGATATGAGATAATAAAAGTTTAGATATTAAGTGGGATTGAAGGATTTAAAAGGGACCACATAGTTAGACCTAAATATGACCCAATATAAAGCACCCTCATTAGTACAAATGAACACGTACAGTTTGTCTCATAAGGATTTGATAGGGTTTTAGGACAGTTTACTAAGTGTGTTTGGTCAAAAGGTGTGGTTGATCATCTTATGTTGGTCAAGAAGTTATATTGAAAGGGTAGGTGTAATTAAGGTTATTATGTGCTTTAAAAATGATTAGGGACCTTACAAGACAACCACAATAGGCTCCTTCACTTACAGTCTCACAGTAACCTACATTTAACAGTCCAAGTTGTTTTTAAGTGTGGATTCTTGCTTATTGAGGTTTTCATGGTCAAAGTTTGTTTCAAAGTGAACTTGGATGGAGATGGGAACAAGTGATAAGTCAAGTATAAGTAAATAAATATTAGAAATGGAGACAAACCTTGCTTCTTAGTTTGTACAAGGGTTTTCAAGAAGCACAATTAAGTGTTTATAGAATGCAAGAATGTCTTCAAGAGTAAGTAATGTGATTCAATCATGAAGGTGATTATGATATATGAAAGAGAAAGTAAGTGGTATCATAGCCTAGGTTAAATATAATTCCATGGGTTTGTACGTACAAGTAGGTTCCTCTTTTGAGGAAATACACAATCATTAAACACTCAAAAAGGTGATGGCACCTTAAACATGTTTTTTAGGCATTGTGATTCCCAAGGAGAGTTATGAGTTCAAAGATCATTATGAAAAACTTCATGGGAAAATAAACATAACCTTATTCCTTACACAAACCTTAAAATCATTTTCATACCTTGTTTTAGTTTGTACAAGGTCAAATACAAACAAACAACAATCAAGAACATGGAATATGAGAGCTTTGCTTCCATAACAAGAGGAATGGACAAGGTTATGAGTGATTGTAAGTGGTTGAATGCCTCATAAATGATTATGTGTACTTAATTAGGTTCCCAAGTCATGAAAAATAGGGGAATAAAGAAGATTTCAAGGAGAATATACAGTCCATATTACAAAGCCTACACAGTCTACTTCTTAAAAGTTTGCATTGGGTTTTTGGATGTTTGAAGGTGCTATAAAGGTCATTTTGACCTAAATTTTTTTAAAAAGGGTATTTATGACCCAAATAACACCCCCATATAATTTTTTTTCAAGGCAGAATAGGGAACACATTTTGTCTCAGAATTAGGCCACTTTTAGGCGTGCATGGAGGTGAAGAATGAAGAAAATATGACCAAAATGAGTGATTGGTGCCTTCCAAACACCATGTGATGACTTGTAATTGTTTAATAAGATTTATGTAGATTTAAATAACATGTATTCATCCCTGGGATGTTGAAAAAACACTTAGATGTGCTAGTGGACAATCATATATAGTCAAACCCCACTAGCCTAGACTAGGCCTTTTGCCAAATAGGGGGTCATTTTCACTTACAAGGTCTAATAAAAATTTAAAATAATTAATTTTTTTTAATAGGGTTATATTTGATGTGTTAAATCTATTTGTTTTAATATAAATTCATGAAGATGCCATTTTTGGGCCCAAGCACATCACAGGGTGCACAAAATAAAGGAATCAACTTGAGAGGCCAAGTTTGAATGCTCACACCATGAAGGAGGTTCATCATGGGACCTAAAGGAGTTAGGAGATGTTTTATGGGTTATTATACCTCAAATTTATGGAATTTTTTTCAGGTTGGATGTCACATTTTTATGAATCATCCTTAATGGTGAAAACTATCAAAAACCCTCCCAAAACCCTAGTTTGTACCAATTTGTAGAGATGGAGTTGGAAACCCCACCAAATGGAATATTTGATTCATGAAACCTATAATATTTTTTAGGGTAATATTATAGGTTCCTTAAAATGGTTTTTTATTTACCTTCACTTATACGGATTTGGGCAAAAATATTAATTTTTGAGGTTTTTGAGCTAAAATGAGTGTTCTAAGGAGTGTAGAAAGATGCCAATTAATGGAAAAGGAATATTAAGACTTTTTTTTTACCTTATTAAGATAAAAAAATTCAGAATAAATCATCCAAAGGTTCCCAAACCATTCCATTATTTTGGGTCAATCAGAAAATGCCTTAAAAAGATAAGCCTTCCAAAGGCCATTTCATGGTTTTGGTACTCCCAGGTGGTTCAAAACACAAAAAATTACATGGAGAATGGTTTGGTCATGATAATGGTTAATCAAACACATTTTTAAGGTTTCACACATGTGTGATCTTCCAGATTCAAAATTTCTCTTCTAGGCCTAAAAGGGCTAATTAGGCCTAATTTGGAAAGCTAAATGGGCTAGAAAGCATATCAAATCTTGCATTTTGGGCATGAAATTTTATATGGATTTGTATAAGGATAATGGGTATATATAAGAATTATTATTTTTGAATCATCACTTCTAGTTTATCCTAGACAAGGAACTTTTTAGGAAATAAGGGCTACAAGGATTGCATGGTTTGAGTGTCAAATCAAGATTTTTGGAGTAGATGGTGATTTAAATCATATTTAAATAGGTCTGGTGTGTCCTCAATAATCCATACATGGTTTAAAAGTTTATTTTTGATGCAAGGATGAAGAAAACTCCTCCTTTTCCCTCTATGTCATAGTGTAAAATGAACCTTTTAAGGGGTTTGAAGGCTAAATAGGTGCATATGGCCTACTAAAAAGACTTATAAAGTTAGAAAAGGATATGGAATTAATTATTAAATGTACTAATAAGTGAAGGAATATTTATAATGAAATAAGGTTTTAGAAAAGGTCTCCAACAAGTGCAAATATGACTCTTTCTCTTCCAAAGCCTCATGTGTAAGACAAAGTCAATTTGTTAAAGAAGTCTTATAACCAACTCTTAAAAAGTATTAAAACATTATTAATGTTACTAGATAATGTTAAAATCAAATAATTTAAGGTAATTTAAGGCATACATCCATGGAAGAGACTTATTTCTCAAGGGAGGTAGGAAGGCTAAAATCTAGGGGATGGTGCAAGAATCTAGGCACTCTCCAAGTGATCTAAGCTTGAACAAACATAATGAAGAAGTTAATAAGTATAAAAAACATATAATAATATATTTTACATGCCGCCCTATGGATAATTAATATTTAGAAGGTGGAATAATGCTATGTTGGGTTTGAATAAGGATAAAGAAAAGGTCTTATGTCCTAGTTTTGATGCTTATTGTCTCATTCTCTTTCTTCTCTCATATTATATATATGTAAGACAATTTTTGGCATTAAAAAAGGATATTTAACCTGATTTGTGGCAAGGCCATTCTTAGAAAAACATTTTTACTTACCTTTTTTGATGAATAAGACACATTTCATACCTCCTCAAAGTTGGATTTAGTGTATTTTCATGATTTGTTGATAGATGAAAGTGATAGTTCTTGATTCCTCTCATCTTGTAATTTCGTTATTACCTATTTTCAGGTGTTAATATCATACTTATAGGTTTCATAGTGTGCTTAAATATTCTTGTTTGTTTGGTAGGTGTAATCTTTCTTTAGTATCTTTGAGAGACCTATTAAACAGGTGCCTTAGATCATGCATCAAGCCTAAGCCTCTATGTGAAATATTAATGTTTGGAGACTTAAATTTTAAAAGTGTAGTTAATTTTATGTTATTATTAATCCTATTAGTGTATATTACACAAATGGAGGTCATATTTTGGTGTATCACTCCAATTAGATATATTTTCATTTTAGTTTACCTTCTTCCCTTTTCCTTTGAAAGATGGTAGTGTAGAGTAGGGATCCTAATTGATACATCAAGGGGAGATAGCCCTTATAATCTAGAGATTCAATCCATGTATTAGGCCACCCATATCCTAGGATTGTCTCCATGTTACTTCAGACTGTGAAGGCCTAAAACTACCTTCACAAGGGTGCAAGTCTAGAAGAAAATAATTACACTCAATAGGAGTAATGGTTGATATAAACAATAGTTGCATATCATTTGATCATCAAGGAAAGCTTTCACCCTTTTCAAAATAAGTAAGTATATCTTCAACTATCATACAAATAGATACAAATAATGGCATATCATTAAATTTAAAGGATAGAAAATATTTCAAAAGATATATCAAAGACATCTTGGAATAACAATTTTATTAAGCTAGAATCACCAGAGAGCAAGAGGCACAATATATTAATCACCACATCCCATTGATACAAGAACGTGATAATTCCACTACCTCTCATGACCATAAAGTCATACGATGCATACACAAAGCATTACATAGCCTATAATGTCATATATTACACCTATACATGCTTCTTAGTAGTAACACCATTTTGATATACCATATCCAGTGTTCAAAACAATTCTCGATGAACATCCCTTAGATGGAATAATTGTCTATACTTTGCCTTTTCCAAAAAATTCAAAAACAAAAATCAAATATTCCAAAAATACTAAAAACATCCAAATAATTCAAAAATACCAAAAATAATCAACATGCTCCTAGTTTTATTGTTTCTTATACATATGTTCTTTTCTCCAGGTTAATATATAGCATATAATTTTTTATTATATAAACATGTGTTTCACACTTCATTTGAGTTTGATACATGCATACCTAGGTACATGATATATTCACATATAGATGTTTGGATTTACCTCCACTCACGTCCTAAGTACAATGGTGGAATTTACTTCTTTGATCATGATACACCCATGCTATATTATTATATGATCACTTTAGATTATTATGTTTGAGATTATATACTTACACATGCCTCTATCCATGCTTATACTTTTTGTAATGTATTTAATATGCCATGTAACATTTTATAAACACATATTTAGGAACTAGTATGATATGTTCATGTTGGTTTCATATTTTCCCTTACTATTGTCTTACATTGTATTACCTGTTAGAGAATTTGAATATTTTCGATCGATTGTGGCCCATATGCCTATGCTTGCCTACTTTTACATTTGAATATGTCATTATTTTTTATATTTTTACATTTGAACATATCATTTTATGCTTTGTGGACATTTGACTAAGTCATGTCCCTTCGATTGTGCAACATTTGAACATGCCCCTTATATGAGGTATCCTTAGGTCATTTCACATTACTTTTATTTTGAGTTCTCTTTTTTATGTGGTTGATTTATTATTGAAATTGTATGGTTAATCTCTAGACATTTATATGATCTACATCATGCATCTTAAGATTTAGTGTGATCACATAACTACATGTCTAATTGTTATATACACCTAGACATGTTAATCCTATATGCTACATGATACATAATTTTTTTTAAAAATGATCTTATCCTTTTGAGGTAAGATAGCTAATAGATTATATTTCCACTTACCTCAAAAGAGAGGGCATATCAATGGGGGAATGTCATAGAGAAATGGTCTCCACACTTTCATAATCTTATATTACAGTGGGGGCATGTTATGTAAACATGTTATCCACACTTGACACTAGTTATTAGATTATATAAATTATAGTGACAACATATTATGGAAACATGTTCTCCACATTTCACACAAGTTCTCAAATTCTACAAATTACAGTGGGGGCATATTATGGAAACATGTTCTCCACACTTTCACTGATTTTAGATTCACTAGATTTCACAATATATAATTTAGATACATATTTATTATAGTGCTCTATACATTGATATTTTTCCTATACCTAAATTATAGATTGAGACATATATGAGGTACTTATACTATGCAAAGAGAACCTAAAATTTCAAAATAAAATCATTTCTAGATTTTAAATATTATTAAGGATTGTTGTTATACCAATGTTGTAATTTTATGGACTATTGTTGATCCAATATAATGTAGTAGTTGGTTCAATTTTAGAATGTTGAGTTGATTAAATTTCTCAGTATTATCAAGCTTATAAGTTGGACTTGATAAAATCATCTATATAGACTCCATTTTAATCACTTCCATATCAAAATTACAATATGGAATGACTTCCTATAAATTATACATAAATTAGTCTAATATCACATGTTCATCTTAATTTCCTCTGTGTATCTAACATATAAGTTAAAATTCACCTCAGGGCATCCATAATTGGAATAATTTACCATACTAGATCATTAAATTACCACTTTGGTCATGTTTCTAGTCATCATTAGTCATTTATCTTTCTCTGATCAATTAATAATTTCCCCATTATTCAATCAAATCAATCAAATTAATGTTCATTTAATATTAATTACATTAATACCTTTTGATTATTTTAACTAATCCTTCCTCTAATTATAAATTCCATAGAATTAGAATTTCTAATTTCATTTAATTCAATTTTATCCTTTTCCACCTCATGTGGGACACTTTCCAAGGAACATTCTCCACCTTCCATCTTGGAGACAAGATGGTGGTCCCTCATTCCAGCTTTTAACATATTCTTGAGAAGAATTATCCACCCTCCATGTTAGAAACAAGATATAGGTGTCTCATTTCATCCCTTACTATATTTTGGAGGGGAATTCTCCACCCATGAAATATGGAGGGTTCATATTAATCCCCCTTGAGATATTATGAGGAGCATCCTCCACCCTTCATCTTAGACAAGATGAAGGGCTCATATTGGTTATCCATTTCATGATCCATGTGATGCTTTAGAGAGATTTCTCCACCCTTCATCTGAGATACAAGATTAAAGGCTCACATTTAGTCACTCTACACATAAATATAGGGGCACCCCTCTTCATATCTCATACTCATGTTTAATAGCAAAACTTTATCAATTTATGAAGCTAGATTGTA